>JASPKZ010002685.1:0-600000 GCA_030220185.1 Diploptera punctata | reverse complement strand
GCCTTAACCACTCGGCTACGGCGCGGGACAAAATATGGAACTAAACGTTAAAAATAAAATGGCCTAATGCTAAACGTGGAATATAGATAGGCCTAATGGCCGTTGAAATCAAAACTAATTGATGAAACACCGAGAAAAACATTGATAGAAGAATAAACATGAAACAGGTAATTCGGGTGATGTTAAAAAAAAATTCCTCGAACGTTAACGAATAACTTACATGAAATACTATTAATTAGGCCTATGTAATAAATTTCACGAATAAAGATTAAAACAATCACGTTAAACACATTTTTGTTTCATAATATAAACATACGCCAATTGAACTATGCAAACCAATCTCGAACCATAATGCAGGGCAGTCTAAACAATAGGTTTAAATTTCCTAAGAAAAAAAATAACATTGTATCAATAATGATATAGTTTGAAAGTAGACTAATATGAAATGTAAAATAAAATATAACATAGGCCTATAAATTAATTTAATTGTTCAATATTAGCTTCAAAAAGTAATTTTAGTGAGTAGGCTAATATAAGCTACGAGAAGCAACCTTGTTGTTTTTGTTCATTTTTGTTTCTATAACCCATATTGTTTCTGAATAGGCCTAAGGTAAATTTAATTACATGTTTAGCCTATATAATTCCACTCTTGAAGATTTGTTTTGAAGAAACTAAATGACTCGAATAACTATATAACTAATGCAAGAACAAAATATAGGCCTAACACTATTTAAAAAAGACCCTTAAATTCGTAATGTATCCTTTTGGATACATCAGTTGGTTCAGTTAATTTAATATTTGAAATAGGCCTAAATCAAAAGAAAACGAACAAAAAGAAACCACTTAAATGTGTGTCTAATTATACAATATAGCCTACCTAATAATAACAGTTAGGCCTATACAAGATTCCATTTTCACTGCGGTCCGCCACATTCCAATAACTAAGATAAGAAATTTTTGTTTTGCCAATTTAAGGGTTAACTCTGAATATTGAAATGAGTTTGTGTGAAATTTCATTTTCCTAATAAGCCTATTACACAAATTAAGAAAAGCTCTTTTGGTTGGGCTTTATCATAAACAATACCACGAGTGATTCCCAATTTATCTAGAGAATTTGGAAATCAAGAGTGGCATTTGTTAGGACTATTTAACGAATAAAATTAAGCTGTTCACTCACAAATCATTATTTAAATATAGTTATTTTAAAATATGTATATATTTAATGTAAACGGCGATGTTTGAAAACAAATGAGAAACGATTGGTACGCTTCTTTTGTTCGTCACTGAAACCAGATCATATTATTTATTGCCAAAGCAATGCAATATTGTAAGAATGCACTCTAGTGGAGAAAAAATGAAACACATCAAACTGTATATTAATTAATTTCTGATGTCCTATGATGTAAATATGACAATTATATTTTTCTGAGAAAAAATACATTTAAGAAAGTGCAAACAGTGGTTTCTTTTTTTGGTGGTACAATCAATTGCTACAAATGTTTTTATATTAACTCCCGCATGCGGTATGTGTTGACATTCATGCACTACATAGGCCCTATAAAATCTGGTGGCCGTATTTCTTAGTGAGTCAGTCACTGCAAAATAATGCTATGACCTATTCAGAATGTTAAAAAGGAGGTGCTTTCTTTATTATGATAAACTTTAGTTGGTAAATTCTAGGCGAAATACGACTGTGATTGGTTGTATATAAAAAATCATTGGAACGTGATTGGTCATGGACTCCCATTTGGGGCATGAGTTAAATAGTCATAAAAACATTATGGTTATTAAAACCCAGTTTATTAGAAGAAAAGCTTAATAGGTTTATAAAGAATCAGTTATCATTGTAGGATTTCACGACCAGTGACAATCGTATTGAACTTGAAACTTTTCGGTCGTTGTGGCCGCGGTCTTAAACGTTTCATCTGCGGCTGCGGAAGACATCTTCAGAAGGATGTAGGCCTATTCAAATGGTCACAACACCCGGAAAACGACAATCTTGACATGACAGCAGAGTCAGCATCCGTAAATAATTACTTGGAAAACTATTATTCGTTTGTGTAAAGATTAGGTTTTAGAGTTAGGCCCTAAGTAGCAAATTTCATGTAGCCTAAATATAATAAATTCACATAGCCTAATACACATTAACTTATTTATTTTTTTACAGATGGTGCAATGGAATTTCAGTTTGGGGAAGGTCGTGAGTGTGTGAACTGCGGCGCCATTTCGACGCCTCTTTGGCGCCGGGACGGAACTGGCCACTACCTATGTAATGCCTGCGGGCTCTACCACAAGATGAACGGCATGAACCGCCCGCTTATAAAACCTTCTAAAAGGCTGGTAAGTGGTTAATCTAGTTCCATTGTTTATACAAACAAAATTTTAGAGTCTATCCCTTTACATTTTAAAGAAATTGCTTTTTAATAAGTAAGCCCTATATCGACCCCTTCACTTAAAATTTTACATAAAAATTAGTTAATAATAATAATAATAATAATAATAATAATAATAATAATAATAATAATACTTTATTTATTCTGGCAGAGTTAAGGCCATAAGGCCCTCTCTTCCACTCAACCAGCACAAATACAAATAAATATTCGACAAATATAGATATACACTATACTAATTATAAACAGTTAAAGATACAACAAATGTAACAATGTAAATGTCATGTACAAACAACATTTTATAGGGTAATAACAATAATGATACGATAATAATAATAATAATAATAATAATAATAATAATAATAATAATAATAATAATATAAATATGATACATTATACGGGAAACACCAATTAATATATAGGCCTATATCTTACACTGGATAATAATGAAGTCGAGTTTAGAGCAAATATAGTTCAATTGCTGAAATAAAAGAGGTCATTTAAAAATTTAAATTCCACCTGAGAGTTATTTTGAAACAATTTCAAAATGACTCACTGTTCATTTGTGCCATGATCAGAAACTCTCTAGGGTATTGAGTGTGTACTGACCCGGTTGAGGTATGCCCAATGACACAATACAAAACAATAAAATATTTCAAAACCGTATATTTTAACATAAAATGTATAATCGAAGAGCGTTTTTTTTAATGATCACCTACAAAGAGTAAAATTTTCATAAAACATTTTTAATTAAATATACAAAGTCATCATATTAAATATTGAGTCCAGATGCATAATACAATGACGTAATGAAATTTGCCTTATATTTACGTTTAAAAAATGAAAAGCAGGAGTTTTTTTTAACTTAACATCTACAGATTTACAATTTTATATAACTAAACTTGGTAATGTATAACTGTAGGCTTTCACGGCCGGCGTCTTGATCCCTATTAGGTTCGTCTTCCGGGCATATAGGCCGTGGTCCAGTCGTTCTTCTACTCGACGTTTCGTCTACTGCTGCGGTAGACATCTTCAGGAGATACTGCGTGCTCTCTGTGAACTCCTCAACAGTCGGCTGCAGCCACGGCCTATATGCCCGGAAGACGAACTAATAGGGAAACTTGGTAATATTTTAGTTTGTCTCAATTGAAATATTAAATAAAAAATAAATGTAATTATTGGTTCTCCAAGATACTCTCTACTTCTTGTTTTGTCTTATGCAGTACAAATCGGCAAAATATTCTAGCAGAACTGCTAGTCTCTTCTGAAGACATAAAAATCTGATGATTTTTTTATATCTACTGTCCTTTTTATACCGACTCAGTTTTTAGTCATGGTCAACACACTTCAAAGTACTTTTTTTTTAAACAGTGATTGGCAATGAGAAATATGTTGTCTTACTTTGCAGATAATATATCCTTCAGTTTTATCATAAATAATAAATCTGGCTTCAGATACTTTAAATAGAAACTTTTATCTTCAATAATTTACTATCAAATCACTTCTAATCGTAAATGTGAAATTCGCTCTCAGAACAAAACATAGCCAACACCATGTTGACTCATTGTTTCATAATAGTCTCATGGTAAGGATATGGTTTTAATTCTTCGTAAATATTCTTCGATGGTGCCAAAGGTTCTATCGGCAGGGACAGTTAAAACACATTTTCTTTGGGTTAAAAAATGTCATGAAATTTTTTGTGCTCTTAATGTATGCAATCTATAGTTAGTTCTATTTTTTCATTGAGATCAGATGTAGTTTTATTTTCAGAAGAAACTCAGAACAAATTGAAATCTATAGTCTTGGTATTCCCAAATGCCCAGATAGATGTATGTTTAGATAGAATCTTGTCTTTCGACTGGGAGCATCCCTATGATGTAAGTTAATATGTTGTTGATAAAGTCATTCTATTTTTTTTTAAGTTCAGGGAGCAGATAAGGCTGAAAAAATATTTTTCTTGTATTATAACAGCTCACTCTACAACATTTAAGAATGCCCTGTTTCATATGTTCGGTCATTTCTTTTTCTATCATTCAACATTCTTCCTCCTTGTTTTCCTTTATTGTTTCGTCTATTTGGTACTTTCTATCTAAATGTCTCAGTCTGTCATTACAGTGACATACCTGAAATGCAAAGAAGTGATATCAATAAAAATATTTTTAATTAAGATAGGCCTACCACAGATGTTAAGTTCAGATAAAACTCGTTTTTCATAGATATTGGATTATGCAAAATTGCTCAATATTCAATTCAAGAAAACATGTCTGTAGAAATTGAGTTTTACTGAATTTTGATCTTCGCATATAGCATATATAGGCCTATATATATATATATATATATATATATATATATATATATATATATATATATATTGGCATGCTACGAGTTACTGGAAAACCCAGAAAATTGGATATAAACTTGGGTAGATTTCTGGACAAAACGCGGAAAATATGAACACTTATTCAGGAATAAATAAATATGTTAACAAATTGCAATACCATTAATTCTTATTAATTATACATAACTAAGTTAATGTATAATGTAATTGTATTGATATCTAATTGTAATATTAATGTGTTTTTTTAAGTATATTACTACCAAACATGAACTTATTGTAACGGACTGTCAACAGCACGTACGGCTTACTGCCCGTGCGATGCATATTTGTAAATACCGGCTATGTATCTTACTTTTAGTTTAATAAAGTCCTTATGTATATAGGCCTATGTAGCCTATATATAACTCAATTTTGTAAATTTTGAAGATGTTGAGTTAAAAAAGTGTTCTCAATTAGAATCCTATTAGGCCTACTAACAATTTAATTCCTTAGATCATCGGTTTCCAACCTGTGATTCGCGAACCCCTACGGGGTTCGCATAATATTTCAAGGGGTTCGCCAAAACTTTTCCGTGATGGCGGGTTTCGAGCTTAGGCCTATTATTGTTTCCTTCATTTCTCCGGCATTGTCATAATAACAATAATAATAATAATAATAATAGGTCTATTATTATTACTATTATTTTTAAATGAAATTAACGCTATAATGACGCTTGTTTCATATGTGTAACGCCGTGAATTTAACACATTATTTCCACAATAAATTAATATTTACCGCGAAACATTTTACTTGGAATTAAATTTTATGCATGTCTGCTGAATGCATAGGCCTATTTAAAAGTCAGTAGTTCACCCAACTCAGATCGTTGTGGAAGGGGTTCGCGAGTCGAAAAAAGGTTGCAAACCGCTGCCTTAGATAAAACTTTAAATAGGCCTACTACGTTGTCCATAAACAGGATTCCGTAAAATGGTGACTGAATGTTTTATAATAGGTCTACTGACAATTTCTGTTTCTATTTTTTCTATTTTATATAGGCTACTTCTCCTCATTTCACAAAGAAATTTGTTATGGTACCAATCGCACGAAGAAGAATACCGGTCACATCTGAATAAATGACATTATCCCAAAATATACGAGTATAATAGGTTTATAACATGTCACTTTGTATTGTATCGCAAGTAAACATTCACTCGCATTATCACAAATTGTTACTTAAACAACAGGAGGTAGGCTACTATAAATTCGCTTCTGCCAAATAATAAAATAGTTTACACCATAGGCTAGGGCCTAATGTATTATCTTAACGTGTAGTCCAATAAATAGGGTACTAAACATACTTCGCGTTAGAACGGGTCAATGGTCACAAATAATTGTATTTATAATCAATTATCTTTTCGATTATATTATTCTAATCTCTGGTTACCAACCTAATACAAGTTTAGTAATTAATTACACTACGAGTACTTGGAATATTTAAAGATAAGACTTTTCTTAGCTTTTTAAGCTTGTAAGTTTCCAATCCTGCTCTACTCATAGTTATTTTTAAATCTTCCGTATAATAGCCTATTAAATATCGTGCCCTTCGATTATTTCTAAATCCACATCTTACTCTTCTTTTTCGTTTTTTCTCGTACTTTCTTCGAAACAAAGACCAATATTCATTAGATTGCTAATCACATTCTAAAACATTAGGCCTAATCCAATGGCAGGCCTACTATGGTTGAAAATAGGTTTAAAATAAATGTCATTTGTAAACGGTAACAGTAATAAAAATAATGTTGTTTGTTTAACATAACGAACAATAATAATAATAATAATAATAACAATAATAATAATAATAATAATAATACGGAGGGTTGTTTCTGATCTCTAATAACAAATGATTTTTAAGTTTTACCTTAAGAAAAGCCGTGTTCCCACCATCGAGCATGCTCTAATTGATGGCTCTTCACCCGAGCAATGGCTCGGCATCGGAGTTTCCAATGCAGAAGACTCTTACGCAGCACAGCCATGTCTAGAAGTTCCCACTCCTCTTTATATGCTTTCCAGAGACCGTCCATTGTTCGAGGATGCCTGTTTCCCAGTGTCCTTTTGAAGAGTCCAAAGACACAAAGTCCATCGGTGATGCATCAGGAGACTTCACTGGGATGTTGCTGAATGGAATAGCATGTATTCCAGTTTCCTGCTCCATTTCTCCAGGAATGTCAGAGTTGAACCCGAAGTGTGACTGGAGGCCTTGTCTTGGTGCACTCAGACTTGGTTTTTGTCTGTACCATAGAGAGCTGGGATTTCAGTCCGGTAAATTGGGGTGAGAACTTCTTCCTGGTAGTACTGGGAGTTGATTTTGGCCTTTTTAGCTACTCTACGAATGGTCAGTTTTTCATTGTAGCAATATCCCGCGATGACCATAAATCCCTTGGAGAAACTTTCTCTGCATTCGGCATACCACTTTTGAAAATTTTTTTCACCCCTTTCTCTATAGTAAATTGTCCGGGGTTGTTGCTGTCTCCTAGATAAACATATGCTTCATCAAGTGTGACCAAAATTTCCATTTTCTCTTGCGAGGTGCTTTTCATAGTTTCCTGCTGTTGGTGCGACATTCGGCAATGGGACGTGGCAACAATTTATGAACCCTGCTTTTGTGGCCCTTCTCCATGTTTAAATCTTTGTTTATTATGGTGTTTACAGTTTTAAGGGATATTCCCAATCTGTTCGCAATCACCCTTTGTGTGGCAGGGTTACCACCAGAGATAAGGACCTTGACCTTTCTGATTATATCAGGGGTGCGGTTAGTAGCACGTCGTGGATTTGCCCGTTTTTTTCCTTTTGGAATTAATCCCAAGCGACCCTTTCCCTTTTTATTAAGCACTGAGATAATTCCACACTTTGACACCACAAAATTATGTTTTTGCAAGCCTCAATAATCGCGGAATAACTATAATTAGCGTCGGAAAGGACAGTAATAGCCATAGGCTATACCCTTCCCAAAACGGGTATATCTGCTTAGGCATTATGAGAGTAACACGTGTGTGAGTGTAACAGAAGCAGCACACTGACTGGTTTGATCACCTCGCACGCTCCTGTCCCGATGACTCACACTCCAACATCACAATCTACTTGGCAAATCGTTCTCAGAGATCGGAAACAATCCTCCGTATAATAACTGAGCGAGTTGGCTTAAGCAGTACCGGTACCATTTGATATTCGTATTCAAGGTCCAGGGTTTAAACCCCAGTGCCAACCAGCCTGTTTGAAGTTCATTTTTAGTTTTCCTCAGTTGTCAAAGCAAATGCTGGGTTGGAATTTCATTACCAGGACCTACTTCAACATATTCACCATTTCATAGTTTCATTTAAACATGGCGACACAGGAGTGTCTCTAAACAGAATGACATAGAAATAATAGGTTACACCTACACTTCACACGGCTAAAAATGGATCATTGCAATGGTTTGAATTCATATTTTCAGAGTTCTATGTTTTAATACAGCGTGTGTATGCATTTTGCAGTGAAAAAAGTATAGGGCTATACTATGCAATGATTTTTAATATATAACGATAGGCAGATATTGGTTTTGTTGGGATAATACTTGTCATTTCTCGAATGATATTACGATACAATATATAATAACACACTAGAGTAAAGTTGCCGCGCAAGAGTCATTGCGCAAATGGTATTGGGTTGAGTAACGTTAAATTACGTTAGATTGGTAGTAGTTAGTTTACTTAGGCCAGAATCAAAGCGCATACCCTAGTCAGGCCTATATACACATTACAACAAAGATCTAGATACTATTCTGGGTCAATTTGGATATTTTGTACCCTTTCTCGCCCCCAAGTAGATAGGGGTTGCACTTCAACTTAAACCTCGAAACTATGGGTTTGACACTAATATAAATCCTATATGATTATTTCTACATGTCACCTCTTCTCACACACCTAGGGATGCTAGGTGTCAAACTTAGGTTTAAGTGTCATGAGGACTGTGACCAATCAGCATAACAACCCCGAAAACTATATTTTCCACAACGATCTAGGTTACTTTTTGAAATTTTATTTTTCACCCCCCCCCCTCGCCTGAGGTGTTCTAATGTCAAATATGGGAATAAAATGCATCGAGAGTATGATATAGGCAATCAGGTAAGCGACCCCGAAATTCATTACTTCTACATTAATCTAGTTAATGTTAGCTCATTTATTTCTCATCCCTTTCCCGCCCCTTAAGGGTGATAGATTCAAACTTGGGCTTTAATGATATCGGGACTGTTAACAATCAGCTTAGCGACCGCAGTAACTATGGATTTGACACTAATTTTGGACACTTTTGACATCTTATTTTTCATCCCTTCTCATCCCTTTCACCGGGGGCGCTTAGGGTCAAACTAGGGCTTACATATCGTCTGAGCTGTCACCATATGCTTAAAAATTCGAAAACTATGGATTTGACACTAATCTCTGTCACTCTTGTAATTTTATTTATCATCGCTTCTCATCTCTCACCCCTTTTGGGGATGGAACTAGAGGTTAAACTTGGGCTGATATGTCATTGAGCCTGTGACGAATCAGCTTAGTAACTGCGAAAACTAGGCCTACAGATTCGACACTCATCTCGATCGCTTTTTGAAATTTTATCTTTTCATTCCTTTTCATCCTCACCTCTCTTAGGGGTACTAGCGATCAAAAGTGAGCTTAAATGCCATCGAATCTATCACCAATCGGATAAGTGACCTCGAAAAATATGGATTCGATATTAATATTTGTCTTTTCTATATTTTTTTTAATATTTCGCAACCTCTCATCCCCTCCCCCCTAAGTAGGGGTTGAGTAACGTTATATGTTAGGCCTATATGTTTGGCGAGTTTGATTGAAATTTGCTTCAGGCATCCCACAGTTATGCAGAAATATTTTACATTTCACCCCCGCCTTGTTTCCCTACGGGTGCTAGGAGTATTTTACACCTTACATCTACTTTTCCAGATTTTAATCATGTGTTTAGAATTTGGTAAAACTGCTCCAGGCGTTAGGAAACGTATGTCGGCACATAGCCTATATAATATGCACACACATGCTTTATATATATATATATATATATATATATCCACCGCCGTGGTCTCCAGGTAGCGTGCTGCCTTGTCACGCAGCGGGCCCGGGACATGCTCCTGGGTGAGGTTTTTTTCGGGGTTTTTCCTCATCTGTAAAAAAAATGTCAGGAAGCTTAGGGCCCAACGGTCCCCGAAAATCGTCCGGCTTCATTATCATCATCATCCTTCACCGGTGTGGAAAGCAATGGGAAGCTACCACACCTATAATTCCCTAGTAAAGCTGCAAAGCATAGCATGAAAATGCTATGATTGCAGTGAAAGACCTGCCCTTGGGCAGAATTACTATGGATGGATATAGCTATATATAGGCTATACCACATACGCCTAAATAAAGAAATGTAGGGACAGTTATCCAATGAGATGAAATTATTGTATAGGTCTAAATGCAAATATAAAGGTAAAGTGATCCAACTGCAAGCCTTAAGAGGCCCTTGGGGTAGTAGAAGGTTAAGACAGTCACCTCTAAATAATCACCACGATATGATAGCCGGGTTGTCAGTCCTGCGTGACTGCCGTTTTTATTGTCCTGCGTACTGCCGTCTTTATCCCCAGTACTTAATCTGGTACTGATTTCCATCAGAGGCTGAGTATCACTAGAAAGTTTGGGTCTGTTTAAAAATCCTGACTAATATTGGGAATCAAACCCGTGAACTCCCGCTTGTAGTGTAATGTATTAACCAACATCGCTATGGCGTACCCCCTTAAGTAAATAACATATAGGCCTAATAAATTCAAAAATATTTTTAAATATTTGACTGGTAGAATTATTGTCAGTTCATTAAGAAGAATCCGAACATTATAGTTCAAAATATAGGCTATATTATGTAGGCCTATTTGAGTACACGAGAATAACTATTAGAATGTTTTTCTGCAAATATCATTGGATCTACCATTGCGGTCATACAAAAAAATTGGTTGATTATGATTTAGGCCTATGAATAGCCTGTGATAAATAATATCTAAGAACGAAGCGTAATTTAAAATCATATCATCGCATGGTGAGAAATATATTCGGAAAAATCTTAATTAGCCTATGTAATTATTGGCCTAATAGAGAATCAAACAAAACCCAGCCGGGTGAAAAACATTTCTTCTAAGTCTACACCATCTGCTACTTTACTCTGTTGTCTATAAGAAAATAAAAGACATCGTGAAATGTCCCATCATTTATCATTTTTTTGCCATGCAGTTTGTAGAGAAACAACATTTATCCATTATCCAGATGGCAAATATTAGTGATTGTAGCTATTTGACAAAAAAAAAAGACAAAAAAAACAAGGCAATATGGCAGAAGGAAGTACAGAAACTGTTACTTAAATTGGGACAATGTCACATGACCAATAGCTCTCAGGTAACTATTTCTGGCAATTCTCTGGTCAGCATTGGTTCGATTTCGTGTTAAAGAAGAAGTGAAAATTTTTCTTCATATCTGAAAGATCATCTGTCTTCTTTAAAACGAATGCGGGCTCTTTATTTGGAATAAAAGAGGTACTATTAACAATTTTAAATAAAATATGTTTACAATGAATTATCCAATCATTTACTGTCGGAGCGGTCCTTTGAAAATGTTATTATAGGCCTAAGGTACCTTAATTTACTACCGTAATTATAATTAAAAATTATTTATTCTTATCGTGCGGTTAGCAAATTTAATGTTGATTTATGAATGCAGATTCCAGTCCTTGGGCATGAGCGTACAATAATAATAATAATAATAATAATAATAATAATAATAATAATAATAATAATAATAATAATAATAATAATAATAATAATAATAATAATAATAATAATTATTATTATTATTATTATTATTATTATTATTATTATTATTATTATTATTACACTTTATTTATTATGGCAGGGATCATAAGATAAGATCTCTTTCATAAATAGACCTATAGACCACAAATTCCAATTAAAATTTAAATAAGTTATCTAAAAATTATCTCCATAATTAAACTATAAAATAGGCCTATTAGACATTAAGATTGTATTAAAGCACATCCTACATATTTTTATACACTAAACACACTGGCCAACAGTAGATTTAATTCAGTATGTAGCTTACTTCTCACTATCTCCTCTACTATTTAATTTTGTACTAGAGCATGCCATTAAATCTCTAGAGGATGAGGAAGGCCTACAACTCAATGGTATTACTAAGCTGTTAGTTTATGCTGATGATGTAGTATTATTGGCCGATAGCGAGGAGATACTAAAGGACAACACGCACACACATTTGAGTAGGCCTAACACCAAGAAATTAGGACTGGAAGTAAATATCAATAAAACTAAATATATGGTCACACGTAGAAATATCATTATATAATGGAAATGGACAGCTAATGACAAATGAGGAAATTTTGAGGAAGTGGCTGAATTCAAATACCTAGGAACAATAATCACAAATAGGAATGAGATGCACAAAGAAATTAAACATAGGCTCAATTCTGGAAATGCGTGCTATTATGCAATGCAGAGACTCTTGATGTCCCAACTCCTTTCAAAAAACGTTAAACTGAAAATATATAAAACTGTTATTCTACCAGTTATATTATATGGCTGCGAAACATGGACTCTTACGTTAAGGGAGGAAAGGAGATTACGGGTATTTGAGAATAAAGTAGCCTACTTAGGAAAATGTTTGGACCAAAGAGGGATGAACAAACAGGTGAATGGAGAAGACTTACATAACAATGAACTACATGGTCTTTATAGGAAGACAGATATAATGAGAACAGTTAAGTCTCGTACACTGCGATGGGCAGGACATATTGCGCGTATGGGGAATGAAAGACTTGCATGGAAGCTTCTTGTAGGAAAGCCAGAGAGAAAACGCTCAGTTGGTAGGCCAAGAATGAGGTGAGAGAATGACATTAACTATGATTTGAGGGAAGTAGATTACACAGGGAATGATTGTAAAGCATTAGCTCAGGATAGGGATGTATGGAGAGTTTATGTCCGCGCGGCCATGAACCTACGGGTTCGATAGTACCAGTGATTAAGTAAGTATGTAGCTTACTTCTAAACAATGCCAAAAACTAACTCACTGGCATTATCGAACTTGTAGGTTCATGGCCGCACGGACATAAGCTCTCAACACATGTCTATCCCGAGCTAATGTTTCCCAATGAACCTCTGTATAATCCAATTCCCCCAAATCATAGTTAATGTTATTCTCTCACCTCATTCTTGGTCTACCAACTGGGCGTTTTCGCTTTGGTTTTTCTACAAGAAGTTTCCATGCCCCCTTTTCATTCCTCATTCATGTCACATGTCCTGGCCATCCTAGTCTACGAGGCATGACTGCTCTCATTATAGGCTATATAAGTTATACTAGCTGGCCCGGCGAACGTCGTATCGCCTTTAAATATTTTTACGTTAATTTTTCCGATGTTTTAATAGTTATCTGCTATTCGGGGCGGAAACAAATCCAACAAATCAAAGATCATAAAAATCGGTCCAGCCGTTCTTGAGTTATAAATAGTGTAACTAATCCGACTTTGTTTTATATATAGGCCCCTATATATATAGGCCCTATATATAATATATATAGCCTATATATAAGTCCCGGCCACGCGTTGCTGTGGCTAAGGTATACGTTAAATTATGTTGTAGTAAACTAAGTGAGAAATCTAAATCAGAAAGTTTTTGTTTTACACAATTTTTTAGTTCTGGTATGTTAACTACACCCGGTATAAATATGGGTGGTGGTTTATGTGGAAGTGGTTTTGTTGATTGAGATGAATTCATGTTGTCTGCATTCTCAGTATCATCCATAAGTGTATCATAAGGATTATATACATTTATTGATGGAATATTTTGAGGAGGCTTGCTGATTTCATTATACTTTCGTTTTTTTCTACGAACTTGTTGGCAGTTTGGATTCTCATCATCATCAAGAAGTCACTGTATAGTAATATCATCTTGTGATATATTATAGTCATCTTGTTTTTCATTTAATTGAGGCATGGAGATTGTTTCTGTAATATTAGGCATATTATTATAACTAACAGACTTACTTACAGTTCTGTTATTCCGTTCCTTAGGACCTTCATATGTTTTTAAATTGACATTCTTCTTATATGTAAGATTTATGTCACATAGGCCTATACCAATTTGCGGAAATTCGCTTGATATCTTATCATTCATGGTCTCTAGAACTGATTCGCCATATTAGGCTATTCGATGTCCCTTTTCCGTCCAGTTAACTTTAAATTAAGTTGCTGTCTTTCAGCTAGATTACTTAAAACTAATACTTACACACGAAATTAATATTATTATCAATATATTGAAAATAAAATAATCACAAACACACTTAAATTATGAAATAATCAATATTTGTAATTCAATTGAAATTAGCGGTTGCAACAAAAAGCATTACCCTACACCGTCATCTGTTAGAATCGTATGGAACTCACAGATAATTATAACTCTTTGTTAAATAATAAACAAATAATTTGCAATAAAAAATAATGCGACTATAAATTTAGTTATAAACAACCGTAGGTCTCAAGTTGGATCAAAAAGCACACAGTGTGCAAAAAAAAAAATATATATATAGCCTGTCCACAGCTGTGGTCTCGAGGTAGCGTGCTGCCTTGTCACGGAGCTTGGCCGGGTTTGATCCCCGGCCGGGGCAGTTTTTCTGGGTGAGGTTTTAATCGGGGTTTTTCCTCACCTGTAAGACAAATGTCAGAAAAACTTTAAGGACCAAACGGTCCCCGAAATCAAATGGCCACCATCATCCTTATCATTATCATCATCATCCTTCACCGGTGTGGAAAACAAAGGGAAGCTACTACACCTACAATTCCCTAGCAAAGCTGCAAGCATAGCAGGACCTGCCTTCGGGCAGAATTACTATGGATGGATATATAGCCTATGCTATATGTGTGCATGCATAGGTCTATGTGCATATGCGTCTGTTGTTAACGTTCCAGCGGCAGGAACTTTTGTTTTTTGGAACCAAACTCGGCATAGGCCTATAGCAATGAATTTAAAAAGTAAGGCGAATTCGTTAATACGAATCTTAGGAATTATTAATTCACCTGGAACGAAAATTTTGAAGTCGCTCTAGCGGTAGCTTTATTCGATTTTTCACAACCAAACAAGGAAGTCACTATCCAAAATTCAGCGAAATGTGACCATTAAAAGTGGGGGATCTACCTGAAACCTGAAAGTAAAAAAAGTCAGTCACGCAGGAACTGCACAACTGTGTCAACTAAGGGAATTCCTCAGCAAGTTGAATTACTTTTCTTTTGTTAACTCATTTTCGTACTCAACTTATTTAAATGTGTTGAAAATAAATAAATGATGCATCAATTTATTACCTATTACACTACATATTGTGTAATCTGACACAAATTAAAATAATTTCTACTGATTTATTTTTTCATTGCCTTATTGAAAACATTATATAAATTAACTAATATGCCTATATAGGGCCTATTAGGCATATATTGCCAATTTAAAGATTAATTCATTAAACTGTATGGTATAGAGATACATTGCGACAAAACAAATATGGCGGCTGCTTCAGCGATATTTTTAATTAGGAGCTCCCGCGGCTAATGGTCGAAGTTCGCTGATTTTAGGAGAATAGCCTAACTTCCTCGATTTATTTCAATGGCATGTAGGCCTAATAAGTTTCGTTGCGAAAAATTGGATAATGTGACCGTTAGAGGGATTTTTAAATTATCTATGTTGGTAACTCGTACTCCTAATCGTAGATATTGTATGTTAACAAACTCGACCTTACATTTTTTAAATTATTGCTATGTCCGAAATTGGTTCCAAAGAAATTGCGGTCTGTAATGCGCTAACAGGCACACACACAGATCATAATATAACTTATAGCCTATATAGCCTATAGGCCTATATATAGCCTATAAGTTATATTATGATAAGAAAAATAAATGCTTGGGCGTGATTTGAGCCCGGACCTTTGAATTGATACTCCAGTGTTCTATCAATTACGCTATCAAGCAAATCTAGTACAAACATTTATTTTTCTTTATATAGGCCTAGGCCTATATTCTCTAATGCGAGAGGTAGCGGGGTACTCGGTCTCTACTGTCATCTAGTTGCTCCTATAACAAGTAAGCAAATTAAAGAGAATAGATTTACTTTATAGCAGTGACGCTTATATACGTAAGAACTGGAATGAGAACAAGAGAACTGGAGGAAATGGAGTGGATGGATAGAGACGAGTGAAGAAGAAAAACTTTAGGCCCAGAAATATGTGTAAACATTGAAAATATGTATATAAATTATATATAGGCCTATATTGGTAATTACAATTTACCGGTGTTTACTAGGTAGGGTCGGTGAAGACCTGTAATTTTTTTTCAAAAATATTTTTATAAGAACAACCTCAACAGCTTAATTACATTGGAATTCCCTAAAACTGACTTGAGATAGAAAATTATGGAGCATATTCAACAAAATATTGTAGTTTTATTTTCGTGTAAGTATGCTGAATTTTATCACAGTAGATCTATTCTAATGAATTAATTTCACGTCCAAAATTATAATTGTATCAATAACAAACTAATTCTATACAAAATGAATTTATTTTACGTTTTATAATTGGAATAGTGTCTTGAAACTTTGGAACATTAATTTTGAGTGCAATACTTAGTCGCGTACTTTTCAAGATTCCTTTATAAGCTATAGCCTACTTGAGAAAAGGAAACAAAATGTTAGGCCTATGTAAAATTCTACAAATAAATGAATGTTGATTTAATGGATATTGAAGACATTAAAGTGAAATATTTACCAAACGAAGTGTCCAAGTTAATGAAAATCTGTCCCTAATTGTTTCAACTCAGATAAACCTAAAATAAACATAGCAGAAAATAATTATCTTGTTATTTGTTTCCTTCGTTTTAATAACTGAATAGGCATTTTAATCTTTTGTAATTATTCCGAAATGGTTATCTTCTGTCTTTATTACTGGCAATCTTTATACGAATAAAAATGCTTGATTAATATGGAGAGAAAATCAAGGTAATGAACGCAAATGGTTGTCACATTCAATGAGAATAATATAATATAATGTAACTCCTAACTTATGTTCAATGTGAACTTAAAAGCTCATTATGAAGCACCTCACCGAGCGATACTGCACAGTGTGTACTATTCCTCCAAGTTTAATTGTGCTTTTCTAAAGCTTGCTGTACATTTATGTAACTTAAGTGAAGTTTAAGGTACTAACCAACTCACTGGGATTATCCAACCCGGAGATTCATGACCTCACTGACATAATAAACTCTCCACACATACCTATCCTGAGATGTTTTCCAATGATCTCCCGTATAATTCACCTTATTTAAATCATTGTTATTCTCCCTCCTAATTCTTGGCCAACCAACTGAGCGCTTTCTCTCTGAATGAAAAAGTTTTCATGTCTTCTTTCATTCTTCATTCGTCCCACATGCCCTGCCCATCGCAGTCTATGAGACCTGACTGTTATTATATCTGGTTTCCCATAACGATCACGTAACTAATTGTTACACAGTCTTCTCCATTTACCTGCCTGTTCGTCTTTCTTGGTTCAAAATGTTCCTAAGAAGTTTATTCTAAAATACTCGTGATCTTTTCTCCTCCCTTAAAGTAAGAGATCATGTTTCGCATTCATAACTATAAGGATATATTTTTTTTTTAGTTTAGTTTAACTTCTTTGAGAAAAAGTTGGGATGACAATAGTCCCTTTAATTAATAATACCGGTAGCATGGGTTTCTTGTAGGAAAACCAGAGGAAAACGCCCACTTGGTAGACCAAGAATGAGGTGGGATAATAACATTAACATGATTTGAGGGAAGTAGATTATACAGGGAATGATTGAAAATATAATAGGGATGTATGGAGAGCTTATGTCCGCGCGACCATGAACCTACGGGTTCCATAGTACCAGTTAGTTAGTTAGTTAGTCAGTCAGTCAGTCAGTCAGTCAGTCAGTCAGTCAGTTAGTTAGTTAGTTAGTTAGTTATGGGTTTCCAGAGTTGAGCCTAGGTTTAATTTCTTTCTGCACCTCATTCTTATTTGTAAATATTGTTCCTAGGTATCTGAATTCAGCCACTTTTTCAAAATATCCCTGTAGCGATTAATATGTAAGGAGACATATAAACGAAGATACAACTCTAATATGCATGGAGCTGAAACTAAAATGTTCCGAAATATATTAAATTGTTGTTAAAATTAAATAAACCTATAAAAAATATGAAAATAGAATATATTACTAATATCGCTATAAAATATGTATGTGGAAAAGTAAAAATATGCAGGTAAAAATTCCACCTACATTTGTCTAGAATAAAATACTGTAAAACGCTACCTGCTATACAAATGACAAATAAAGAGGTATTGTCAGAACTCTACCTACTACACAACTTACAAATAATATAGGAACACAAAAAAGGTATTGTCAAAAGAATTCCAATTAGCAGTCTATACAACTAATAAGAAAAGATAATCTCTTAACATTGACAGTTTACAAAGAAACTGATAAACATTTTTTCTATTAAATATCAAAGAACCAATTTACCCAGTTCTTAGAAATGTTATACATACTAGTAAATAATATTATAAAACATAAATATATATTCAATTGTAAGGAGTGGATTCGAGAAAAGTGGGAGGAGCCACCGCCTTTATAAGCGAGAACTTATATCAAAATACGATCTATCACTCTCAGTGACTCTGTGTTAGTGTTGGAACATCGTAGACCTGCAAACCTCGATCTCCGATTCAGTGTTAATATTAGATTCGTCCGAGAAATAGTTAAATTTAAAGTTATAGTCCGTTAAGCATTTGGACTTTAAAAATATTGACTCGAGCACGTGGACCTCTAAGTATTTCATCGACTCCACTCTTAGATAAAACTTGTAACTGTATTAACAAAAGTGTATTTCTCCGAAAATAAAGAGTTCTTGGATTCGTTAAAATTGAGTGTACATTTATACGTTGTTCTTTTGCTTATAAAGAGTTCATAACCCTGAGATCTTCTGCCTACCATTGAGCCCGGTATATCCCTCATTTGTCATTAAATGTCCATTCCATTAGGCCTATAGGTCTGCATTATTGTTTGGTTTAGGCGAAACAATACTGGTGCGTATGGGTAATGGAATAGCGCACAAACGAGTAAATTGCCTTGCATTTCTGTATGAAGGTACCTACTAGTTAACTTATCTCTCATACTGCCGCACTCGTTGTAGATCCTTGCCAGCGATAACCTATATCCTCACTATAATAGGCTACATCAGAGATCTGATACTTTATTTGCACCACTGTATGTGAGGCTGCACACATTCACTGTCGCACAGTTCACACACACATTTATTCATAGGTTCGTGAAATACTTCCTTATGGAAGCTGTGATGTCACTAAGTGCCGCAATTCAAAATTTGTTCCAATCCAGCCTCAATTAGAAAATCATCTGACGCGTAGAAATATTTCTGTTTCCTGCCATTTTCTCCCTTCTTTGGATCACTAGATACTAGCATTTGTTGCAGGAAGTTGTAGTTCGTTTCTGAGGTCTTTCAGGAAGAAAGTAGGCCTATATTTTACCATTTCGTATACGATATGTGTTCTTTGAGATGGATAGGCCTAAGGCTTTTTTTTCAGGAAGAGCGTTTTCACTTTTCTACGTAGTTTGTGTTTTGTTCTATGAGGTATCCCTTATGAGCGCTAGTCCATTTGAGATTACGGATAAAATTTTAAGTCTGAAAAATGTCATAACCATTTCTAAGGATAATCATGGCCGCTTCTAAGGACAATCGTGGGAAATTATTTGTCATTCATGGCTATTAGTACTTGTGCGCGCCTTTCTTTCATATGTGCTCTGAAAGTTAATCCTAGTTATTGCAACGTCTACGCATTTATAAGTTTATTGCATCTCTAATCTTTCTCCCTCGTAGAATATGGCCCTATCTGAGTTTCCTAGCTTTCCTCCATCTCTAAATAGCATATCTTCAGTTTTGGTTTTACTACTAGCTTAAGTGTTGATATGCAGCATCGTTCACTTGCTGCGCCTGGGACCAGATGAGGCTCGAGAATAGTTAAAGTGTAGGATGTTGTTAAACACTTAGAAATTGTGTGACGGGTTTACAACTACTATTGGAGACGGGTCAAGTTCACTGCTCATCCCAACACATGTCGGAAGAGGGTCACTACTTACAAAAAAAAATATGGTTATTCTCAAATCTAAGAAAGTGGCCAATTTTTACAATGCCGACCGGAAATAATTAGACCCCCTCTAAGTTTGTGAATCCCTGGCAGCTAATAACTTTGTGACTATCGGTAAAGAATTTTACTCGCTTAATCCTTGTGTTCAGCTGTGCGACGGTGTGAGGCGTGTCCGCTTAGAACAGGACATCAGAAACTGCACTTTCGGCAAGCAGAAAGTCCGAAAACCGTCAACAAAGAATGGTCCACGCTGTACCAGCTTTCGGCACATCACTCGATTATGATACTGGGACCGGGGGCTTAGTAAATATGTTTCGGTGAACAGCACGTCGTTGTAGCATAGGCCCTATGTCTGTTATGGTCTTGTTGATGAACAGGCTTTCTAGTTGACCCAGATTGTAAAGTTTCCATTGCCTCTTGCAGCTGCCCTCGCCGTTTTTATTCGATTAAAATGTCGTCTGCGTATAGACGTATGCTCTTTTCAACCTCTTTTTTCTGCATCCCATGTTGTAAAATTGAATAATAAGGATCAATGGGACACTCCCCGCTATAGTATTCCATTCCATTGGGTATCGCTTCTGATGCTGTTATATGACTACATAGTTAGTTGCAAGGATATTCTGAATTATTAAGACAAACGGGTTGTTCTTTTAGTTTCCTTTACGACAATGCTATAGTTTTCCTCTTTTTAGCGAATTCCGAAGAAATTAAGTTATAGAGGTTATTGTCATGAAAGATTTCTGAAAAGTGTTAACAGATCTTCACCGATCCTATCTAGTAAAAATATCTAGAAAAATCTGTAAAAATATTAATTTCACTAAAACGAGTATGCTTATGAATGATTGTGATTCTTACCCCTTCAAGTAACTAACTAAAAACTCACTGGCTTATCGAACCCGTAGGTTCATGGCCGCACGGACATAAGCTCTCCATACATACCTATCCTGAGCCTAATGTTTTCCAATTATCTCCTGTATAATCTACATGTCCACCGCTGTGATCTCAAGGTAGCGTGCTGCCTTGTCACGCAGCGGGTCCAGGTTCAATCCCCGGTCGGAGCAATTTTTCTGGATGAGGTTTTTATCCGGGTTTTTCCTCACCTGTAAGACAAATGTCAGGAAAACTTTAAGGCACAAACGGTCTCCGAAATCATATGGTCATCATCATCCTTCGCCGGTGTGGAGAGCAACGGGAAGCTACCACATCATCCTTCACCGGTGTGGAGAGCAACGGGAAGCTACCACATCTACAATTCCCTAGTAAAGCAGCAATCATAGCATGAAAATGCTATGATAGCAGTGAAGGACCTGCCTTCGGGCAGACTTACTATGCATGGATAATCTATTTTCCTCAAATCATGGATAATGTTATTCTCTCGCCTCATTCTTGGTCTACCAACTGGGCGTTTTCCCTCTGGTTTTCCTACAAGAAGCTTCCATGCACCTCTTTCATCCCCCATATATGCCCCATGTCCTGTCCATCGCAGTCTACGAGACTTAACTGTTCTTATTATATCTGGCTTCCTATACACATCATGTAGCTAACTATTATGTAGTTTTCCATTCACCTGTCTGTCCATCTATTTTTTGGCCCTTCAATTAGGCCTACTTTTTTTAACTTATAGATTATGTTTAACATTTTAACTAATTTATGAAAATTATTTATGTTTAGACTGCGACGCGACGCCTGGGCCTTTGTTGCACGAACTGCGGCACTCGAACGACAACCCTTTGGCGTCGAAATAACGAAGGTGAACCAGTATGCAATGCGTGTGGTCTATACTTCAAGCTTCACGGCGTAAACCGTCCGCTTGCCATGCGAAAAGACGGCATTCAAACTAGAAAAAGAAAACCCAAGAAACAACAGACAGCTGGAACTGGAGAAAAATCGCAAGAAGATTCAACCACCAGCGGTAAGTCCTAAATAACACCATAAAATGCGTTCTAGAAATGAACTTACAAGGAAACTAGCAACCATTGCATGCCTAAACCTAACTTGCAATTTCTCTCTGAGAAGTATTCTGAGGTACCAAGACCGTTTCCAAAAAAAACTGCCTGTTCTATTTAACTCCAAGGCACAGAAATCGAAGCCAAAATCCAGCAATGGCAACCCATTGTGCGAAGCTGATGGACTCCCTGCATAAGTAAAACAGTGGAATGAGGCGGGACGCGGCGTGGACGGCAGGTTGTGAGAGTTATCCAATCCACCATTTCTGGAGTTGTAGGCTACTACTTCCCCGAGTTTAAAAGAGAGATTTGACGCTACATTTTAGTGCCTTTCAGTTAAAAGCGGCATATTTTTTACAGGCCCTTGGTATACCATAATGTTTCTCTGGGAGAAAGTTCAAGGTAGGTTTCGGCATGAAATGGTTAACATTTCCCTTGTCAGATCTATAGCATAATATGTTAAATTGTATTATCAAGTCAAAAAATAATAAATTGGGTCATTGCATAACGGACACAATTGTCAAAATCTTGATTTTTATTGAACATAAAACCTTTTACTAAACGTAAAAGTCTTATTTAAGTTTCTTATTAACATGTATAGGCCTAATAACACTGGTCTTGTATGACTAATAAATGGGACTAGGTACCTTTAAAGAATCATTTTCTAGGCTAAGTTGAGAAAACCAGACTAATGGTTGAAGAACTCAACATACTGACCACATCCGATCCCTATACTGGTTAGATAAACGCCCACTTCTGTGATTAACACATGTGGAATGAGGCCAGCAGCCACTGGTAGCATTTTCTAGGACTATCGCGCCGTAGAAAGGAAGGAACAATGTTCATGAATAACTTACCTCAGAAAAGATAAAAAAAAAACTTATTTGAGACATAATAAATCTAGTTTGAACTAATACCCGTATTTGTACCTTTAGCCATAAACTCTCGTAAAAGAACCTCAAGTCTAAACTAGAGAATAATGAATCCAAAAGTGTATTTGATAGAGAGGTATGGATGAAATGGAATCTCTGATCAAAATCTAATGTATTTCCCATCCAAGTAGGCCGAAAGATTTAGTTGGTTACTAGGTATCTCTTTGAGGCGAAGATTTAACCACTTGTTTCTCGCTGAGAAGAAATAAGCGTAACTAAATAATTTGGTTAAGTAACTCTCGCAAGAGAGCATTCTCACCCCACGTGGGGATGTAAACTAGAATCGCCATAAAATAACTCTTGTTGAGTAGGCTGATAAGGATGATGATGATGATGATGGCCATATGATTTCGGGGACCGTTTGGGTCTTAAAGTCTTCCTGACATTTGTCTTACAGGTGAGGAAAAACCCCGATAAAAACCTCACCCAGAAAAACTACCCCGACCGGGATCGAACCCGGGTCCGCTGCGTGACAAGGCAGCACGCTCTCTCGAGACCACAGCGGTGGACTCAACTATCTAGTAAAAAAAAATGGACATATAATAGCCTAAGCGCTAATAATACTGTTCCAAATATCAATGATTAGGGCCTATGATTAATAACTTGAAATAATTAGGCCTACATTTCTGAATCGAGTGAGTGGTAATGTAGGCCTAATTTGTTCACAATTTAGAGTTTTTTGAAAATACTTAAGTGGCGCACTCTGCTCACTGTTCATAAGAATTCAAATGATTGACTTGAAACGGACGATATTATCAAAACTTTGCAAAGATGGCTACCGATGCTTCACATAATAGGATCCATCAAAAACTGATGAATTTCTTCGGAAAATCACACACCGGCAAACAAGTTAAATATGAGAAGGTTCTACATTAGGCCTACTTTATTCTCTATATTCACACGAATCCTTAAACAGAATAGGATCCATCTGATCCATACCTACGCCCTTATGGCAAGCAAGAAATTAGTAGAATGCGGAGTAACGTGACTGCGCACCTGTCCCACTACAAGAAGAGTGATGCAAGAATAACAGAAAAAAGCTAAATTTAAAATCTATAATCGCAAAATACAGAGTGGAAACATTTAATTCTCAATGAACAAAGAAGAAATGTTGTCACAATTATGCTGAGATGAGTAAAAATATAAACATCACTGCAAACTAGAATGATTTTACAACAATATGAATAAATTTCACAATACGCTACATAATGAACAATAAATACAAAAAAAGAAAACTATCAATAAACACACGATCATGTATTTATGAATTATTAGTGCGTATGAAGAATTAATGTAGTTTAGTAGGGCTACTGGGTTTTAGACACATTTGAAAATGGAATATTGTTTAACCCAACGAACAAGAACCAGTGTAGTTTCTTGTGATAACCTAGGCATAGCGTATAGTTATAGTCGGTTCAAGGGCAAAGATATGCCTAATAAGAATAATATGGAGGCCTATGTAATTAACGATCTCTGTGGTGTAATGGTTACCGTATCAACTGAAAAATTTAATTCCAGTAAGAACAGCAATAGTTATGCTATATTGCTGATGTAAAATTATGCCCGAATATTAACATCTATGACTTTTCATCCCATGTTTGCGTGTTCAAACCCGACAGGGATTGACTATTTTTCCTCGGGGCATGGCTTTCTTACAAGGGAACAAGGGAAGTAAAGACATGGGCACATAAATAATTTTCTTCTTCATAATTTTCTTTCCTTCCCTGTGCCAGAATTATGGTGCACTTTAATGGAAACTTATTGACCAAGTTCATTTAGTTACGCTCATTTACCACAGACGTCAGCATGTGATAGGGTCTCGATGAGACATCTAGTAGGTAACTAAGGTATTACTGGATGGGAAACGGTCGGTAAATTTTGCATAGAGGCCTTTTTATTCTAGCTGGTGATTTTTTACGAGCCTGAAAATCTTCAGAATCAGGATCAGGATCCGCAGCTTAGGCCTAAATTCCCTCTGGGAGGACTTGTTCCAAACCATGGCCGAGTCTGAACCCGCGTCCCTCGGAACTAGAGGCAAGTAACATAACCAGTAGCCCACCGCGGCCGATTTCAAGCTTGAAATAACGAGCCTCTGATTACGAGTAAAATCTGTCTACCATTTCATGCTTAGTTTTCAATTGCCACGCTAATGACCTCCGTCATCAGATAGGGCCTATGAGCGTCGTTAAATAATATATAGGGCCTATACTTAACTATTTAATTTATTATGAGAGTATAGAATGGGTTTTAAGGTGCAAATTTTGGTCGTAAAAGGGGGGAAAAGGTTCTGAAAATACATACAAAAAGGTGCAAAGAAAGATGCTGCTGAAACAATTGAATTAAGGTTTAAACCAGTTACATAAACTCAGTTTATGTAATAAGTTATGCATATAATTTTGTATCAAATTTTTCTTCTTTATAGAGTCCATAAGAGATAATTCATACTACTTTAGTTTATTGCAAAATTTAGGCTACTTCGCAGTTGGAACATCGGATAATGATGCAATCAGTTTTGATAAATTGCGTTTTGAATTCTGAAAGTGCATGCAACTTATCCTTCTTAACATTCGCCATGTTATTGTTGTGAAAGCCAGTTGTAACTTAATACTAATAAAAATACGTTGTGGTTCAGACTAGTAAAACAAGCCAACAACAAGTCGGTAGGTAGAAAACTGTTAAATCCACTGCAGATTGGTCATTGTTTCTGGGGTATAAATTACATAAATTATACTTTAATATTTATTTAATATTATTGACTTCTGATTGAGATTTTAAAAAGCTGTCCAAGAAGAAAAAATATACATTTTTCTGTCCTATCTTTTAAAAACGCAGAGCACCAGTGGAGAAAAAGGTGCTGAAGCTTTAAAAAAAATAGGAAAGAGGGGCAAAATGTAGTAATCTCACGAAAAAGTGCAAAAAGTTGCAACAAATTGTGTTAATTTCACTTCATTTCATCCCCCCAAACTCATATATTGAACTATTGGTTTGAAAACAGCTACATTTTTGGAAAGGTGCCGCACCTCAAAATCCTTACCCTAATTATGAGCATGCATATTGATTATTAAGACTATATTATCTTATAGAAATTGAGTATGCTCTACGTCAACACTACTATCCACTAAGGGCATTGGCATCTAACCTTATGACTACCTACAAACTATTTATCTGAATTTTGCTAATTGTATATTCAATAAAATTTTATCGATATTGTAAATAAAATTCCGTCAATTTAAAAAATAAATATATTTATGAATCGTTGATAAAAATTTAAGTGACAAACATCAAATAAAAAATTGACAAGTAACTGTCATCGTGTTCGAAGCCAGGGGACAATTGACTATTAATTCCCCATGAAGCTGTAGTTTTCTTAAGGAAACTCAAAATTAGTGGTAAGTTCTTAAAAGCTGTATTTTTTAATTTTAAAGCAATATTGTGTTATAGGCCTATATCAATAAGCATAATTTGTTCCCCCCAAATAAATACATTTTTCTTGAATTGTATTTTTTCTAATTATATAAAATGTTATTCATGTGTCCATAAATATATTTTTTCGTCGATGTGACTAATTTCTTATACTTACCAACATTGTTGTTACTGGAAGTAAGTCAACGTTCCCACATCTCACCTGGTTGCTATGCAAACAAAAGAAATCGCAATACTGATATGGACTCAAAAAGCACACGTTCGGTAAGTGAAATAAAACATTTCTTGAATGTTTTGTACACTAACTCGTACCTTTCTTTAGACTTTTCCGGAATTAATGCAGAACATCCACTCTCCAGGCTTCTTCAATTTCTCTATCATCTACCATGACTCCTTCCATAATAAAATTATCAAACAGATTCTAATCACGGTACTACATATAAAATGTCTCCACAGCCAACAATCCTTGCTTATAATAAAACAAATGAAAAGCTACATAGCAACGATCACCAAATGTTCCTTTCTCATAGAAGTCATTTACATCCAACCAATATTTTAATTCATTTATTACTATATTTAATTAAAATTAGTCACATCGACCAATACACATGAGGTAAGCACATAACAAATCTCGAAAATTAAAAAAAAAAAAAAACCTCGATGCAAGCGCCTCGTTTTTTTCTTTCTCGATCAGTAAACAAGTGCTTACCTCACTTGTATCGCAATATACTATAATAGGCTGCTTGGGACGTCTATTTGATTTTTTCTATAGAAACTAATACAGAAGTACAAGTAACCTATAAATATTAATTCTTTCCAAATTGAAATAGTATCATAAGATATTCGAAGTGATATTCCTAAGACTAAATAATGTTGTTTTCTCTCCTAAGATTCGAAGCCAAGTTCTGGCCACACACAGTCCAGCGATAACATCAGTCTCGGAGGTAGTAGCAGTGGAAGCCATCATTCCAAGTCCTCGCTCGTGGACCCTCGTCCTTACCTGGGCCATACGTCACTTCTGGCTTCAACAACACCCTTATCAGGATCCATCAAAACGGAACCTTCAGAACTACAACTTTCTTCCGGGAATAAATCTGGCTCGTCTACAATACACACCCCGACTTCATCCGCTGGGAGTGGCGTGGGATACGCTAGTTTCTCCACTCCGAACCATCATCAACTAAATAATCATCAGATTTTTGGTTTCCCACCACCTCCGCCTCCTGTAGGCTCCGGATCGGCTGGCGATGTAAGTAGTTATGTTATGGGACATCATGCTGCGCATCATCATCATCACCATCATCATCATATGGCTGCGACCAAATTAATGGCAACTACGTAGCGAGATTGAAGACTAATGAGTTTTTAAAACTCACATCAGTTATACGTTATAGATATAAAAATAAAGCCCAACGAAATAAAATAACATTGGATTAAATTCACCAAGGTGATTAATTGATATATACATCAGTGATAATAATAGATTAAAATCCGAAAAGAGCCTACACATCAGGGCACGTGCAACCCATAGACCAAACACGTTTTCATGCAATATATTAAATTTATTTATTTTTTATTTATTTTGCCTGATGAAGTTAAGACCGTAAGGTCTTCTCTTCCACTTCACCAGGGTTAAATTATACATAGGCCTAGGCCTTTAATGACAATTATGAATAACCTACATGTTGATTAATGGTACATAATAGGCATAGGCTACACAGTGTAGAGTTAACCATAAAATTCATAGCGTATACTTTTGGATACATCAGTTGGTTCAGTTAATTTAATACTTTAAATAAATCAGAAGAAAACAAACAAAATGAAACCACTTAAATGTGTGTATAATTATACAACATACCTAATAAAAACAGTTATACAAGATTTTGTTTTTACTGCGGTCTGCCACATTCAAATAACTAAGAGAAGAAATTTGTGTTTTGCCAATTTAAGCGTTAACAAGGGAAAGAAATAATAATTCATCCATAGTAATTCTGCCCGAGGGCAGTTCCTTCACTGCAATCATAGCATTTTCATACTATGCTTGCAGCTTTACTAGGGAATTCTAGGTTGCTTTCCACACCGGTGAAGGATGATGATAAGAATGATGATGATGATGGCCATATGATTTCGGGGACCGTTAAGGCCTTAAAGTTTCCTGACATTTGTCTTAAAGGTGAGGAAAAACCCCGATAAAAACCTCATCCAGAAAAACTGCCCCGACCGGGAATCGAACCCGAGCTCGCTGCGTGACAAGGCAGCACGCTACCTCGAGACCACAGCGGTGGACAATAATAATAATAATAATCTATACTTGGTTAAGTAATTGGCTTGGCAAAGAAAGTTTAAAATATAAAGAAACAATAAAAGTAGGGCATGGAACAGGGTTATAGGCCTGTATTATATTGTCTAAGAAAACATGAAGTGAGTTTTTTAAACTGTTTTTGAGTCGGACAGTCCTTGATATACGAGGGGAGGGAATTCCAGAGTCGTGTGGCTGAAACAAGGAAGGATGAGGAATAGTGAGATGTTCGATGTAGAGGAACAGCTACAGTTAAATTTTCTCTTGATCGCGTATTAAATTTATAAGCCTATAGTGAATATTACACTCCTAATCTTCTTCTTCTTATTTTTGTTATTATTATTATTAATATTATTATTATTGTTATTATTATTATTATTATTATTATTATTATTATTATTATTATTATTATTATTATTATTATATATTATTATTATTATTATTATTATTATTATTAGTATTATTATCTTCTTCTTCCTTCCAAGTATTAGGCCAAGGCCTGTTACGATCCTATAGAAAAAAATTTCCTCAACCGTTCGAGGGAAAATTCTCGTATAAGACTGAAAAGCATAATAATAGTCCCTTCGATGGTTTGCTGGCCAAAGGCAGGCTAAACCAGTGATGGGGGGCTCGCCATCTAGGGTAGCCGCTGGTTCATTGCATTTTTCTGGAGAAGAAAAGAAAAGAAAGTAACGAAGGCAATGGAAGAATGGAAAGACTCCTCTAGCCTCTCGGATGCCCTAATAGTCGTCGGGGGGGTCGGAAAAAACAAGAGTTAACCAAGTAGAGGTTAGATAGTAAAGTTAAAAGAGTGCAAAACACAGAGTAAGTGGAATAAATCGTTTTGGCATCAACAGCTTGGGGGCACCTTGGGTGGGGTCGCCTATCGCACATATCCCGGCTAGATGATGACGCGGGGCTGAGGGGTAGTATTATTATAATTATGTAGTCATTATTATTAGTATTATTATTATTATTATTATTATTATTACTATTATTCCTCTACGCATGAAAGCTGGCAGCTTGTTGCGTGTTCATTCACTGCAGGTCCGGGGTATGGTGACATCCTTCCATCGTAGTTGTGGTCTTCCTAATGGCCTTTTCTGCTGAGGTGTCCAGTCACGTAGGCTACTTTCTTCACTAATCTACTGTTCTCCATTCTATCTTTGTGATCGTTCCAATTTAATTATTATTATTATTCACTCACTCACTGTCCTTACGAACTCGTAGGTTGAAGGCCGCACGGACATAACATCTTCATAGGCCTATATCCTTATCCTATGCCAACGTCTTTCAGTCATTCCCTATAGGCTATAATTCACCTCCCCCAATTATGGTTAATGTTATTCTCCCATCTCATTCTGGGCCTACCTACTGGGCGCTTTCCCTCTGGTTTTCCTACAAGGAGTTTCATTCCCAATTCGTGTCACATGTGCTGCCCGTGGCAGTTTACGAGACTTAACTGTTCTTATTACATCTGGTTTTCTATAAATATCAAGTAGCTTACTGTTAGGCCTATGTAGTCTTCTCCAAGTGTTATTTTAGCGCGACAGTGCGTTTTGTCGTACTTACAGCAATGGTGACCATGATTGAAAGTTCAACTTCCTACATTTCGGGGTAAAAGTAAAGTAAAGTGATCCCACAACAGACCCGGAGGCCCTTGGCGTAGTGGGAGGTTAAGGCTCCCACTTTTTCTAGACTATCGGCACTTTATGTCAGCCGGGTTGTCAGCCCTGCGTGACGGCCGCCTTTACCCCCAGAACAAGCGTCTGGTACTCATTTCCGTTAGAGGCTGAGTCGACCCCAGGGCCATAGTGCTGCCAGAGGGTTTGGGTCAGTTTAAAAATCCTGACCCCAACGGGACTTGAACCTGCGACCCTCCGGCTTGTAGCTCAGTGCCTTAACCACTACGCTACGGCGTGCCCCTTGCCAACCTAAATAAATATACTATAATAAAATAGCTGTACTGTAATATTACATATTACAAACCGCGTGAGGGAAGTACAACCACTGTCCTTTACGTATACTACATACAATGTAGGCTATATACTACAAAAAATCTAAAAGGTAGTGTTAATATACATTATACGAAACAAATCACTGCATTTTAAATGAACTGAACTTTATTTGAAACAATATAAAACAATAAATACGTACTTGCGCCATTTTATCACTAATTGGTCTCAAGGCCTCCTGTTGTTTCAACTAATAAACATTGCCCACACTGTTATCGTTGGTCAATTGTTTATAATGAACGCAAATATTTCCAACAAAGATGTTATTATTTTACTATTAGGCCTATTCATTATTTTGAAAACACCATCGCGAAAAAAAAAATGTACAACGCACGTTTGTGAAGTGTTTTACAGAATCTCGGAAATTAAAAACCTCGCTATCGTTTCATTTTCCTCGAATATGTAAAAACCACTTCCCAACCTCGCATCGCAATATACTATTATTTAGCAAGTTTCACAATCTTCCCAAGACCAATTAATCTACTCCGCATCTCTCTTATTCTCTATCATCCATTCTTTTTTCCTTCATGCTGCTCAAAACACTATCAATCCACGTCAATTTTTTGCCTCCTTCTTCTTCTTCCACCAAATGGCTCCCAGTCAAGTATTCATCTTTGGAATCTGTCTTCCGCCATTATTTTTATATGTCCAACATACAAAAAGTTGGATCCGTTCTGGTTATGTTCTAATAGCTTTTATATTAATAATAGTGGAAATAAAATTTACGGCATCTTACCATTTTAAGTTTTTTTTATGAAATCCACAACTGAAGTTTGAACATTAACATTTTGATTAATTGCAGTGTTTCTTGTTTTACCTCTTCTATAAAGTCCAGTTGAACGTCTGCAAAAAAAATTCATTTCTGCAGAATTTAATTTAGGCCTACTCATTGTTCTGGATTTGAATTCCCGTGTTTCTGCTTTTATGTCATTGTACTACCCATCATTTCATTAAAAATGTTTGTTTTTGTTTTAGAACTTATATTCTGTTCCCACGAAACATATATTGCACATTTGCCCTTACTTGCCCTCTCATTAATTTCATCATCTGCACTAATGTTTGTCTCCAAATATACATATTTGTCACATGCTTTTATTTTTCCACCTCCGTCTTCAAAATGCAGTTATTTTTATTTATGTCCTATTATCATATAGGTCTAGGCCTACTTCGCTTTGTCTGAATTTATCTTTAATAGGCCTACCCATTTTTCGAAATCCTCCATCAGTTTTCTTGTCATATAGGCATATTCTAAATTTCCATAATCTTCTGTCATCATAGGAATTATGTATCTCTATGATAGTAATAATTTAACCTTTTTTTATAGAGGGGGTTAGTTAGTTAGATTTTTTTTTATTTAAGAATAATTCTTGCATTTTTGGAGTAGCTGAATATCAGCAAATAGCAATGAATAAACTGTATCTTCTTATACCTTTATTCCCATAGGTGACCATTTGAATTATTATTATTATTATTATTATTATTATTATTTATTATTATTATTATTATTATTATTATTATTATTATTATTATTATTATTATTATTATTATTATTATTATGTCCACCGCTGTGGTCTCGAGGTAGCGTGCTGCCTTGTCACGCAGCGGGCCCGGGTTCGATCCCCGGTCGGGGCAGTTTTTCTGGGTGAGGTTTTTATCGGGGTTTTTCCTCACCTGTAAGACAAATGTCAGGAAAACTTTAAGGCCCAAACGGTCCCAGAAATCATATGGCCATCATCCTTATCATTATCATCTCCTTACCATTATCATTATCATCATCATCCTTCACCGGTGTGGAAAGCAACGGGAAGCTACCACACCTACACAATTCCCTAGTAAAGCTGCAAGCATAGCATGAAAATGCTATGATTGCAGTGAAGGACCTGCCTTCGGGCAGAATTACTATGGATTATTATTATAATTATATTATTTCTAGTATTATGATTATTATTACTATTATTATTATTATTATTATTTTTCTATATCGTATAGATGTGCAATCAATGTTATTGAAGTAAGAAATTTGGTCATTTCGAAATTTTAAGAAACAAAAATAATGGTATTGCACAATCATAGTTAAATTCTCTTACACCTACAAGTAAATGGTAGTAAAAGTGATCGTAGTTTAAATAAAATTACTAATCGATACATCAAATAATCACCCTCATTATTGTATTTATTGTGTCAGAACTGAATACTTATAGACCTGTCAGGATTCCGTTTATACAGAGACAAGAATTTATTTGTGGAAACATTCGTAACTTTAACCTAAGTATATAGCCTACAGTATGTTTGTGTTGCTTAAATTACTGTAGCCTCATTTCATTAGGCATAGCAATTTAATGTTACTATTTGCCACATCTAAACAAATCACTTTGACATAAGAAGAGGAAAATACACGCATCAGTTTATATTATTGTGAAACATTACTTTAATTAATAAACATGCCATATTTCTGTATTTTTTAAACACACTATAGGCCTAGTCCAAGTCATTCACTACAGCCTATTGTTTTTATATGGTTGCTATAGGCCTAAAGGAACGAGAGGTACAATAAGAATACAAATAAAAACAAATTTATGTCTCTGTAGAGTAAACTAAACACTGCGAAAAGCCTCTTAAATGTCATTGAATGGATTTTGGTGAATCCAAATTCAAATACAAGTGATGTAGGCCTATCTTTATATAAGAAATCCAATTCTTTAATTTATCGTTAAGTACTGGTATCAGATTAAGAATTGTAACAATACCCTGTATTTGAGAAACTTCCTCCAATAAACCTATTGCCAATCAAACAAAATGTAGGCCTACCCTACAACAAATTCTTGATCTGTATACAAAATGGGAATAATATATGTGAGCAGATTTTAAATACTAATTTATTTAGGTAAATATGATCAATATATCTTATAGGCTATGAGTGGCAAATGTGACATTTTCTCGATAAATTATTGAAGCATTGTTGTGATTTACACACAATGCATAATGTACATCAAATGAAACACGTTTTAACGTACTTCAGTTATTTTCTGATCTCATGATAATTAATTTAAAAGAGGGAAAATTAAATTAGCATCTATATCTATGTTATACAAAAATTGGTAATAAAAGATTCCGGGCTATGTGGCCGTGGTCTATAACTGGCGTTTCTTCCAGACGTTTCTCCCTCAACTGCGGAGGGCATCTTCAGTGACGAGCGCTTCCAGCTGTTGTTTCCCTGTCGTAGACTCGACTTCGCAGCTGGAAGCGCTCGCCACTGAAGATGCCCTCCGCAGTTGAGGGAGAAACGTCTGGAAGAAACGCCAGTTATAGACCACGGCCACATAGCCCGGAATCTTTTATTACCATGATTACCGGCCGTGAAAGTCTGCATTCCACTATACAAAAATTGCTAACATTGCATCCTATTTCTTATTTTATCTAAAAATTCGAAGCGAATATAAGTCTAAATAGGTCTCTTACAATTATTGTATTATGTAATTCTATAGTTGTGTGAACATCCTTGTTGATGAAGTGCTTGTTATGTAGGCTATACGAAGCACAAGTTACTTAATCTTACAATTTCTCACAAAAACAAAACTCTTCATGGGAGCTGAACTAAATACAAACAAATCAAGACAGCACATTTAACGTAGGAAAATCGAAAATAATATTTTATCCAACTTCTGAGTCATACGAGCAATTGCAATTGACTGACTCGAGGAATTGTCAGACATTACATTTTAAACAGGGAACATCTACCATAAGTTACTACTTGTACTGTATAAAATACAATATAGATCTTACATAAACTAGACCTACATTTATGCATACATACAATGTACACTCGAGTACATTAAAACGTCTGAGGCAGAACTGTAGCGCGGTTCACATTGTCACTTCCCTTGATTAGAGTGTTCGACACGCTGAACGTAAACAATAAACAGTCAGTGGCGTAGCTTATTATTTTTTATTTCTTTCTCGTTTTCTTTCGTTTACACCGTTGTTCCTTTTCGTTTTACCTTTGTTAACCTTTTCATCTTATTCACACATACAAACACAAGACAGGGCACACACCCAGACCCAAGGTGGAGATTTAAAATTCCCTACCCCGCCGGGAATCGAACCCGGGTCGCCGGAGTGGAAGGTAGGGACTCTACCGACTACGCCATGGCGACGGACCAGTCTTATCAAGATGAGTACGACGAGTCAATATTAATTCAAATTCATGGTAAAACTCCATTGAGATATTAGTTACAATATTAAAATTATAATATAAAATTATGTATCTTGTAGGTCCGTCTCCTCAACTTTAAATATTGATTAACTATAGGTCTTTCAAGACTAGTCCCATCATCAAATATTTACAGATATCGCTACGTTAAAGTTGCCCCCCCCCAAATTGATGACGTTGAAGAATGCAAGAAATGCCAAGTGTCAACAAGTGCTTACAACGCATATAATAAGTAAATAGCAAGTACAATTAAATTATTTATTTATAAGAATTATTATTTTGTTATTAGGACCAATATCTTTCAAGATGGATTAATTTCCATTGTTACATGATTATAATTCGCATATCACACTATAGTTATTTCTATGTCAATATAAGTAATTAATTTATTCGTGTTTGTTTACTTTCTAATATTAAAAAGTGACGGTGTCCACCACTGAATGTTTACATGCAGAACACATCACCTGAAAAGGCAGGGAGTGACAGTAACCTATACACGCTGTGAAGGTCACGCGTGAGCTCTCTTGTGCACTTGCTGTACCCCTGGTCTAAGATCTGGCATAAATGTTTAGTCGCAATCACGAAAGTTATGTAATGTATATTGCCTGCCCTTTTCTATTTTACTTCTTGACTCTTTATTTAATATGCGAGCTAGCAATGAAGTAACGCGATAAGTGCAATATAAATGCCAGTGTCAATGTCATAATTCGAGCTCACATAATAAGTCTTTCGTAGGCCTACATATTATATTTCATTCAACAAAACGAGAAATCAATAAAAACATTTACAGTTTTATAATATTTTCGTAGAACTTTCAAAGATTTAAACAACGAGTAATTATTTTTGGTTATGGTTTAAGATCTATATTCGGCGGTGTATAGTTTCGTTTTTACACCAAACGCTAAAAGTAAACATATGATAGGAACTAAGTAGAGGCTAAGAATTTCAGAGCTAGGTCGAACCAAACAGTGTTATCGATTCATAAATAAACCATTTCTATTTATGCTCCCTAGTAAACGTAGACCTACCAGTACACCAGTAACAATAGCCACCCAAACATACAACATAAAATTAAAAACTAAAATTATTGATTTTACAGGAGTCTTTATTAAATAAATGTAATGTGTAGATTACAGACTAAAAAAATGACAGTTTATCTTAAGATTGAAAGATATTTATTAGACCTTCCATAACGAGCTAATGATGCTATCGTCTGAATTAACTGTTTAATTATACAGTATTACTTAATTTTATTTATTTTTTATGATTTAATACTGTCTACTTCGCTTATGTAAAAATCTCTATTACATCATAAATATGTATAGGAATTGAACAATTGATACATTGTAAGAGAATATGCCTTAAAAACTTGTAACACAGGCTACATATTCACTAAGGTATGTTCTCTAAACGGTGTAATGTAAAATTACTATCTATATTATGCCATCACATAAATATTATTATTCTGAGGCATTCTGATTGATGCTACCTCCACTTTCCTAGCTTAGCAATATAATCTTTGCTGGAAATATAAAAATCCGTAAGCTGATAAAAGTTAACTAAACTAACTAATTCTAACTTTATTTTTATTCTTTTATCTGCTATATGTTAATAGTACGTTAAATTAAATTAGGAAAGTGAATGTAGCATTATTCAAAATACCATTATCTTGATAAATGATTAGCAAGAAACATAAAACTATATACATCACAGGCTTCGACCCATTGTTTGTGTTACTGTAGTCTCACGAGTAAGATAGGCCTATCGTAATTGGTACATATTCGTTGTTTTATCTAATAATTTACACCACTTACCTTCTGAAATGTTCTTCTTATTTTATCTATATTTTCCAGAAGTTTTATTAACCAGATATTATACTACGCAATTCACTTACACAAATTACATATTATTGTATTATTTACAAACATACCACGCGATTAAAATAGGCCAACATTTTTCGAGATTTACTCGCATTCACTGTCATTTTTTCCCCAGTTAGTGCCAGAGAAGAATAATTTAGTTAATTCTACATTACGATAGAGTTCAGCACATTAGTCTATCGATTTTCTAATCGATTGTAATGGCGGTCCACTCGATAACAAAAATCAACAAGAATATACTGTCAAGTAGGTCATGTTTTAATCATTTTGGTTATAATATTCGATAACAGGTCGTGCTGAAGCAAAGAAAATAAATCACGATACACTAAATAAAGTTGCAATTATTATTATAGTCATTAATGTTACTGTACAGATCATCCACAAAGATTATGCATCCACGTGTCTTTGGAACGGAGGTGAAGAAGAAATTCAGAAATATGCGTGATATTCGTATATTTACTGTAAATTCCGTAACTTCCTTTTATACAGTTTCTACAATATTACAATAAATAATGTGGTTAAAACGTTAAAAATCATTAATAAATAAAATTAAAATTTAATTTCTAACTTTATTAGTACCAATAATACATGTTCCTCTATTATAAGATTTATAAGCCATTAGTGTAAATTGGGAAAATACACTATTTTTTTTAATAAGGAGAACACAAAGCTATATTATCAGGGTCTCTGTTTCTGAGGATAAGACTAGCCAATAGTTCTCCCCAATCTATGGAGAGAGATCTAGAGAAAAAGTATTGCTGCTTATATCATCTTTCATACATAAGCAACAATCTATTAATCTTGATTATTATTCTGTGTTCAGTTTTTTCGTTATTTATGAAGTATAAATAACAATATTATTTTGTTACAGGTATTATTATGTTTATTTATTTATATGAAAGGGTATAGCCATAGTGGTGTAAGTCAGTTTTTTACAAAAATGAGTAAAGTGCACAGTTGTAAAGAAGTAACTGCATACTGCATTTGAGATACATCAACAAATATTACTTTCACTTAGAACAATAAATACCTCCATGGCATCAATATTAAGGTAAATGATTCTTTGTATAGTGACTAACAAAATACTTTTTCTCAAAATGAAGAAAAATAACTTACACCAATATGTCATACACTCCTTTATATATCCTCAGTGCTTAATCTAACCCACCTAAAGGTGTGGTGCTAATGGCTATGAATTCTAAAGAAATCATGGATAATTTCCCAAACTTATATTGATAATATTGAAGAAAAACTTGATGTCCAGTTGATCCATAGAACATAAATTATTCAACCACAGGAAACTATTCAGAGAGTTCTACTGACCATGACTTGAGCTCTTCCCCTGTACTTAACAAACCATATTCACATCATACTACATCTAAACAAGAACCATAAAATATGATGCCATAAAGAAACAAAACTTTTCTCAAGAAACAGTGCTTTAGATTCAATAGTTCATCCTGACATAAAGCTTGTAACTCTCTTAAGATCCTAACTCAAAATATGAATCATGAACCAATTGATAATTCAATCTCACAAAATGAAAAGTCAACAGATGCAAGTAAATGAAAACAACCTCGAATACCACCCATAATAGTGAACAATCTACCTCAAGGGAATATTTTTCAACAAAATAGAAAAATTCAGAATCTATAATCACAACCTAGTTTCTCCATTGATGGAGTTAAATATCATACATCATATAGGGCTGATTATGATAAATTATACAATGTGTTACCATCGGAAAATCTTTAGTTTTATTCTCATGAATCTAAAGATACAAAATAATTACAAGTTTTCATCAAAAGTTTTCCAATGCCAGTTGATTCTTCTAAAGGAAGAACCAGAAAATGTTAAATTTTCCAAACAGCACATGCACAAATTAGTATACCATAGCAGAAATAATTCCAAATGGAATTTCATGCATACCAATCACCATTTGGGTAGTAACTCTTCCTAATAATGAATCTAAAGCAATCTTTAATTTACAAGATATAAAAAAATCACATAATCGAAGTTGAATCTTACAAACCAAATCTTAGATTTACACAATGTCATAATGCCAAGAGTTTGGGCACACTTTAAAATGTTGTAATTTACCAACAAAACTTATTATGTGCAAGAGATAATTTTTTGTGAACATAAAGTTTGAAGGTCCATCTATACACCAAAATATGCAAATTGTGGAGTTGATCAGTTTGGGAAATATCACATACAACTCAAACATTGGCAGGAACTCCTCCAAAAACTATATAACAAACAAAATTATACAATTAAAACTTTAACAACAACTAATCCAGAGTTCTTACTATCTGATTTTCCATCACTGCCTATAAATTAACAGCTTCATTCTTCTATGATAGCTCAAACTCCAAGTGAAACAACTGCATGAATTAAAAAAGACATTCACAATTATTTCCATGGATATAATCTTAGCAATATTGTACAAATCATATGTACAACATTTCAGCAGCTGAAAGTGTGAGAAGGATTTGATAAAAAAGCTTTAATATTAATAGATCAATTTACTGCTTATCAGAATATGTCTGAAAATTGCCCTTAAAGCTTAACTAATTCATAAAGATTTGTGAGTACTAAACTTTAAAATCAAGCCATGCAGTATGGCACTACCAAAAACTATCAAAGTCAAATATCTGAACTTCAGGAACTGTTAATCTGCAATGAAATTTTGCATCATTGATCTTTAAATTCTAAAATCTTTGTAAATATTATCTCTTGAAAATGCAAGGGCACATGTACTTAATAAAATATCTAAAAACTCAACAAGAAAAACAATCCCCATGGGCTCTTATGGCTTGTAAATGTACTCTTGAGTACATTTGCTGTACTTTTACCGTAACAGTTCTATGGGCACCCAGATAGAGTGTAATGTAAAAAAAATGTGAATTTTGACAAGTTGGGATGTAGACTATGTTGTAAATATCATAATATGATATATTATGGGGGTGTTCATAAATATATAAATCATTTTAAGATTTTATTATATCCAAATAATTGCTTTAAGTAAACATTTTATCTGCACAAACATGATTGAGAAATAATTAATTATAGAAATAATATTTAAAATCATTTGTAGCTTTTTATGTCCATGTGCAAGATTTACATATGATGGGATTTCTAAAAATAAATCTCAAATACCAATGAATGAAACCTCAAAATTCAAAAGTAGGCATAAGGATTTGATTACTGAAGTCTCTTTTAAGTAATAGGTACATATTAATTATAAAATGTATAGTCAAATAAAATAAAATTTAAATTGGAATTAGTAGAGCACACAAAATGTGGATTTGAAATGGTACCCGTACTTAATATCTACATTTCAGTTTTTTTTATATTCTCTAATTTAAAATATCTTAAGAAATATGAACAAAATGAAGTCAAATAGTCCAATACAAAAAAACTCAAAATCATTCTGTAAAATGTATTGTAATTATAACATAAGCTTATCAAATTTCAAGCTTGCTTCATTGTTTCTAAACCAGTCCTTGTCACAAAACCTGTCATAATTTAGATAACTTAGACAATGATTATGTAGTCACTTTCTAGTTATGTATTACTGTGATCGTGAGAATATGTCATAATTTGCAAGTCCTGTGGAAGTGTCGGTACTTTGTATTTGATGTGTATATGAACTTACAATGAAGACAAATTAAACAATGATTTAATATTCATCGTCTGTATGTAGAAATGTCAATTTGTGTTACAAATTTTAATAACCAATGTATGTAAATATAAGATTAAAAACTGATTAACTCAATTGTTGTATTTCATGCACCTTCTTTTGTCTAGTACCAAATGGAATAACTTTCTTACAAAGTTTTTTGTTTATAATTATGGCCAGTATTCAAGAACCAAACTTTCTGCGAAGAGCGACTCTCAGCCGTCTCTCCATGGTTAATTGTGTGGGTCATGCAGAACCTCCTCTAACTGGCTCACTCTATTCAACATTAAGTGCTAACAAGATATTTACTTATAAAAAAATCCGGGAAAAATTAAAAGATGAGAGCCTCAGCTTATGAAAGTCGGAGATGGCATGGCCTAGAGAGCTTGGTTCTTGAATACTGGCCTAAAACTCACAAATTAATATCTTATCAAGTGTCATAAAAATAATGACAAAACAATGTATTACAAAATGAGTTGGCTCATGCAGTAGCATTTGAGACTCATATAGCCTAAACAAGTTCAAATCCTGGTGCCGACCAATGTGACTAAAGTTTTAGCCTGATTTTCATCAGTCATAAACAAATGGAGGACTTATTCCACAATATCATTAAAATTGCACAAGAACAAATGACTACACAAAATAGATAGACTATAATCTTCATTACTCCAGCAGAAGTCACTAAGTCCATTGTTATGTATATACATATATATTTATAATATTATGAACATGTGTAGAAAAAATTCTATAGTTCTCCTGGTAAAAAAATTATAACATTAAAAAATAAGTTAAAGCATGTCAGTATTGCCTTTTTTCTTCTTCTCTTCTTCATCTTCATTGTGGATCTTTAGATCTGTTCTGCTCTACAGGAATCAAATTGTCTATCCATTTTCTCCTCGCACATTCAATTTTACAGCATCCTGTAGGTCTATATTCATATGCCTGTCTACGAGTAGCTACTCTATGTGGTTCCATCTGTTGTAAGTGTGCATACCAATCCTTTTTTACACGCTTTATATTAGCTTGACCTGTATCTATCTATCTATGTAACGGAATCTTTCAAAGCGATTTTCACCCACTTAAAATCATTGGATCGACTTGAAACTTTGTATACCAGTAGAGGACCCGTGACAATACAATAATTTCATATTTATTTTCTAAAATCCTGGCCATAATCATCAGAAAATCAAAAAAAAAGTGTTTTTGTATCAATGTAACGGAATCTTTCAAAGCGATTTTCACCCACTTAGAAACATTTTATCAACTTGAAACTTTGTATACTTGTAGAGGACCCGTGACAATACAATAATTTCATATTTATTTTCTAAAATCCTGGCCATAATCATCAGAAAATAAAAAAAAAAGTGTTTTTGTATCAATATAACGGAATCTTTCAACGCGATTTTCACCCACTTAGACACATTGGATCGACTTGAAACTTTGTATACGTGTAGAGGACCCGTGACAATACAATAATTTCATATTTTGTTTCTAAAATCCTGGCCAGAATCATCCGAAAATCAAAAAAATGAAAACTGGTATAATAGGTTGCGGACTTGTCGAGTTTTTAGTCAATCGTCGTAAGAGCTCAGTTGGTAGAGCAGTGGTATATAATTTCAGTAATCCATACGTCGTTGGTTCAAATCGGCTGGGAGGGTTTTTTTATAGAAGAGTGTTACTTTTAGCTCATACTACAATAGTATCGAATTTAAAGATATTTACATTTTTATCTTATTCTGTAAAATATTAAAACTAAAAAATAGAAAATAAATAATAGTTTTAAAAAACTAAAAGAACACGCTTTATTAGAAAACTAAAAAATGGAAAATAATTTTAATTTCCAATACGCTTGGGATAAAATAAAGTGGTCAACAAAAAAATCATCTCCAACACATATAGAATAAAATTAGAGTTATCAACAAAAAGAAAATAATTTTACCATCAAAAGCGTGGGGTGCTTTTTATGATTTTTACATTTTCTTCTTAGAGAGCTTACTTTTACCAATATCTGTTTATTATCAAATATATTAATTGATATAGAGCACCCCACGCTTTTGATGGTAAAATTATTTTCTTTTTGTTGATAACTCTAATTTTATTCTGTATGTGTTGGAGATGATTTTTTTGTTGACCACTTTATTTTATCCCAAGCGTATTGGAAATTAAAATTATTTTCCATTTTTTAGTTTTCTAATAAAGCGTGTTCTTTTAGTTTTTTAAAAACTATTATTTTTTTTTAATTTGTTAAATATATATTTTGGTTTAGATTTACTTTATTTATGTGACTGCCTTGTTAGTTTTTGCTATCCTTTACAAAGTTAGGTAAATCCTGACCTTGATTTAATGTTAAGCCCGTCTCATTATTTGTGCTCGGCCTCCAAAATATCCTGCTACCCACTTGACAGGAGACGGGTCGTAACATCATGTAACAAACTTAATGGACAAAATGAAATAGAATGCTGTTTTGGACCAACAAAAAGCACGTGTACAGTTACAAGTCCAATTGATTTTATGATATATGAAACGTTTAAACATCCATTCAGTCTACAGACTTCAACCAATTGTATTCTTAACAAGCAGAAAGAGTGTGCGCTTTCCAATGTCATTTGCCTCACTTTTCGTGCTTTGTGTTCCAACCAAGATCAATAAACATTATTAAGGTAATACATTTTCAATTTAAGCTCCAAGGTTGTGTAGATGATGAATACCTGTATTGTTTGCAGAGAGAAGTGTGTTCATAGTGTGTGTGTGTTTTGCGAGAGATGATGGAGATAATGGAGGAGGTGAAACCTGATTCCTCCGCAATCCAATGAGTGGCAAGAATTTCTCCTGCGGGAGCAAATTTACTTACACTTATTTTCCTACAGATGTCGGTGAGTAGTTAGCTTATATTCTCGAAGATATGGCTGATAGCAACTAAGGTATGACGTGGATGGGAAAGGCTTATAAAATTTTGCTCAGAAGCTCTAATTTAGGCTTTTCTTTTACGAGTCCGAAAATCTTCATACTCGGGACTCACGGCATTAAATCCGTCTCGCAGCACTTGTACATTGGAATTTTCGATCCGAAAAATTTCAACGACTTCGGCCAGATTTGAACATGCGAGACATGGGATCAGAGGTAAAGGAAATAACCTCTGGACACCGTAGGTAATCCAGTTCATAACCTATTTATTCCTGTCGAAAAGTAGCTGTGGAACCACCAGAATTAATGTCCCCGAACCGAAGGGCAAATCGCTATCAACAGTACCACATGCCTTACCGACTTTGAAAATCTCCCATTATAGTTCGATCCTTCCTTAGTAATTAACAGATTTTATAGTGCTTCATTACAATACTGTCCTCTATTAGTCCATGATTAGCCCAAGTAAAGGTAACCCCGAAGATAAAAGGATTGCAGTGTTTAGTAATCATAATCTGAGAATAAAATTTGACAGGAGTTTATGAAGGAATCAATATTGTCGCGTTACATGTTGTAAAGAATGGCCAAACAACCTAAACGAACACACTATATTATTATTATTATTATTACTTTATCAAAAATATACTCTTCAGTATCAAGATACACATTCGCTCATTTACTGGTTTAAAGTCATGAAAGCAGATTTCAAACTTTTGCCAACTATAAATCATCCACTAGAGTGGAATATGAGCTTCATAATACAGAATGTGCACAAAGTCCTGCTACCAAAACAATGTAACGTAACTCGTAAACTATTTGATATAGAGACATGCGGTGTTTTGTAACGTATTCTACATCTCTCAAAGTTTTGTTTACATTTGTTGCAGATTGTGATTTAATCGACAATGACGACACCTCGGGAAAAGTAGAATGTAGCGGCAGTTAACTTACACCTTTCAACCTCTGTCACAAATCTATTTAATTTTTCCTTCTAGCATTACCGATATTCGGACAAACAATTCCGAACGTCTACTTCGGATTCCGAAAAACCAAGTTGAATCACAGATCGTATTACAATTTCTCGCTTGGCTCCCGGTCGGGCTTGCGGGCGTGCGGCGGCGGGAGGCGGGCGGGGGGGCGTGGAGGGCGGGCGGGGCGGGCGGGCGGGGACGGAGGCGGGCGGGGCGGGCGGGGAGGGCGGGCGGGCGGGCGGGGCGGGCGGGCGGGCGGGGATGGCGGCGCGGCGGGCGGGGAGGGCGGGCGGGCGGGGAGGGAGGGAGGGAGGGAGGGGAGGGCGGGCGGGCGGGCGGGGAGGGCGGGCGGGCGGGCGGGGAGGGAGGGAGGGAGTGAGGGAGGGAGGGGAGGGCGGGCGGGCGGGCGGGGAGGGCGGGCGGGGGGGGGGGAGGGAGGGCGGGCGGGCGGGCCGGCGGCGGGCGGGTAGGGCGGGCGGGCGGGCGGGGAGGACGGGCGGGCGGGCGGGCGGGCGGGCGGGCGGGCGGAGGCGGGCGGGAGGTAGGGCGGAGGGCGGGCGGGCGGGAGGGCGGGGGGCGGGCGGGTGGGCGGGAGGGTCGGGCGGGCGGGGAGGGCGGGAGGGCGGGCGGGCGGGCGGGAGGGGGAGGGAGGGCGGGAAGGGCGGGCTTGATTTATTTCTTTCTTTTATTTCTTTTGTTAGTTATTCGTTCTGTCTTTTATTTCTTTATTATTTCTTTATTATTTCTTTATTATTTCTTTATTATTTCTTTATTATTTCTTTATTATGTCTTTATTTTTCTTTATTATTTCTTTATTATTTTTTATTATGTCTTATTATTTCTTTATTATTTCTTATTATTCTTTATTATTTCTTATTATTTCTTTATTATTTCTTTATTTATTTCTTTCTTTCTTTCTTCGTCACCTTGCGGGCCATATTTAAACAGTCATAATCTCTGATGAAGTGACGTATTTGGTTTTCTCCAATTCTCTGTTTTATTTATTTCTTAATATAACGATAAACATTAACTGTTATAAAAATATACATTTCAGAATTAAAAATTAATAATATTGATACATGGTAGAGTCTTGTTAATAACCACATTATTCACATACATTAATTCCAAAGATCAAAAAATAATTTATAATCTAGACTTTGTTTTCTAACGACCCGCAGTAAGACTAACTCTATCCACAAAATAATTTCTTAATCATCGTTTTGGTTAGAAGTTGAAAATATTACTGCTGCTAGACATATTATTGCCTTATTTTCATTAAGATATTTTACAGCATTATTGAATAATCATGTGTTGTGTTGTCTCAGAGGAGACCGTGGCATTGAGCTGATTCCTCATTCGGGGAGGCCGTCCATGTATGCGATCCATAGTTACAATATCTCTCACGACAGGTCGCGCCACAGCAAGGCCCGGGTGGCGTATGGCACAAAAAAGTACCTATAATGCGAGAGGTTAAACTGTGTTAATGGGTCCGGGATTAAACAATCAGAATAGCAGATAGAAATAGAGGAAATGTCATCAATCCATTAATGTGCATCATTAAATAGATGACAAGGCATTTGACTATGTTGAATTAATTAAGTTATATCATTTGTACAAATGCTTTGAATTGCATTAGTATGAAGAAAATTGCATATACCTAAATTGGCAGAACATCATGGTTTAAATGTCAACGTCTCAGGTTCAAATCTTGATTATGCCGTATTTTTCTCGTTACAAGATAGTATAATGTAATAATACAGGAAAGAGAAACTTGCTTACTTACTCACTGGCACTATCGAACCCGTAGGTTCATGGCCGCACGGACATAAGCTCTCCATACATCCCTATCCTGAGCTAACGCTTTCCAATCATTCTCTGTATAATATACTTCCCTCAAATCATAGTTAATGTTATTCTCCCACCTCATTCTTGGTCTACCAACTGGGCGTTTTCCCTCTGGCTTTCCTACAAGAAGCTTCCACGCAAGTCTTTCATTCCCCATACGTGCAACATGTCCTGCCCAACGCAGTCTACGAGACTTAACTGTTCTTATTATATCTGGCTTCTTATAAAGACCATGTAGTTCAATTGTTATGTAGTCTTCTCCATTCACCTGTTGTTCATCTCTCTTTGGTCCAAAAATTTTCCTAAGAAACTTTATTCTCAAATACTGTAATCTCCTTTCCTCCCTTAAAGTAAGAGTCATGTTTCGCAACCCATATAATATAACTGATTAGAATAATAGTTTTATATATTTTCAGTTTAACGTTTTTTGAAAGGAGTTGGGACATCAAGAGTCTCTGCAATGCATAATAGCACGCATTTCCAGAATTGAGCCTATGTTTAATTTCTTTGTGCATCTCATTCCTTTTTGTGATCATTGTTCCTAGGTATTTGAATTCTGCCACTTCCTCAAAATTTCCCTCATTTGTCATTAGCTGTCCATTTCCATTATTTAATGAATTTCTACGTGTGACCATATATTTAGTTTTATTGATATTTACTTCCAGTCCTAATTTCTTAGTGTGGAAAGAGAAACTAACATTACTATTATGCAACTGTATTGTTTCAAAACTAACACTCATGCTATTTATATCATTAATTAACGATAACAAAATAAAAATAAAATCTCGAACAAGGCTCGAATCTCAACCACCGAAGTATTAAGCGAAAGTTTTACCCTGTTCTGTGTGAGGCAAGTATTGAATGACTTCTAAATTAACATCATATTTCAGAAACTACATCAACTGTGCTTCTAAATTAACATCATATTTCAGAAACTACATCAACTGTGCTTCTAAATTAAACATATATTTCAGAAACTACATCAACTGTGCTTCTAAATTAACATCATATTTCAGAAAACATCAAACTGTGCTTCTAAATTAACATCATATTTCAAGAAACTACATCAACTGTGCTTCTAAATTAAACTCATATTTCAGAAACACTACATCAACTGTGATTCTAACTTAACATCATATTTAAGAAACTACATCAACTGTGCTTCTAAATATGAATACATCATATAAACAGCACCCAGAATTTGAAGTGGAATTTGAAAATATTATTTAACGGGTTTTTAGAGTGCGGCCACTTTCATGTTTGACAGCTGTGTACATACTTAATGAAAGTTTAATTTCATAAAACTACATAAATGTAACATATCCTACAGAACATGGACAAATGTTTCGCTTGGGTGTTTAGTATGTCTTTTATTTAGCGTTACTCCCATAAGTTCTTACCTTGTTTTACCAATAATCTATTGTTTTTTTTCAACAATATGTACAGTATTGTTAAGTGTCATATTTCTCAATCTCATTCTACTTTAGGTAATGTCCCTACTGTTTTGACAAAACACACGCATACATGGTATTATATATATATATGATGTTGAAAAGAAAAAAGAATGCTTGAGTCGGTGATTTGAACTCGAGTCTCTAAGGTCTGTACCTTTAGCGCTCTAACCAACTGAGGTACCAAGAATTCCAATACAAGCATACAATTTCTTATAATCGTACATGTCTATTTCAATTCACACAAGAGGTAGCGGGCAATTTGTTTCAACTGCCATCTCGCGGCTAACATAACAGTTAAGCAATTTTTTATAAAAGAATATTGTTACTTTATAGTAGTACGCTTGTATATATAGATATTACAATATTATATATATATATATCTGTGTATGTAGCTATATATATATATATATATATATAATATTTAATATATATATATATCCTATCTTCTTGTATTCTTGTAAGCCCATGTTTTCCTTAACAGAGATTATTAGGGCGCTCTCCCCCTACAGGGAAGAATTTAAACCATACTGATTTGTGTTACACTTGTTTTCGTATAGATGTTATTTGAGTGATCCGTGGTGCAGCGTTCCGCCTCATACTGACATCTAGGAACCCCAAGTAAAGGCCTACTAGGGCGGGAAAATTCGGTTAAATTTTGCTTAGAGCCTTTTCATTCAGGCTTAAGGATCTTTTACGAGCCGAAAATCTCACACTCGGGACCCACGGCTTAAAGTCCCTCCCGGAGGACTTGCTCTTGGACTTTTCCATCCTAAAAAGATCCATCGACCCCGGCCGGTTTTAAACCCGCGCCCTCGGGACCAGAGGTAAGGAGCATAACCACTAGTCCACCGCGGCTGATATATCGTCATCATCATCATGAACAAATTCGTTTTAGGCCATGTGGCCTGTACGGTTTGCTGATATATTATATATATATATTACTGTTGACTGCGGTGGTCTCGAGGCAGGTGCTGCCTTGTCACGCAGGGCCCCGGGTTGATCCCCGGTTAGGACAAGCTTCTGGGTGAGGATTTTTTGGTTTTTTTCTCACCTGTAAGACAAATGTCAGGAATCTTAGGGCTCAATGGTCCCCGAAAATCATCGGCCATCACCATAATCCTTATCATACCATCATCATCCTTCACCGGTGGGGAAAGCAACAGGAAGCAACAACACCTACACATTCTAGTAAGCTACAAAGCATGCATGAAAATGCTATGATTGCAGGAATGACCAGCCGGATATATAATATTATATATATATATAATCAGTTGTCATTCATATTGTTCTTAATTAATTCGCGATTTTTCGAATTATTTTTCGAATTCGTTTGCACTAAATTCCAAGACCTGTGTTAAATAAATTTTAAAAAGTTTAAAATATGAAATAAATCCTGTTATAAAATTCCACAAATCCACGTGAAGAGAATAGTTAGTTATGTATCAATATTCATATAATTAACACCATTTATATTGTTATGAAGTTGTAAAAGAACAATGGGATAAATTTCTCCCCAATGTTGCTAAGCATTGAATATGTAAATGGTCTGTCAAATTTGAAACATCCCGGTATAAGAGATCAGAATCTTCAGAATAAAATAATGAGTGGGTATAACACCATAGATATCCCGAATTGACAGATTCATCTTTACTGTTGATAGAAATATTCATCATACACAACTTATTGTCCTATAAAGAATTGACCATTGCCAGAGCAAAAACCTTTACCTCTTTAAATACTTCAAAATTTTGTTCTATCCGTACATGCGATAAAAGTATTAAAGAAATTGTTACCACTTTCTTCCCCTTGACAAGTTGCATTCAATACGGTATACATTTTTACTCTATTTTCAGTTCTACATATTCCATCACCACATCATCATCCTTATTTATATTTCTTCCAATAGTGCAATGTAATGTGAACGGATGCACAAGGAGCGGATAGATAAGGAATGAAACTATACGCGAAGAGAATTAAATATATATAAAATTGAAGATCAAATCAGCGAAAAATAATAAGAAACTGGACAGAACATAATGAGAATGAACAACGAAAGAATACCGAAAAGAACCTTCCTGTATAATCCCGAGAACAAGAGATGTTGGCCGACCACGTAGAAGATGGACTCCACTTTTAACTTCGCCGAACAGGCTGCTATAGCCTAAACCTTGTAGTAGAAGAAGAAGAAGACGAATAGTGCAAATAGCAGTAAAACTAATATATTTTAACTCAATGGAATTTAATATTGAACAATTCTTTGCAATTACAATAACTTTAACTATTTGTATAAATTTGTAGAAATTTATTACATCACCAATTTAAAAATACATTAAATTAATTAATACAAACATACATAAAAAGTAATATTCAGTTATTAACTGTAATACAATATTTTCAATTCCGTGCGATCATTGTAGAATAGTTAATATAAAAATTTAGAACATGTTATTATGTCGTGGACTGTAATAATACATATAAAAGTACATAAAATATTAATTAAATTAAATATCACTTCCGGGTTATATTCGTAGTCCGGGTATAGTGCCACATTATATATTTTCTTTTTTTTACTTTAAAGTCTAGATGTTTGGACAAAATACAGTGTGAAATTGGTTGAAAGATCCTCTTCGAGTAGTGATTGTATTCCAAGCACGTCATATTCTACGTTTTGTACTCGGATTTCAATATATGTCAAGATGTTCTGACAAAATATTGGCGTTAATTCGGAGAAAAAAGGATCATATCCGGATATACGTTCGTTGTCCAGGAGCGTCAATATTCTAATGATGTTCCTCTGTTATACATTTTGCACTCAAAATATTCATAGCTCGAAAGTGTAAGGTAATTGTGCATTGCTCTAGAGATTTAAAACTTAGGCAATTTAGCCTTACTTAGCGCAGATTACACCAAAATAAAAGGAGCCATGAAATGTTACAGCAATTGTTCACAACCATTATCATTCTACACATTGCTGTGTACTGTATTTTCAATTTGTGGTCCATAAGTTTATAAATTGGCGAGAAGATACTTCCCGATAATTTATATAGGTTTCTCCTACGCCTTGTAAGAACCTTAGTCTTGTTTTATTCATTGAGACTTTTTTCCAGCCACTTACTTAGTGGATATTCCTGTGCGTCATTAAAATTATTCTTTACATCTGTTGTATTTGTATTGTTATTTTATTCTTGATTAGTACACTTTTACTGGTTCCTCGTTAAATACTTGACACTTTTAATAATTATTCTGGCAACTGTTCCAACAGGTGTAATGTTCACTGTAGAGTACTATTCTGCAGAATTGTCTATTTTATTACTGATGATTATGTACATTTTAATGGGTTCATTATTTAATATTTACAATATTCATTGATAAAGCTCTATGTTTGCTTATATACCATACTGGCATATAATATATATTGTGGCAACTGCCGTATTGTTTCAATATAAATTAATATGGTTATTTTATGCTATTTTATACGTTATTTTATTAGTGATGGTTATACACATTTTCTGGTTACTATTAAATATTTGAGAATATTTACTGAATCACTTCTCTATTATGTGATTGGAGATCAACTTTTTATCGACATGCATTCTTTCATTTCTGCTATTGTTAAACAATAGATTACTAAGGTTGTGCTTTTTCAAACAATTTATCGGTTTATTGCTGTTTACTGTACTCACGGATCTATGATCTTCAAATTGTTGAAGGTGATACTCGAATTGACCCCTTCTAGCTGTACTTGCATTGAAGAGGCACTTGTCTATTGTTTTGATTGGAAGTCAACATATAATCTGATATGTTTGTTTTCTTTCAATCTGCTATTGTTAAAAAAATACCCCAAATATGGTAATACTTGTGTTTTATGAAACACTAGCTTTCTTGTTTGTCATTTTCTCACTGAAGTTACGGATATGGTCTTCGATTGTTGAATTTGATCCTCGATACTGACCCCCTTCAAGGTTACTCGGCTTGAAGAGGGCAAATTGTTGTTGTGTATTTGCAACTTATATTTTTGTGTCGGACCGCACTGAAAACACACGTATTTCAATAAACGGAATTGTTTCAAATCGCGCTTTCAAATTTTATTTGATGGTTTATCCACTATTAAAAACTCTAATAGTGTTAGTTTGTAATGTAAGATTATTTTTTCAAATAACTAAATCTTAAAATATTGCATAATTAATATTTTTATTAAATTTTGATTTATCATAATTCCTTTTTTGCAAAAAGCGACTGGTTTTTAGTGATAAGTTTGATGACGTAATAACTGATATGTTACGAAGCAACGCAATTGAATGTGGAATTGAATGATATTATTTTTAACGAAATTAACAAAATATTAAAACTGCACAGATTAAATTAAAAAACTATTCGATTATCAGTTCATTTAGACTGAGATTTGCAAATAAAAGAGTGGACAACGCTCCTCTATCTGACATACGTACCGTACATTAAATGCATTTTCAAATATATTTTTCATGACTTAAACGCTTGGTTTTATGGATTCACATGTTTGTCTAGTTTTACTTGTACGCTTGAACCTATCGCTTTGAAAAGTAAAATAGATTTAATTATACAATTTACATTTATTTCATTTATTTAACAAACGTATCCAAATAGGTTTTGCCAAAAGTGGCAAAGAATGTTATAGAGAAGGAAAGCAATAAAAATAATAAATAAATGGACAATAGTTATTTCTAATTTGTACAATAGGCATAGAACAAAATGGAACTAGAATGTATGTTAAAAGGGTAATTCTAAATGAAGGAAAAATCAAGAACAAGAATTTGGAGACTGAACATTATATGTTTTCTTAAGATAGAGACACCTTCAGATGGATACTTACAATATGGGATAGTGGGCCAGTATATACCCTCATCTTATCTGGTTGTTTAATGCTGAATTCAAATGCATTGTAGGGTCGATGATTAAGAGCGGAATGTTTTGGGGTAATGAACTATCTTATCAATACAACATGTGCTGCCATTCTCAGATATGTCGTGAACTTCCTCGTGGACGTGAATTGTTTTGATCGAAGAGTTGCACTGATAAGACTTCTTACCCACTGTTTTACATCCGTTTAAATATCATCTCCCTGTTCAAGCAGTAGACCTAGTGCCTCCAACCATCTCTAGTGAGGTCATCTTTTAGATACAATTTTGTTATGTTTTACATTAAGCCTAATCTTCTTTTAAACCTAATAAAACTCTATGGCATGCAATCCTCTTGGTCTAACGTCTGCTACTAGTTTCATATTCACTTGTGTCATTTTATAGAAATAGAAGATAATGTAGTCAGTGAAGGGGTGATATGTGGTCAGCTTATCGAGTTCTCCTGCAGTTATAACTTAATTTTTTCAACATGCAGCCTCTATTTATTAGAGTTAATCAAATTTCTCAAATGCTGGGTGGTCCCCGGTGCCTCATTAACCGAAATTCCATGAGAACATTTCTTCGTCATAGAGACTCGAACTAGTGAATGTCACCTAGCACTGCGCCAAGGCATGATGACTTAGACCGCTGCATTTTTCACTTCCTGTATTATTAATTATATGCAAATTTCCGCAGGAATTATTTTCTTCTGTTTGTTGGTTGTTCTATTTATAAACTCCGGATTACCTTTTTACACGTTTTATATCAGCTTGACTTGTATCTGACTATCTATGTAACGGACTCTTTCAACACGATTTTCACCCACTTAAAAATATTGGATCGATTTGAAACTTTGTATATTTTTAAGGACCAATGACAATACAACAATTCATAATATTTTTTTATAATCTTGGCCAGGATGATCAAGACATAAAAAATAAGTAAAGACCGGTATAATAGGTTGCGGACGTATCGTTTTAGTCAATCGTTGTAAGAAATTAATATTATATCCTCTGGGTAGCTCAGTTGGTAGAGCGGTGGACTGCAGTGGTATATAATTTCAGTAATTCATAGGTCGCTGCTTCAAGTCCGGCCGGAGGTTTTTTTCTTAGAAGAGTATTACTTTTAGCTCATACTACAATATTATCGAATTTAAGGATATTTACATTTTATCTTATTATGTAAAATATTAATACTAAAAAATAAAAAAATAAATAATAGTTTAAAAAACTAAAAACAACTCGTTTTATTAGAAAACCGAACTGAAAAATGAAAAATAATTTTAATTTCCAACACGCTTTGGATAACATTAAGTGGTCAACAAAAATCATCTCCAACACATCTAGAATAAAACTAGAGCTGTCTATAAGAAAATAATTTTACCATCAAAGGCGTGGGGTGCTTTTTATGATTTTTAAGTTTTCTACTTAAAGACTTTACTTTTACCAATATATGTTTATTATCAAACATATTAATTGATATAGAGCACCCCACGCTTTTGATGGTAACATTATTTTTTGTGGATAACTCTAGTTCATTCTAGATGTGTTGGAGATGATTTTTTGTTGACTACTTTAATTTATCCCAAGCATGTTGGAAATTAAAACTATTTTTCATTTTTTAGTTCGGTTTTCTAATAAAGTCTGTTGTTTTAGTTTTTTCAAACTATTGTTTATTGTTGAAATGTCGATTCCTTCAGTAATTTTCTATCTTTTTGAAGTTATACAGGATACTTATTTGGCCTCAAATATTAAATTTGTAATTTTTAAGTTAATTGTTTCGACAGATGAACATCAACTTTCTGATCAAGTTAAAGAGAAAAGTTAGAAAAATTAATTTTATAAAATAATGAAATATCTTTCAAATGAGTTCTAAAGGCATAAACATCTTTTTCGAGTTATCTGGAGAAAGCACAATAAACCCTCAATTATTTCACAGCTAGTTGTTTTAAAATGTATAAAGTGATGCCACTATAGGCCTTAAGAGTTCCTTGGGATAATAATCGGTACTAGATATTAGGTGGGCTGTTAGTCTTTAACAGCTAAAATCTTTGAGTCATAATTCAAATATGGACAAGAAAATGTCAAAGAATGTTGCTCAGAGGTCTCTGTTTTCAAGTTGGAAGTTCTTTTACGTGCAGAAAATATAGACATGACAATCGTGTCTTTAGTTCCGTTCCGAAGGAAACTATTTTCCCTGAAAAATTCATAAAACTCCAGGCGGGTTCGAACCCGTGAACAATGCAACCAGAGGCGAGCATGAATACTAATAAGGTCAATCATAGCGTCTAAAATAAATATAATAATACTAAAAAAGGAGAAGAAGAAAGAAAAACTCTATCTGTATGCTAATTACTTGTTCAATGTCGAATTATCTAAAATTTAATTAATTTAATTCTTTTTGAATATGAACCTGTGCTAATGAATATTTTGAAGGATATTCCACGAGAAAACAGGTTTAAGCCTAATTTATTTTTTAAATCGATACGGGGGGTCTCAGCATTATGTTCAATTAATGTTTAATAAAATACATAAATTTTATAACATTTTTATTACACGCTTTATATTAGCTTGACCTGTATCTATCATCTATCTATCTATCATCTATCTATCTATATATATATATATATAATATATATGTAAACGGAATCTTTCAACGCGATTTTCACCCACTTAAAATCATTTGATCGACTTGAAACTTTGTATACTTGTAGAGAACCCATGACAATACAATAATTTCATATTTATTTTCTAAAATCCTGGCCATAATAATCAGAAAAATAAAAAAAAAAACTGTTTTGTATCAATGTAACGGAATCTTTCAACGCGATTTTCAGCCACTGTGAAACATTGGATCGACTTGAACCTTTGTATGCTTGTAGAGGACCGTGACAATATAATAATTTCATATTTATTTTCTAAAATCCTGGCCATAATCATCAGAAAATCAAAAAAAGTGTTTTTGTATCAATGTAACGGAATCTTTCAACGCGATTTTCATCCACTTAGAAACATTGGATCGACTTGAAACTTTGTGTACGTGTAGAGGACCCATGACAATACAATATTTTCATATTTTGTTTTTAAAATCCTGGCCAGAAATCATCCGAAAAAAAAAATTAAAACTGGTATAATAATAGAATGCGGACTTGTCGAGTTTTTAGTCAATCGTTGTAAGAGCTCAGTTGGTAGAGCAGTGAACTCTTAGTGGTATATAATTTCAGTAATCCATATGTCGGTGGTTCAAATCCGACTGGGAGGGTTTTTTTATAGAAGAGTATTACTTTTAGCTCATACTACAATAGTATCGAATTTAAAGATATTTACATTTTTATCTTATTCTGTAAAATATTAAAACTAAACAATAAAAAATAAATAATAGTTCTAAAAAAATAAAAGAACACGCTTTATTAGAAAACTAAACAATGAAAAATAATTTTAATTTCCAATACGCTTGGGATAAAATAAAGTGGTTAACAAAAAATCATATCCAACACATATAGAATAAAATTAGAGTTATCAACAAAAGAAAGTAATTTTACCATCAAAGCGTGGGGTGCTTTTTATGATTTTTACATTTTTTCTTAGAGAGCTTACTTTTACCAATATCTGTTTATTATCAAATATATTAATTGAATTGATATAGAGCACCCCCGCTTTTGATGGTAAATTATTTTATTTTTGTTGGTAACTCTAGTTTTATTCTATATGTGTTGGAGATGATTTTTTGTTGGCCACAATCGTATTGGAAATTAAAATTATTTTTCATTGTTTAGTTTTCTAATAAAGCGTGTTCTTTTAGCTTTTTAAAAATATTATTTATTACACGCTTATATTAGCTTGACCTGTATCTATCTATCTATGTAACGGAATCTTTCAATGCGATTTTCACCCACTTAAAATCATCGGATCGACTTGAAACTTTGTATACTTGTAGAGGACCCGTGACAATACAATAATTTCATATTTATGTTCTAAAATCCTGGCCATAATCATCAGAAAATAAAAAAAAGTGTTTTTGTATCAATGTAACGGAATCTTTGAACGCGATTTTCACCCACTTAGAAACATTGGATTGACTTGAAACTTTTGTATACTTTGTAGAGAACCCGTGACAATACAATAATTTCATATTTATTTCCTAAAATCCTAGTCATAATCACTCAGAAAATCAAAAAACCGTTTTGTGTATCAATGTAACGGAATCTTTCAAACGCGATTTTTCACCCACTTAAAAACATTGGATCGACTTGAAACTTTGTATACGTGTAGAGAACCCGTGACAATACAATAATTCCATATTTTGTTTCTAAAATCCTGGCCAGAATCATCCGAAAATAAAAAAAAAATGAAAACTGGTATAATAGGTTGCGGACTTGTCGAGTTTTTATACAATCGTTGTAAGAGCTCAGTTGGTAGAGCAGTGAACTCTTAGTGGTATATAATTTCAGTACTCCATACGTCGCTGGTTCAAATCCGGCTGGGAGGGTTTTTTTATAGAAGAGTATTACTTTTAGCTCATACTACAATAGTACCGACTTTAAAGATATTTATATTTTTATCTTATTCTGTAAAATATTAAAACTAAAAAATAAAAAATAATTAATTAGATTTAAAAAAACTAAAAGAACACGCTTTATTAGAAAACTAATAAATTATAAATAATTTTTAATTTCCAATACGCTTGGAATAAAATAAAGTGGTGAACAAAAAAATCATCTCCAACACATATAGAATAAAATTAGAGTTATCAACAAAAAGAAAGTAATTTTACCATCAAAAGCGTGGGGTGATTTTTTATGATGTTTACATTTTCTTGTTAGAGAGCTTACTTTTACCAATATCTGTTTATTATAAAATATATTAATTGATATAGAGCCACCACCACGCTTTTGATGGTAAAAATTATTTTCTTTCTGTTGATAACTATAATTTTATTCTATATGTGTTTGGAGATGATAATTTTTGTTGACCACTTTATTTTATCCCAAGCGTATTGGAAATTTAAAATTATTTTTCATTTATTAGTTTTCTAATAAAGCGTGTGTGTTTTAGGTTTTTTAAAACTATAATTTATTCTATCTACAATCCTCTGTCCAATATTAAAGATTCCAAGTTCTTTTCTGATTGATTCATTACTTTTTACGTCCCTTAATGTATACCCTGCTGTTTTTTAAGAATCTCATCTCGGCTGTTTCTGTTTTTCATTTGTCACGTCCAAAACACAGGGGGATTAAAAAAATTAAAGGGAAAATTACTATTAACATTGTAGTATTCTATAAGAATTTAAACAATCATTTCCATAGCTTCGAATTATAGATACTAAAATCGAAAGACCTAAAACCCCCTCTCCATTTAGTGCCCATTTTTCACCACTCTACATAATAAGCATTGTTACAGCCATAATCTTATTATTGCCGAACATATTTTTATATTAAACTTTAACTTAAAAATCATTATTTCTCAAAAATACATGGCCTATATGGACTTAATGATTTCTGCCAGAATGATAGCAAAATACAGTACACAGAGTGAATTCAAACTCTACTGACATATTTTCACAAGTTATTCAGGGATTTTTGTGAGTGTTTTGATACAAGGAACCCATGGTCTCTAGTGGACCATTACAATCATTACTGGGTAATTTCTTTCCGTTTTGTTTTTCTTTGTATCAATTTATTCAGAATATGATTGTTTCCAAATTACACTGTTTTACTCTTTAAAATAATTGTTCAAAATGTCTGCCATGACAAACTTTACAACAACACTTCATGGACTGTTGCACATGCTCTTAGCATCCCAGGAGATTTTGCACACATCATCAGTGGCTGCTACAATCCTAGCAACCAGGAAAGTATACACTTTGGACTCATGTCCCCACAAAAGAAAAAGTTCTAGGGTGTCAGAATTGGTGTCTGAGCTGGTCATGGAACAGGACCACCGCGACTAACCCATCTTTGCCCGAACTGTTCATCAACATATGAACATTCACTGCAAAATGTGCTTCTGCCCCATTATGGCAAAAGCACATATAACTGCAAATTATCAGCAGCAAGGAGGAATTTGCATAATATGAAAACAATGAAATTACTCTGTAATGACCCACCAGAGACCATGGGTTTCTTATATCGAAATACTCAGAAAAGATCCCTGAACAACTTGTGAAAGTTTGTCAGTAGAGTTTGGATTCACCCTGTATAGAACCTACTGGATTCAAATTACAAAGATAATACATGATGATGCAATGAATTCAATTTAATTCATTATGCTAATACATTTTTGTTTCTATTGAATTAAATTTAGTATAAACTTAGATGTTAAAGAGCTATAAATAAAATTATTAAATAATATAAATGAAGAGAAAAATGTATACTTAAACTAAGATTTGAACCCAATGTCTCTGGTTTTATATACTACATTCCTGACTACTGGGCACAAGTTTGATACTTGTGGGGTTGAAAATTTTAATTGTTAAATTAATTTAATTGCAAAATTTTCAATCTCGGGGTGAGAAGAGATGGTGGTGTACAATTTTTAATCACTATATTGAGCACTAGATTCCTGCATTAAATAGCAAACCTCTCTGCAGTTCATACGTTGAGAAGGCACGTGGTAGTGTTGATAGGAATGTCTGTTGAATGGGAACATTAAGCCAATAGTGGCTCTCTTGGTGCTTTCCAATAGGAGTAGACTACATGCTGGCACTGGGTTTCATCATCATCCCTTCTCTTCATCATTATCCCTCTTACAAAACACATTACACTACACAAACACATAAACATACACTCATCCTACACTCCTCTCTGTACACAGTATAAGAATACATCATCTATATAAAGTGTCTACCGAAGTGGTGTATAAATTAATAAATAATAGTTTTAAAAAACTAAAAGAACACGCTTTATTAGAAAACTAAAAAATGAAAAATAATTTTAATTTCCAATATGCTTGGGATAAAATAAAGTGGTCAACAAAAAATATCATCTCCAACACATATAGAATAAAATTAGAGTTATCAACAAAAATAAAATAATTTTACCATCAAAAGCCTGGGGTGCTCTATACCAATTAATATTCTTGATAAGAAACAAATATTGGTATTGTAAGCTCTCTAAGAAGAAAATGTAAAAATCATAAAAAGCACCCCACGCTTTTGATGGTAAAATTATTTTCTTTTTGTTGATAACTCTAATTTTATTCTATATGTGTTTGAGATGATATTTTTGTTGACCACTTTATTTTATCCCAAGCATATTGGAAATTAAAATTATTTTTCATTTTTTAGTTTTCTAATAAAGCGTGTTCTTTTAGTTTTTTAAAACTATTATTTATTTTTATTTTTTAGTTTTAATATTTTACAGAATAAGATAAAAATGTAAATATCTTTAAATTCTCTATACTATTGTAGTATGAGCTAAAAGTAATACTCCTCTATAAAAATCCCTCCCAGCCGGATTTGAACCCAGCGACGTACGGATTACTGAAATTATGTACCACTAAGAGTTCTCTGCTCTGCCAACTGAGCTCTTACAACGATTGACTTAAAACTCGACAAGTCCGCAACCTATTATACCAGTTTTCATGTTTTTCGATTTTCGGATGATTCTGGCCAGGATTTTTAGAAACAAAATATGAAATTATTGTATTGTCACGGGTCCTCTAAACGTATACAAAGTTTCAAGTCGATCCAATGTTTCTAAGTGGGTGAAAATCGCGTTTGAAAGATTCCGTTACATTGATACAAAAACACGTTTTTTGATTTTCTGATGATTATGGCCAGGATTTTAGAAAATAAATATGAAAATTATTGTATTGTCACGGGTCCTCTACAAGTATACAAAGTTTCAAGTCGATCCAATGTTTCTAAGTGGGTGAAAATCGCGTTGAAAGATTCCGTTACATAGATAGATAGATAGATAGATAGATAATATAGATAGATAGATAGATAGATAGATAGATAGATAGATAGATAGATAGATAGATAGATAGATAGATAGATAGATAGATAGATAGATAGATAGATAGATAGATAGATAGATAGATAGATAGATAGATAGATAGATAGATAGATAGATAGATAGATAGATAGATAGATAGATAGATACAGGTCCAGCTAATATAAAGCGTGTAAAAATAGACCACATTAATGCCATCTATCCACCCAATGCAGAACCCAAAGCACATAAAGTGCTGTGGGTGGCATTAGAACACACACATGACTTTAGAATTCCTAGTTCTCTCCTGGCATGGCAAAAAGACTTAGAGTGAAGAGAAAAGGCTTCTTGAATTGTGTTGGATTCCTGCTCTGACATTTCTTCTCATCCAGTAGTTTTTATACAAGAGAACCAGTCTCAAGCTGTTATTATGTGTCTGGTGGTTGCTGCTGAGTCCACTGCTGCCGAAATCTTCTGTGCACTATCACTGCAAACTTTAATTTGATAAGCATTGAACTTTTAATATATATTTAATAAATAAAACTTTGATTGTTTTATATATTAAATACATCATGAATTTTCATCAAGTAAACACCAAATCAATTGATTATTGAACTTTTTTTTGTCTGTGAACATTATTTTGAATTATCGACTGTCAACAACTCTCCAATGATGTCAGCATATAATTTGCCGTAAATTCATTTTTATACTTGCATTCAGAAAGGGTAGATCTTGTACAGATGGATTCTTTACTCTAAAACTACTATTAGAAAAGCACAAGGAATTCAATATAGAAACTCATATCGCCTTCGTTGACTTCATAAAGGCTTTTGACAAAGTAGACAGAAATATATTAGGCCTACTACAAATTTTAGCTGATGATAACGTTCCACAACAATATATTACTAATATCTTCAACATCTATAAAGATAATGAAATCTCTGTTAAACAAGATGGCAAATTATCTTCTTGGGAAAAGATCAACACTGGAGTAAGACAGGGATGTGGACTTTCACCGGTGCTTTTCATTATATACATGAATAAATTAATAAATGAATGGAGGAAAACACAACGAGGATATATACCCATCAATAGGAACCTCAAACTCGATGCTATTCTTTTTGCAGACGATTTAGCTCTTCTGGCACTTTCCGAAAATAACTTGCAACGATCAATTTATAATTTACAAAAATAGGTGGCAAATTTAATATGGAAATATCAATTAACAAAACTAAAATTATGGCATTTCATGGGAAGGACCCCATTCAAAGTAAAATCTGTCTCCAGAATAAAATTTTAGAGAGATCTAATCAATTTAAATATCTTGGATATTATCTCTCTATCTGGGATGAAAAGGATATCCCTGAAAAAGTTACTAGTTATAATAAAAGTTTAGGAATTATTAATCAAGTTATGAAACCATCCCTTGTACAAAAAAACACCAGATTACGTTTATATAACACTTTGGCTAGACCAGTGTTGACCTATGGTAGTGAAGCATGGACACTAAGAAAACAACATGAAAGCAGAATGACGGCTTGTGAAATGAGATTCATGCGCAGAACAGCGGGTTACACCAGATGGGATCGGAAAAGGAACACCGATATCTTAAAAGAATTGAAGACTATGCCAATTTTGGAATATATTAAACAGTACCAACTAAATTGGAAACACCATCTTGAAAGAATGAGTTCAAATCGGATCCCCAAAGCTGTTTATAATTATATACCAAGAGGACGAAGATCACTGGGCCGTCCTATGGAACGCTGGAGGGAAAATTTTCTATAGGATCGTAACAGGCCTTGGCCTAATACTTGGAAGGAAGAAGAAGAAGATACTTGCATTATCAGTATTAAGTGAATTATTAAACTTCCTTAGTAGTAGAAATTTTTGTTCTGGACATTTAGTACACTTCTTTACATTCACCCTCTATCCTCCAATCACAACTTGAACAACATGATCATACCAGAATCTGCTACTTGACATCCCACATCATTGAACCTCACATTCCTGTACAGTATCTATACTGTTAGACTCTGGAATACAATACCATAAGAGATTAGCTTCGTTTAAAAGAAATAATATAATAATAATAATAATAATAATAATAATAATAATAATAAATAATAATAATAATAATAATAATTGTTGTTGTCGCCGTCGTTGTTACACTAGTCAACTATGAATACACAAATGTTCACTAATATTCACTGTAATTCCTCAAACACTTCCAAACAATACCAGCATATTTTAAGGCTAGTAGTAAATAAGTCTAAATTTTTGTTTTTGAAGTAGTTTACAGTTCATATTTTATTTAAATAATTTTCAGTGTCATAGTCAAGCTGGAATGGTTCAGAATGTAATTCATTCAAATTTTTATTGCTTCTTCTTCATCCATCCAAGTCTAAAGGGTCGAATGTTTGAACGCATTAGACAGTAATAGGCGTTCTCTGCTGATAAAGTTTTATTCAAACACATTTTTCTTACTCAGAAATCTATTCACGCGGTAATAATTGTAAGCTACCTGACAAGGTACCTTAAGATCGAAGCTCAAGATATAAACTTATGTGAAAATCCCGAAGGAACCGATGGTAACCGATGTAGTTTGAAACTTATCCAAGATGTCGGACCTTGAAGACTTCGATCATGTTTTCGGTATACGCGGAGAAGAGGAATTTGATAGTCTACCAAAGAATTCAACTGGAAGAACAGGAGAATCGGCGTAATATTGCACGTCGCAGACGTGTTTTTATACGGTATTATTTGCGGGATGGAAGCATAGGCCTAAATGCATTCCTCTACAGCAGACGAAAATAACGGAAGTGGTTTTATCGCTGAGAATTCTGGGTAATTCGTTGCCAATATTAAGAAAACGTCAACATTCATGCATGACCGGTTAAGGCGGCCGTTAATTCGATCTCAGCTCACCAGTGATTGGAAGTAATTGAGTAGAGACTAATGTATTTGCATACGACCCTTAGGGTCGAATTTATAAACGCATTAGAACCGTAAAAGGCGTTCTCTGCTGAGAAAGTTTTATCCTAATACGATTTTGCTTACTCAGAAATTTATTCATGCGATAATAATTCATAAGCTACCTGACGAGGTAACTTAAGATCATAACTTAAGATAGAAACTTATCGTGAGAATCCTAAAGGGAACCGATGTAGTTTGAAACTTTGCCGCTTTATCCAAGATGTCAGGCCTTGAAGACTTCGATCATGTTTTCGGTATACGCGGAGAAGAGGAATTTGATAGAGTCTACCAAAGAATTCAACTGGAAGTACAGGAGAATCGGCGTAATATTGCGCGATGCAGACGTCATTGTATACGATATTATTTGCGGGACGCAAGCGTAAATGTGTTCCTCTATAGCAGACGAAAATAACGGAAGTGGTTTTATCGCCGAGAATTCTGGGTAATTTCTTGCCAATATTACGAAAACGACGACATTCATGCATGACCAGTCTGTGGGTAGCTAATTCGATCTTTGCACTTGCTCACGGTGTGTCAGCTCACCAGTGATTGGAAGTAATTTGAGTAGAGACTAATGTATTTGCATGCGACCCTTAGACTTATAGGCCTGTTACAATCTCTTTGATGAATTTTGTTTACAACACTTCCTTGGAAGGCCCAAAATATCCTCCCTGTTGGACAATAAAAATGAATGGCTTTAGAAACTCTATCTGAACTCATTTGTCACAAATGATTCTCTAGGTATTTTGGTACAATCAGCACTGATTTACCCCTTTGGGCTAGCAACATGTGTGGGTCAGTATTTTAAAGTTGCTTTCAATTCTCACAACAAGCCTCGGAGGGTTAATTCTGTTGACAAAAAGTTGTATTGTATTCTACTATACCAATATCACAATACTCTACAGTTCTAGTAATACTGAACCATTATCCTAACCTATCGATCTTTGGGTTTTTTATACAGCTTCGCTGCCATCTTCCCTTCTTCTTCCCGTGCCAAACCTACACAGCCTTTAATGAACCTTTAATTTCAGTTAATAGATTTATTAATATTGCTTTCTGTTTTATAATGTAAATGTTCTAGTTTTCTATTCTTTAATAATCATTTGAAATCAGGAGCACCAATAATAAAGTCAAATCAAATATGAAAATTCTTCTCCAGAAAAATAATAGGCTGACTAGAATAAAGTTTGTAACAAATTAAATAAAAAATGTGCACCTCACTTTATAATATTTTTTTTGTATAAAAATGTTTCAGAGATCATTAATCTCATTACATATGAAGGTCTCCAAAACACATTCAGATGAAAAAGATTATATTATGAGGTAAGGTGTACATTTCTGATTCAATTTCTGTCAGGTTCAAATTGAAAATGTAGATAAATGTCTACAAAGTATGTCCAAGTAAAAAAAAAAAAAAAAAGAGGTAAGATGTACAAACAATTTGTTTTGATATTATTTATTATAATATAGGATCACTTTCTATTATTCAATATACATTATACCAAAATTAGAAATATAGAAACTAACACTGTCAATTTTTTTAATCTATATCTATTTAGAGACAAATAAAAAATAGCATAAATCAGTGTAATCATCAGTGCCTTCTTTGGAAACTTCTGATACAATCATCATTCCAACATAGAGTTTCTAAAGAAAGTGAATGACAATTATTGTTACATTGGTTTATAACACTTTTCTCTTTGTCTAAATAGATTAAAGAGTCTACAGTCATGATTTTGAGAAAGAAGGTAAAGTGTCAACTAACCAATGTTAGGAAACATCAGTAAGAAGTAATACATTTATATAGCAATATAGTGTCTTCTGTTAAGGTAAGTTCCACTTTTTTTTTTCCAACAACAGTCCTCAAATAAATTTAAGAATTAACAGGTTTGCATGTACAGTGCAAAAGACACTGATCATAGCAACATTTATCATCTCCTGCACACTGATTATCATGTTGACAGATAGGTGGTTGAGTCTCTCCATTGCCTACTGATTCAGGAATTCCAAGTGTTTCTGTACACATAAGACGAAGAGGAGGACAACTGCCTGGTTTCACTGTAAAAAAAGTTACATTGTTTATATCTCACATATGTTTAATTTGGTTCTAGTATTAATTCAAATCAAAACTTTTAAAATTCATTCTGAACCACTGTTGAGGTTGTTGTGTAAAAAATTAAAATAGTAAAACTTTTATCTGAGATCTCAGTCAGTCATCCTCAACAAATTAAAATTCATTAAAATTGTGTAGGTCTTTCAGAACTTCTTGTTCCATCTTCATCAGCTGATTAGATACTAATTGTTTTCAATGAGCATACTGTATAGGTGGTTGAGATGGTTAGATATGTTCTTGGTGAGCAGGTTTTCGTTTCTCACTTCTTTCAGTATTTTAATTTCTTCTAAGATGTTTATTTTATGGCATAACTCTTCATAATTAATAGAAGTTGGAATATTCATGACTCAATCCATAATAGTAAAATTCATGGTAAGTTTCCGTTGAGGTGTTAGTTCACAGTAATATAATGTATGGTTAAAAACTATAAAAGGTAACTATTTTATAGTTTTTAACCACACATTATATTACTTAAGTTGAGGAGACGGACCTAAAAGGTAACTATTTTATAGTTTTTAACCGTATATTATATTACTATTCATGACTCACTTCATATTTGTAGATTTCTTGAAAACCAAGGTTTTGATACATTATGTATCATTATCAACTGCTGATTCAACAGATGGAAAGAACTAATAATGATATGTAATGTATCGAAATCATGGTCTTCAAAAAATCTACGAATATGAAGTGAGTCGTGAATATTCCAACTCCCATTAATTAAAATAAACCTCGTAGTATCACTTCCTTTAAAAAATAAATAATGAATGAATAAGTCACTTCTTGTAATCAAATGGTAAAGAGAAAAATTTATGCCTGAACCGGGAATCGAACCCCGAACCTTCAGCTTTCCGTGCTGATGCTCTAACCAATGAGCTAATCCAGGCTTCCTTCCCATCCAAGCATAAATCCTTCCTTTACCTTACTGTCTTGGTCCCACATTCAAATGCTATGAATCATCATTCACAAATACACAATGAATGGCTTCTACCTGAAGAAGACATGAAGGGACTCCACATATCTATAGCATTGTTTATTAAATTAATATTAAGAAGCTAAAGTTGTTACTATGAACGATTCCCGGTTCAGGCATAAATTTTTCTCTTTACCATTTGATTACAATAATTTAGTAGTGTACTTTAATATACTTATTTCAATCATAGTAACAGCTTTAGCTTCTTAATATTAATTTAATAAGTCACTTCTTATCTTACCTCATAGTTTACGGTTTCTTAAACATGGGAACTGCAGTTTTCCAGAGGAACATCCCTCTCATTTTCAACCAATATTATGACTACCAGATTTTCATTGGAATCTCCATCTATAATGTTGCCATCTGGTGTTGATTTGATGAATTTTAAGATCAGATCCTGTTCACTGGAAATTTCAAAATTCATAGATATAAAACATTTGGAAAAACCTTTAGAATTGACAGTTTGGGAGAATATATATATTCAGAAGAACAAATTTAGATCTATGAATTTCAAAATTCCTGATGGATAGGACCTGATCTCAAAGTTCATCAAATTAACACCAGATGGCAACATGTTGTTTTCAAATGCTGGGCCTTGGCAACGAAGCCATTAGCGTTCTTGCTCTCCAATATTTCTCTATGATGGTTCCAACAGGTAATACTTCACAGGTTTGTAGATGTTCTTCGTTCATTTCTTCATCTTTGTTGCATAGAGGGCAATTTGGATTCGTGTAAATCCTACTTTATATAAATGTTTGACCAAATAATCATGTTCTGTAAGCAGTCTAGATTTTGCTACTGCAGATTTATGTGGAATTTCTGGAATAGTATCTGATTTCTTTACTAAAATATTCCATTTTTGTCTTTGGCTTTAGTACATAGGTCTTGGTTTCGTTTGATTTTATATTTGTTTTTAATTAGTCTTTTTTAATGGATATTAAAGGTAAGCTTTTAGTAGTATTCTGAATTAAATTGGAGCCTTTTTTGGCAAGAAAATCAGCAGTGTCATTTCCAGCAATTCCACAATGTGCAGGTATCCATTGCAATTTAATTATTTTCTGTAGTTTTTGGAATTGTTGAATCATTTAGTAGCACTCTTTAATTTGTATTGACTTCATTTTGTGTGAATTTATTGCATATATTGCTCCCTTAGAATCAGAGAGTATGACAGCATTTTGAAATGTATTTATTCTGTATAGTAATTGTTGGAGTGAAATATGAATAGCCATTACTTCTGCATCAAAATTTGTTGTGCGGTATCCTGCTGGTTGATAAAATGAAAATAATGCACATGTAATTCCTGATCCTGAGTTGTTATCAATAGTAGATCCATCTGTGTAGACATGTAACCATTCTTCTGGTGCATATCTCTTATTCACAGCTTCTAATGCTAGAGCTTTTAGATTAGATTAGATTTATTTAGCCTGGTGGAGTTAAGGCCATGTGACCTTCTCTTCCACCCACCAGGACAAACATATATTACATCAGAATATAACAATCTGAATTAACTCTAATATTAAATACTAAATACAAATTTGATCAAAAAGATAATATCTATTATATTACGATCTATAATGCTACCAGTTAATGTTAGTTAAAATTAAGACTAAAACTAATAATAAAATGTATACAAGCAAGACATATTAAATTGTCCCTGTCTAATGTATATAAAAAACAAAGAAAAATAATGAGATATAGAAAATTAATTTTACGATTATACAATATTTAAAACAAAGCAAAAGAAAATATTTGTTAATATTAATATTATTTTCATAAATAATTGAATTTATTAATGGTTAAAAGAATACTATCAGTGAGGTGTATAAGTTAGTTTGTTATTAAATAATTCTTTAGTTTGTTTTTGAAGGATGTTATAGTTTGACAGTCTCTGACATAGGGCAGAAGGGAATTCCATGTTTTGGTAAGTGAGACCGTAAAAGATAATGAATAATATACAGTGTGATGAGGAGGGATATAAAGGACAATGTGCTGATGGGATCGAGTGTCAAGATTATGTGTGTCGGATAGTCTGATGAAGCGGCGTGATAAATAATTAGGCGATGATGTGTGAAGTATTTTATAGAGAAGGGATAGGGAATGGACAGTTCTACGATCTCTTAGACGAAGCCACGATAATTGTTCCAGGGACGGTGTAACATGGTCAAATTTGCGAATACCACAAATAAAACATGTGCAAGAATTATGAACACGTTTAAGTCTTTGAGTGAAAATAATATTTAAGTCTGTAAAAAGAGTGTCACAATAATCAAAATGGGGCATTGCAAGTGTTTCTACTAACATTTTCCTAAGAGCGAATAGCAGACAGTTTCTTACGCGATTTAATGAATGTATTATTGAGAAGACTGTTTTGCATGTATGGTTTATTTGTATATACCAATTTAAGTTATTGTCAATAAATACTCCTAGAATATTTACTGTCTCACTATAAGGGATTTGAACTCCATTTAGTGACACATGCGAGGCTGTGTTTAGGTTAAATTTAGGTTAATTGTAGATAATAGTCTCTGGTGACCTATAATGATTAATTGTGACTTTCTAGGATTTAATTGCAGTCCATATTTAACTGTCCAAATCATTAGTGGGTCAAGATCCTCGTTAATTTTGGCAACAGCATCATTTAGAGAATATTTGTCTGTGTGGATGTAGATCTGTATGTCGTCTAAGTACAGGTGTGGAAGTTTCAGATTTTGTAACTTGTTCTTCTAGATTTAGCTGAATGTTAATTGGTTCAAAGGTAAGAGGATTTTCTCTGATCAAAATATTTTCTTTAGATTTAGGAAGATTCAAATCTGTTTTTATTTCCATTACTTTGGACAAGAAATTTGTTTGTGTTTTCAACTTTGTTGGTTTTAACTGTCTTTTCTCCCCATTTTGATGTTGTTAACCGTAACATTTTTCATGTTGTGTTATAAACAACAAAAATATAATATTTTCTAATGCTGATAAGGGAATAAAATAGTAATTTTAGAAAAATCTGAATATATCAAGAGGATGGAAAATCTTTTAGAATCAAAAGAATATTTGGAACTAAAAGAGGATCCTCTACCAAAAACTATAAAAACTTTTGACAAAACTTTAAAAGAAATTAAGCATACAATTTCTGGTACAGAAAAATGTAAATTGAAAGTCCCAAATTCTTTTAATCCTCGAATGTATGGTCTCCCCAAAATTCATAAAATTGGGAATAAAATGAGACCGATAATTAATAACATAGGGTCCCCGTCTTATTATTTATAAAAATGGTTAGTACAGAGATTTAAAAGTTTTCCAGAATTTGAAAATAAAAGTATTGAAAATTCTTTACAACTAATTGATGAATTGAATAACATTAGAGTGGTTCATAATGATAGATTTGTGTCTTTCGATGTTGTTTCATTGTTTCCAAATGTTCCAATAGGAAAAATGTTATATTTTTTTTGGAAAAATGGTTTGAGTTCTTTGGATTTAAATAAGAATTATAGAAGAATACATTAACCTTACAAAATGTTGTATTGAAAATTCCTATTTTACTTTCAATGGTAAATTTTACAAAACAGTTTTGGGTTTATCTATGGGAAATCCTCTTTCACCTTTTTTGGCTAATTTATATATGAGTTACTTCAAGTGCCATATCAACAAGGCTTACCCATGGATTTTCAAGAGTTGGTACAGATATGTTGATGATATTTTTTCGATAATAAATTTTAAACATGTTGATGATGCGTTGAAGTTACTTAATCTACAAGATGTATCAATTAAATTTACCATAGAATCAGAAATTGAAAACAAAAATTCCTGTTCTGGATTTATACATAATTAGGAATGAAAAAACTCAAAAAATTGAATTTGATATATATAGGAAGGGTACACATCTGATAATTATAATTAAATCAACGGGTTTCAATCCTCTGGCACATAAACATGCAATATTTAATAGCCTCTTATATAGATTGATAAAGGTCCCATTAAAAGGAGAAAATTTTAAGAAAGAATACGAAAATATCCTAAATATAGCCAGATTAAATGGTTTTAATAAGAATTTAATATCTAACAAATTAAAGAAATTCAGAAAGATAAAACAACTTAAAGAATGCTCTACCCTACAAATGGTTAATAAAGAAAAGAAGAATTTCAAGAAAATTACTTACCATCCAATAGTACATGGGAAATTTAAAAAAAATATTTGACAAATACAACATTACTTTGGCACCAATAATAAATTTAGTCTGGAAAAACTTTTAAATACCAATAAAAAAATCAACATCCCAAACAGTAAGAAATCTGGAATTTATCAAATTAATTTTAATGATTGTAGCAAAGTATACATAAGAAAAACAAAAAAGGAATTTAGAAACACGCATTAAAGAACATTTTAGAAATATTAAAAATTGTGAAATTTAAAAAATCAGCAATTGCTGCACATATTTTACTAGAACATCATTAAAATTGTAAAAGAAGCCGAAACTTTTGAAAACAATTGGATAAACCGTTGGAATTGACAATTTGGGAAATGATATTCATTCAGAAGAATAAATATCGATCTATGAATTTTGATATTCCGGTGGATAAAAATTTAATTACAAAGTTTATAATCCCAACGAAAGATGGCAGCACAAGAGGTGATGTCACTAAAGAAATCAACAATCACGGAATTTCATTAGTGGATGCCATGACTGATGAAGGACATGATATTGTCTGAAACCGTCGGTATCAAAGAAGTTTGAAAATGTATGAGGTGAGTCGATTAAAATATGTTCTCCACTCACTATTAAGTTCTAAAGTGTTTGAATTTAATAGATCTTCAATAGCTTTTTCCACTAGGATTATAGTCTGTGTATCCCCATTTAGGTGAATGACCATTAAAATCGCCAATCAAAATTGTTTTTGAATAAATATTAATTATATCTAGACAGGGATTGTTATTTGGTGAAATGTAATATTTATAAGGATATCGCCATTGTTTTAAACATCTATATTCTAGTAATCCGTTTACTGTTTTTAAATTATATGAAACTCAAATACTATATAATCTTCTCCTTGAGCTTTGTCGTTTCTCATTTAAATCAATGCTATTTCTAAATCTAATTTTTGTAAATGATTGATCTAATTTACATATATATAGTAGCTAATACCCGGCATGCATTTCTAAGCCTAAATAAATGAAACATTAAAGGTTAATTAAATTGTATGGTATATGCTGAAACAAACCAAACACGATGATTGCTAGTCAGTTTTTAATTTAAGATAAACCTCACTTCTAATTGTTGGATTTCGCTCATTTTTGGATAATACCTTCCTCACTTTATTTAGAGGATATCACCGTTTATAGGATATACTGAGTTTCGTTGTGAAACATTGAAAATTGTGACCACTAGAGCAATTTTTAAATGTTCACTTCAGGTGAACTCCTACACCTAATGGTTTTAGAGGATCCAATTGTGAATCTAAACCATTTAGGGACCCATTCAAACACACACAAAAGAATTCATCAAAATAGGTCCAGTCGTTTAGGAGTTCAGTGACATACACACGTACAAAAGAATTATATATATATAAAGATATTGTATTTTAATTTTTCACTTGTTTCCCTGAAATAATTGTGAATAATTGTCTTCTAAATATTCTATCTTTATTTCTGGAAAATATGATTTGACTTTATACAATTATTGAATGTATTATTTTAAGATTTTTATTATCTTAATTTTAATCCATTCCATTGCGTTGTTGGTCTTTAGATAGAGACCAATGGAGAGGCTTTTTACCATATTAAACAGCAGTGGTACAAAAGTCTTTTGATGATAAAAACTCACCTTGTGAATCACAACAATAGTATGTCACAGCTTCCCATGGATAAAAACTTGGTACCTGACACCATATTCTACATGTAGGCATACTTGTTGAAGCAGGAAGTTGACTTTTACATCCATATATTAGGAATGAAAACAATATAATTTTCAATAGGGACATCATACCTTAAAAAAAATACAATTCACATAAATACATAGACTTTTGTTATCCACAGATTCAGTGTGTTAGATTAGATAATGCCACGTTAGTCAGTGGTTTCTCGTCCTTTAGGGCTTCCAGGATTTAACCCCTAAAGAAAAATGAACTTGTTAACATAATTATTAATTAAATAAAAATAAAATGTAGTTTTATTTGATTTTCATATTTATTATATAATTCAGTGACAGCTGTTTCGGTACACTGTACCTTCTTCAGACATGTTAACAAATTATGAATTGTGTTCCAACTGATCTAAGCAACAATACAACAATATTTATTTACATTTTTAAATTTAACAAAGGGGATTCATTCAAATCAAGTTGAGAATTTAACAGTTTTTTACTACTTTTAAATTTATTAATTTCTACAGCCTCCAAAAGATCTAACTTCTTACCCTTATCACAAATATGTAAAATTTCAAAATTAGGATCGAAACAATGATTAAATTGGAATAGGTGGTTAGCATATTTTGAATTTTCTAAATTTCTGTTATATGCTCTCATGTGTTCCTTTATCCGAGAGATAAAAGGTCTACCAGTTTGTCCTATATAGACATTGTCACATGTGCCACACTTCAATTTATATACACCTGATAATTTTTCTTTTTTTGTTTTGGTTTTATTGTTTTTTATTATATTTTGTAGAGTTTTATTAGTTTTAAATGCCACATTAATGTTCAACTTTTTAAAGTGTTCAGATATTTTATTTTGAAATTTTACATATTTGTGATAAGGGTAAGAAGTTAGATCTTTTGGAGGCTGTAGAAATTAATACATTTAAAAGTAGTAAAAAACTGTTAAATTCTCAACTTGATTTGAATTAATCGCCTTTGTTAAATTTAAAAATTTAAATAAATATTGTTGTATTGTTGCTTAGATCAGTTGGAACACAATTCATAATTTGTTAACATGTCTGAAGAAGGTATAGTGTACCGAAACAGCTGTCACTGAATTATATTATAAAAATGAAAATCAAATAAAACTACGTTTTATTTTTATTTAATTAATAAATATGGATTTTCATCAAGTAAACACCAACTCAATTGATTATGTTAACATAATCTTAAAACTTATTACTAAACTCCAGAATAGGGTGCCAAGTGTTGGATATATGCAATTTTTTTATTTTAAGTAATCATTTGTTATAACCTTGACGTCTGATTATATTTTTTTATTTACTCACTACTAAATCCTTGTATCACTTAATATTCTCTGCTGAGCTTTGATGAAAACTTTAATATTTTTGTGGATGACATCTGCGAATATTATCAAAAGTAGATTAGTTTACAGGCAATAGGTTAGGTGAGGACAAGTTAGCATACAAAAAATTAGTTTACAGTTTATTGAATATGATGTATACATTTATTTTTAACTTTTATAGGAATTAATCACTATGAGGTTTAATTTATGGTGAAATTAAATGTTTCTTACCTCTCCTCATATAAATCTTCTAAGTAGATCGCGATTTCAAGACCACAACCAGAGCTCAGAAAATATAAGGCATCTTCTATCTTGACAGTTATGGTCTCGAAATCACGATCTACTTACAAGATTTATATGAGGAGAGGTAAGAAACATTTAAATTTCACCATGATGTATACAATTTATTTTTTTAGGTTAGTAGGGGTCAGGTAGCATACATCAAATTGACAAGAATGACAAATCACAACTCCACAATTCTGAAATTTATTCACTTCCTTAATACAAATTATTTGGTAATTGGACAGCGTTATGCACCAACCGGCTAATACTAATATAAAAATTATATTTTAATGCCGTCTGCTGCACTGGCTCACGAAGTAAGTATACGCACACTTTTAGTGCCAAATCTTTAAATGTAGCCTTATTATTAAAGAAAAATGTAAATGCTATCAGAGGTTTATTGTTTTGCAACAATGAAACTAGGTCTTTATAAATACTAATATAAATTTTGCATCATGCAGCTTAGCAGCAAATGTTCCCACTTTTATATTATTGATGCACAACTGAATATTGTTGGTTTGGTGCTACAATAAATAGTAAAGATTTTTTAATGTTATAATGACAACCAGAGTTCAGAAAATTTTAGATATGCTTTATAAGAACTGCCATGAAAATGGAAAGGCATCTTCTATCTTTTTCCAGGTATGTAAGAGTTTTATTTATTATGTGAATCATATATTTTTCATACATGAAGTCCATATACTCCTATTTTATAAACATAAAGATAAAAAATCAGGCACTTGTCAATTCAAATGTCATTGTAATAGGCAACGGAGTTAGGAGATCCATTGTTCATCAGTTAGTAAAATTCATTCTATTTTTTTGTGAAATAAAAAATGTATATTTTTTTCTAAATTTGTTGTATGATAATTTTAATATAAATAAACATTGTGAATAATTCATATGAAAAATATGAGATAAATTATGTGAATCATATATTTTTCATACATGAAGTCCATATACTCCTATTTTATAAACATAAGGATAAAAAATGTATTATTTACTGTATTTCCACTTATTTTAAGTATTGTTTACAGTTACATAAGCATATTATTAGATATGTATATGCCTTTTAAAAAACGTATTTTAGTTCAAAATAAAAATTTAGTGTGCAAGTTGATAGATGTCTATCGATATTTGTTACTCTAAGGAATAAAAATATTGATTTCACAAAATTGTTACAGCATGAACTTTTTTTTGTGTTTCTTTTTTTTTTATATTATACTGTAATTATGTGAATAAATTGGATTTATTTAGAAAACATTAATAATTTAACATGCACATTTCATAATATAATATGTATGAAGTATTACAAAACAATACAATATATAAACACATATTGTTTATTTTTTATTATTTCACTCACCTCATACTTCATAATTCATAGCAGACCCTGGGTTTCTTCACATCTTTTGTGACATTCTCAATGCTGTGTCACGTTCACAACTGAAGTCCAACGGCTTTCTATCCTGCAGACTGAACCTCTGCGCCATCTGGTGGCCGACCGAAGAATTTCCAAATCAGTCCTCTCTCCTTATAACCGGGTATTTCAAAATTCATAGTTGTATTTTCATTCTTGCATATGTTAAATTTTTTCCCAAATTGTGACTTCCTTCGGTTTTTCCAATTGTTTAAGTAATTTTGTTTTGGTTTCTATTCTATGTTTTTCTGACCAGGCATGTGCAGCTATTGCAGATTTTTCAGTTTCTCCATTTTTAACATTTCTGAGGTGTTATTTTAATCTTGTATTTAGATTCCTTTTTGTTCTTCCTATGTATATCTTTTCACAATCTTTACAATTAATTTGATAAATTCCCGATTTTTTGCAGTCTTCAATCTTTTCATTTTTGTTGGTTTTTATTAAATTACCTAAGCTGTAATCATTTTTCGGTGCTAATTTAATGTTGAAATTTTTTTGAAACTTGTCAAATACTAAAGGATGGTATGTGAACTTCTTAAATTTTTTGCCTATATTTTTATCTGTCTGAAGAGTACTTTCATTAATGATTTTTTGTTTTTTGAATTTATTTATTTTCTTGTGTATCATCTTCTCTTGAAAACCATTATCCTTCGCAATTTTTATGATGTGTCCTTTCTCTTTATTGTAATTTTTCTTTGCTCATGGGGACGTTCACAAGTCTGTGTGTTAAACTATTAAATACTGCCTGTTGTGTGTGAAAAACATATAATTGTCGATGTGAGTTTCTTTTCTGTAGATTCCAAATTCTATTTTCTTTTTTTCTTCATTCCTAATCAATTTAAGGTCTAAAAATGGTATTTCATGATTATTTTCTATTTCCATTGTAAATTTGATTGTTTTATTTTGAATATTTAACAGTTTAATGGCATCTTCTAATTGTTTCTGTTTTACTATTGCTATATCATCTACATATCTTCTCCAAAATTTAAACATCAAAGCATGTGCTTTGGTTACATGACATTCAAAGTTCCCCATAAACATGTTTGCTAAGAATGGTGATAATGGATTTCCCATTGCAAGTCCTGATTTTTGTCTAAAGTATTTTCCCCTCGAAAGGTGAAGAACATTTGATTTAAGCATAATTTTGTTAGTTTTATGTATTCTTTAACGCTATCATCATCTAATTTGTTTTCTTTCAACCATTTTTCTAAAATTTTCAAAGTTGTGTCAGCCGGGATGTTTGTGAACAATGAAGTAACGTCAAATGAGACCAATCTTTCTGAGGTTCTATTTCTACATTTTCTAATTTCTCAACTAATTGGTAAGAATTTTCTACTGCTAAATTTTCAAATTTTTCCATACCTTTAAATTTATTGCTAAGCCATTTTGATATGTTATATGTCGGTGAGTTGATATTGTTGATGATAGGTCTCATTTTCTTTCCGTCTTTGTGGATTTTTGGAAGACCATGAATGTTGGGGTTTCTGGGATTTGGTATTTTTAATTTAAATTAAATCAATTAAATAAAATCAATTAAGAAAATTATGACACAAAAGGAAAAGTTTAAATTTAAATCTGGATTTTCCAGTGTTTCTATTAATCCCCATTGAATTCTCTTATTTTTTCCTTCTGTTACCCAACACATATTACAAGAAGAAAAAAATAATAGTTATAAAATACAATCTTGTCTGACTCCTTTTGATACATTATGAGTTGCCATAACTGTTGTTATGAATTATCTAGCATTTATAATTCTTATACACGTTCTTTATAATATTTATGACCTTCTCAAATATCCCATGATTTCTTAACACTAACAGTATTTCTGTATGGATTAGGGAGTCGAAAGCTTGCTGGAAATCAAAAAAGATGAAGTATAATGACGAATTGCATTCAGCACTCTGTTCTAGCATCATGCACAATGCGTTTATCTGGTCCACACAACTTTGATTATGTCTGAAACCTGTGAGTTCTCTAACAACAATTAAATTCTGTTTAATTCCTTCTCACATGTCAGACATATCCTGCTTCTGATCTACAATGGCATAGCCCAATGTTGAACCACAGACTCTCCTTTGTTAGGAGTTGCTAGACCAAGTTAATTTAGTTACCTTATTTGCCCATAGATCTGCATGCGGCCAGCATACCGACTCAATGAGACATCTAACAGGCAACTAAAGTATTACGAAGATGTTGAGATTGGTGTATTTAGCTTAGAGGCATTTTTATTCAGACTTACGGATCTTTTACAAGCCTGAAAATCTTCACACTCAGGACCCATGGCTTAAAGTCCCTCCCGGAGGACTTGTTCCTTGGATTTTCCATCCTAAAGAAATCCATTGACCCTGGCTAGGTTTGAACCCACAACCCTGGAACCAGAGGCAAGGAGCATTCAACCTGGTCCTGAGGCTTGCTCAGAATTTGGTATCTGTTTTGATGTTCCATATATAACTCTTCTTTGACTTCTTTATCCCTCTCTTTGATGGTATCTAGCTTTCTTGCTTTTACTTCAAAATTCTTCTTCTTGTTCTTATTAAAATTGTTATGAGAGCAACCACAAGATGATGTTCACTACCCATATCACCATCTTGTTTGGAACTTGCTTCAAGGAGGGACTTTCACCAATTTTATTTATTCATAACATGATCCAAAATGTCAAAATAAATGGTACCACCTCACTAGGATGGAAATTGAGTATAACTATTCCTATATTTAAAAAGGGTGACAAAACTAAAATTATTGTGGAATTACATACTTAATAGTTCTCTAAAAGTATTCACAAAAATATTAAACAATGAATTAAATATATTGATCCATATTAAATAACAACAACAACAAGGATTTTGGAAAAATTGATCCACATTAGATGCAATTTACATAGTTAGACAAAATGTGAAAAAAAATCATGGGAATTCAATAAACCAATATTCTTATGTTTCATAGATACAGTATGAACAAAGCTTTTGATAGAGTAGTACAGCTTGATGATGTTGTACATATCATGAGAGAGAAAGAAATTCTTAATAAACTGATTAGAGCAATAATATCAAAACAGTAATAAAAAAAATTGATAAGTACAAAAAACAAAATTAAGGAATGAAAGTACTCTTCAAAAAGAAAAACCAAAGGAAGTGAAATACAGAAAATATCACCCCATGGGCACACAACAAACTCCAAAAGATTTTTGAAAATTTAATATCACATTAGCACCAAAGAATGATTATAGCTTAAATAAACTAATAAATACCAAGAAAAATTAAAAGACTGATGACAGTAAAAATCAGAAATATATCAAATCAATTGTGAAAATTATGATAAGATATACATAAGGAAAACAAAGAGAAATTTAACCATCAGAACCAAGGAACACGTAAGAAATGTAAAAAAAAAAGTAGAAAAATCTGCAGTAGCTGCTCACGTTTGGTCAGAAAAACACAAAACAGATGTAAACACAAAATTATTAAAACTAGAAAACACAAACAAACTCACCATATGGGGAAAAAAGTCTACATAGAGAAGAACGAGGAGAGAATTATGAATTTTCAAATTCCCGGGGAGAGGAATCTAATTACCAAGTTCTTTGGATCACAGAAAGAGGGAGCAGGGGTCGAGATCCAGGGCTGACAACTTAGGAAAAATCAATCTGCACCAACTGAAGATGGAGCAAACATGCTTTGAAACATATGTCTAAAAAAAAACTATATGAGGTAAGAAGAATACAGACCAAACTTATTTATTACTTCCTATTGTATTTTCAATATTTATTTATGCAAAATTTCTTGAAGTTTGAAACATTCAACATTTTGAACATTTATTATTTTATTTACTTTGTTTTATATATATCTTGCATAAATCAAAATGTTAAACTCTATACACATAGGTAAGTGTGAAAGTAATCCAACTCAGGAGGCCCTTGAGGTTGTGAAAATGTTAAGACTCCCATCTTCCTAGACAATCAGCACGAGATGTCTGCTGAATTGTCAGCCCTGTGTGTTGGCCACCTTCATCCCAGAACATATCTGGTATTTATTTCCACTAGAGGCTGAGTCAATCCCAAAGCCATGGTACCATCAGAAGGTTTAGGCCAGTTTAAAAATCCTGACCCCATTAGGATTCAAACCCTCAACCATCCAGTCTGTAGCATATTGCCTTAACAATCTAAACATACACCAGGGGCATAGCGTCCATTTAGGCACTGGAAGCGTCGCTTCCCTGTCAATATATGCAAAACATACCGTGTTTACTATCTAAATACAATAAACAAATTTTCTCTCTGTCACATATGTAAATATTATTGCAGTGAAATTATTCATGGCTGTACTTCATATAGCAACTGTCAGGCTTTCCACTCCTTTAATTTCCATGTCTCTGGCCAGTCTTTCATCCACCGAGCGTCAGGAATATGTCTAGAGTGCATTGCGCGCGCATTCTTGAGAAGGAATGCTCTGACTTGAGTTGCCTATGATATTTCACTTCCCCGCGAGCCTCGTATTCTTGTTCTGTTTCCTCTCCCCGCAAGCCCCGTGCCGAGTCTTTCATCCGCCGAGCGCCAGGAATGTCTTCAGTGCACTGCGCGCGCATTCTTGAGAAGGAAACTCTGACTTGAGTTGCCTAAGATATTTCACCTCCCAGAAACTCCCGTATCCACATTCTGTGCATGTGGCGAGCTTTCTGCTAGAAATATGTTTTGTCTGTTTATTTTTTTTTACGTTACAAATTAATCGTAAATTATTTACCGTGGTTTTTATTTGCTGTGTTTTCATTGTTGCTCTCCACAGTGTTAAATAATAGTAACAACACCCGTTTTGTTAAATCTACATGAAATCGTCAGTTTTTTGAAGTGAGGACACGACTTGTGAAAGCGCGGTGAAGTTGTGACTACATTGCATTTGCTAATAGCTCTCAGTGTAAAACTCACGTGACGTCTTAACAATGTGCGATTTAAACTCAGACCAGCCAACTACCTCATATACTTGCAATGAATTATTCAATGAAAGTAGTTCGTGTGGTTGTGTAATTGAACAATTAAAACATAAATCATTATCCACACTCACTTTTGACGAAAAACTTAAAATTATAGAAGATGGGCGACCGAAACTGGACCTTAAAATAAGTGCAGTTACCAAAGGACAAAAAATATTCACCCGAAACTTTCGCGTGCAGATGTATGAAACTATACCATGGCTATGTGGTTGTAGCGAGTTAAAACAACTATTTTGTTGGCCATGTCTTTTATTTTCTCTTGGACATGCTGAGGTTTCGATGATCTGCATAATATTCACAAATCACAAAACAGACATTCCCTCACAGTGGCACATATTTTGTCTTTGAAAAATTTTAAAATGTTTGGAAAAAGTAGAATAGAATTTAGTCTTAGTGAACAGTATAAATTTTCCACAGAACGACATAATGAAGAAGTTAGAAAAAACAGAAAAATGCTTGCTAATTTAATACGGATCGTTTGTTTGTTGGGAAAACTTGGGTTACCTTTTCGTGGTCATGACGAGTCTCAAACATCTCCTAACAGAGGCAATTACATAGAAATATTGAAATGTATTTCTAATTATGATCCTGACTTACAATCTATGTTAGAAAGTGAAGATGTTTTTCGTGGGTTATCTCCTGACATACAAAACAACTTAATAGGTTCTGTATCTCAATATTTAACTCAATAAATAAAACGGTAAGTGTCCGTTCGTTGCATTAATTTGTGATGAGGCGCCAGACATTTCCATGAAAGCTCAGCTATCAACTGTTCTGAGGTATGTGACTAAGGAAGGAACCATACAAGAAAGATTTCTGCATTTTAAGGATATAAGTCAGGACCGCGCAGCAGATGCTCTCTTTCTGCATGCGACAGATGTCTTGCATGATTTTGATTGCGATATCAAATTAGTGGCACAAACATATGAAGGTGCTGCTGTAATGGCAGGCGAACACAGAAGTTTGCAATCTAAACTGAAAGAGCAATACAAAGATGCAATATTCGTTCACTGCTATGCTCATCGATTGAATCTGGTCTTATCACAGTCTGTTAGTTACATCAAGCCTGTAAAAAATGTCTTCTCATCTCTATCTGGTTTTGGTACTTTTTTTCTAAATCCACTAAAAGGACTGAGGATTGGATGCAGAAGTAAAGAAAAGATTCCCTTCGGCTGCTCCTACAAGATGGAACTACCAAAGCAGGCTAGTGGAGAATGTTCAACATCATAAAACTAATATTGAGAACCTATTTATTTCTATAATAGAAAATGCAGATCAGTGGGATGAAGAGGCGACATCTTCTGCTCGTGGTCATCTAACACAATTGAGAGACTTCGATTTCAACTTTTTCTTGGCAATGTTCTCATCAATTTTTGCACATTCTGATCGTTTATTTCAAATACTACAGTCAAAATCAAGTGACGTTTTATATTGTATTAAGAAAATTGAGGATTTTAAGAGTCAACTCCAAGAAACTAGAAATAACTTTGATTTCTTTTGGAATGAACTTGTGAGAACAGCTCCTAGAATCTATTCGGTAAAACGAAATCGCATGGAACCTATTGAAGATGAAGATAGAAAGTCCACATATAAAAGGCTGTATCTTGAGATTATTGACGTACTTGTTATGAACATATCTGACCGATTTTGTGACATGGCCAAACTTAAGTTCATGAGTCTCTTTGATCAAAGCAATTTGTTAAATTCAAAATTGAGTTTCCAAGTGAGGCTCTGAACAGTTTAACGGAAAGTTACAGATCTCGTTTTGATTTTGCACGTTTGAGAAGCGAATTGATCGCCATTTATTCAGATTCTGAATTCTATAAAGATGTGAGTGTTCTGTGCGAGTACTTGCGATCTCAAGAGTTAGATGATGTTTTCCCTGAAACCTACAAGCTGAGTAAACTAATTTGGACTCTACCGGCAACGAGTTCCTCAACAGAGAGATCCTTTTCTGCCATGGAAAGGATTAAAAACTATTTGCGAAATACACAAGGCCAAGGAAGAATGTCTGCTCTGTCACTATTAAATATAGAAAATCACTTGCTTGAATCATTGATGTCCAGGGAAACTTTCTTCGATAACATCATAGACATCTTTGCTACCAAGACGAGGAGGATAAAGTTGCACTACAAGAAGTAAGGTAAGGCTATTATTATTATTATTATTATTATTATTATTAGTGATAGTAGTAGCAGTTATTGTAGCAGTACTAGTAGTGGTATTATGGTTGCGCTTCCTGGAATGTATAAGCCACGCTATGCCACTGACATACACGAATAAAATGAATTAGAACCATCACCAAATTCTGATAGTTCATATTGTAGAGACATGTAGCCTAATCAATATGAAGACACGGTTTTGTGTTTCCCCAGGTAAAAAATGTATAAGTTGTAAATAAGCAGTTTATGCCAATTTTTTAAAGAAAGTAAATCTGGAATATGTTACATTAAATATGACATCAAAAAAGTTTACTAAAACCATCTTAGTGTAAATTAGAGTAGGAGGGAGAAAGAGAAATCAAAGTATAGAACAGGTGTCTAGTTTCAAATATTTGGGCTGTGATGTTGGCTACAATGTGGAAAGAGATATTGACTCCAAAATAAATAAATTTCAGACGGTGTGTGGAACAATACAGAGAACATTCAAAAATAAAATTAGAAAAGAAACCAAGATAAAAAATGTGTAATGTTATGGCGGTTCCCACAATATTGTATGGATGTGAAACTTGGGCTCCAGTGAAAAGACAGAAGGATAGAATACAGACGGTGGAGATGAGGTTCCTAAGACAAGTAAAAGGATGTACAAGACTTGATAGAATAAGAAATGAGGATATAAGAGAAGAATTGAAAGTACAGCCTTTATTGGATAAAGTCACGAATTACAGACAGAAATGGATTGATCACATGGATGGAATGAGTAAGGAGAGATATCCATTGTTAGCAAGAGGAAGACGTGATGTTGGAAGACCTAGAAGACGTTGGGCTGATGCATTATGAAGTCGGAACGGGCAATTGCCTAATCCCTGGAGTGATGATGATGATGATGATGAGGAAGAAAGAGAAAGGGAATAAATAGGTAGGAACGACATTATCCTGGCAATTGAGGTAAGTAGAAGTCATGATGTTGTCTAAGGCTGGTATTCAAACACCAAGCCATCTCTGTCTTCTGTAAGCTGAGGCTCTCATTTTTCAATTGTCCCCAGAAACTTTTTTTAGTAAATATCTTGTTAACACATGATGTTGAATAGAGTGAGTCAGTTAGAGGAGGTTCTGCATGATCCATATAATTAACCAGAGAGAGACGGGCTTTTCGTGGAAAGCTTGGTTCTTGAATACCAGCCAGCCAGGGCTAATTTTGTAGAGTCACAGCAACCTGTTTCACTGTATGACTTCTGCATTTTATCTCAGCCTAGCCAAATTTTAGATCATGAGACACCAGTGCAAGTGTGAGAGGAGTTTTTAAGAAAACTAAAACTGAGATTTAAGGCTAGATTATCAAAACACGTGTCTTTCTATACACAACCAATTCAATCAACTTTGCTCTCCAAAGCTTTCATATCAAATAATCACTTTATTTTAATAATTAAATTAATCACACTACAGACAGAAAATAATGGCACAATAGAGCTCTAAGACTCTTGGCTTACCACGTGGTTTCTGGCATCACATCCACATGTCATGTGTCAATCAAAGAGGTGGATGATCATCCAGCCAGTATGTAATGAGATTTTTTTAAAAGAAAAATTAATGCTTGAACCCTGGACCTCTTGTTTAAGTCCTGATTCAAGCGTTAATTTTTAGGATTCAAGTCCTGGTTCAAGTGTTCATTTTTCTTTTCAAAATAATAATGTCCAGTAATGGAAAATGTTAAATTTAAAACCTTACATCAAAATATTTTATGAGATGTTGGGGCTCAACCAAAAGTCAACTACAAACAGATATTAAATAGACTTATAATAAATAAATTTGTTAAAATAGTAAATTTTCTTTGTAAAATAATTGATGATATTTGGTTGAGTCTACATTTTGGTACATGAATATCTATTATGTTAGAAGATAAGGATAACTATCCACTTCTTCTGATTTAATGCCTCGAAATATGTGGATCCTTAAATCCACCTTCATGACCTATTAACAGAATATTTTTACCCTTTAAAAAACAATATAATTAAAAATGCTTTACTAGCTAAAAAAAAAAGTAATGTTAAAAGAATAATAAATAGCACAAAAAATGAAGCTATACTAGCTATAAAGGTAACGTTAAAAATCCCACTAAAAATTCTTGAATAAGAAGCTGTAGAATATGTGTAGAATGAAGCTTCTCAACTTCAAGCATAAGGGATTGTATAAGTAAGAGAAACATTTAACTATTTAATTTTAGGAAGTTATATTCTGAGGTTATTTTAATTATATTATTTTTAGTCTGAACATCTTACCTCAATATTAATGTTAATTTGTTCTTGAATATGTTTCAAAACAATTCTGTTTTATCGTCAGCTTTTCCAGAGTCTGGAAAGATGTTCAGACTAAAAATCATATAATTAAGAGAAACATTTGTCTAAATCAGGATCCTAGGTAGCTTAATGGATAAAGCACTGGAACAAAGATCCAGAAATCATGAGTTCAAATCCTGGTTTAGGCTAAAATGTCTCTTAAAATATTAATTTGTCCTTTAATGTAAGTGAAAAATTTAAATAAAAAGCATTGAAAATAAAATAATGTAAATTTATGAATTTAAATATTGAAGCAGCAGAACATACATACCTAAAATTATATAAAATTGGTGACATTTCTAATGCATGTTAGAGAAAACAATTTTATGAATACTGAGAATGTTAATTGTATGCTTAAGCTTGCAAAATAAAAATTCCCATCCTTTTATAAAATTTCATATTAAGATTATGATATACTAATAATTACCTTCTAAATACAAAGAAAATTATAAATCAAACCGCATAAATGCACAAAACTGATTTAAATACAAAGAAAAATATGTTATTTAATACTTCTAGGTCACATTATTATAGTTTTGGCTATGATAAGTAAATTATCTGAACTGTGACCTTGATGGCCTGATGAACTTTTAAATGATAAAAATAAACTCATACATATCCAAGTATTGGGCCAAGGCCTGTTACGATCCTATAGAAAATTTTCCCTCCAGCCTTCCGGAAAATTCTCGTATAAGACTTGAAAGCATAATGATAGTCCCTTCGATTGGTTGCTGGCCAAAGGAAGGCAAGACCAGTGATGGGCCTGCCATCTTATAGCCTCTGGTCAGGCTTTTCTGGAGAAGAAAAGAAAATAAAGGAAAGCAGAAATGGAAGAAAGGAAAGACTCCCTAGCCCTCGGATGCCCTAATAGCGTCGGGGTCGAAACAAGAGTTAACGAAGAGAGGTTAGATAGTAAAGTTAAAAGAGTGCAAAACACAAGTAAGTGGAAGAAATGTTTTGCTTGGCTTGGGCACCTTGTGGTCGCCATCCACATATCCCCTAGATGAGGACCCCTGAGGGGCCAGTTTTGTTATTTCTACAAGAAATAATAGGTTTTAAGTAGTGAGGAACTTGAACATGCCTTGTGGCATGCTAACAATGTGCGATTTACACTCAGACCAGCCAAGTACCCCATATGCTTGCAACAGATTATTAAATGAACGTAGTTCATATGGTTGTGTAACTAAACAATTAAAAAAATAAGTCATTCTTCACAATTGCTTTTGACGGAAAACTTAATAAAAAGTTATAGAAGATGGGCAACTAAAATGGACCTTAAAATAGCTGCAGTCATCAAAGGACAGAAAATTTTCACCCAAAACTTTCACGTGCAGATGTAAGAAACTCTACCATGGCTATGTAACTATAGTGATTTAATATCTATTTATCTATCTATCTAATATATAAAAACAAATGTTTGTTTGTTTGTATTTTATGCACTGCCATATCATTCATCCGATTGTGATGGGGTTTTTTGCAAAATGTTCAGGATTTTCCTGGGAAGTTTATAGGCTGTAAGAGAGTTGTAATACTCAACCCCTTCACCCCTAAAAATCGCCCTTTAGTGAAAACGTGAAAAAAGTGCTTTTTCGATGCTTAAATGGCTTACACTGCCTAAACTTTAACAAATACACAAAATTAATGTACCCAGAATTGGATATCTAAAAAAAAAAACTCTGTAAAAAAGTCTCTGATAGTAAATTTTTATCTTTAATGGATAACTCACAATAACCACTTTTCTTTCATTGATGCCAAGATTGCTATAAGTAGATTCCTGAGCAAGCGTAGCAGCATGGCGGATATTCTTTTACAGATAACTCATAATAACGAATTTTGTCTTTCAGCTCATTTATGCCAAGAAGATCGAGATAAGTAGATTCCCAGGAAGTGCTGGGTAATCAGCATGGGATATCTAAAAACAATTATGATATAAATTTATAATTATTTTTCTTTTTACTTATTCAGCTAAACATAAAAACATCATCATCATCATCATAGTACATTCACGAATTTAGGCCATTTGTTGACCTGTTTCGGCCTCAAGAGAAACACCATCCAGAAGTCTTTTGAGTGGATGTCCTGGTCTTCTTCTTCCTGCAGGTTGATATCTTAACATTAGTTTGGGTATTCTGTGATCTTCCATTCGATGAACATGTTGTATCCATCTTGACTTATAATCAGAAATTTTGTTTTCTAAAGATTCCATGTGTAATTCTTCTAAGATGTCTTCATTTTTTTTGTGATCTAGTAGTGTGTATCCTGGAGTCCTCCGAAGATATCTCATTTCAGCAGATCTAAGTCTCTGTATATCCTTCTGTTTCAACGTCCATACTTCGCTACCATACAAAAGAGTTGGAAGAGCCAGTGTTTTATACACTTTCAGTCTTGAATGCTTTTGGACTAACTGTGGCTTGAAGATAGAATTTATTAACCCTAAAATTCTTAAAATTTAGATATTTTTGCATTTACATCCTTTTCTTCTTCATATGAGATATTGCATCCTAGATATGTAAAATTATTCACCTGCTCCAAAATTTTATTGTCCAGTACAATTTTACTTCTGACAGGATCTACACCTTGAAATGCCATAATTTTTGTTTTTTCTGTAGATATCTTTAATCCATATTCTTCTGTAATAAAAACATATTTAATTTATTTAGGTGCAGCAACGCATGCGGAGTATTAGCTAGTGTACAATAATAACTGAGTATTGTTTTCTTTGCGGTCCGCAACATTTAAATATTAATATAAAATTATAGAATATTCACCTGAAAAGTCCGTCTCATCAACTTAATTAATCATTTAACTGTAGCGCTTTCGGGACTTGTCCCATCATCGGCAGGATTCAAAACTGGTGTTTCACTGAAGATCTGGTAGAGGGGGTTGCATGTATTGGGTTCGTTTTCGTTTATCAGGCTGTCGTTGTGAGCTGCTTTCATGATTTCCATCTCTTCGAGTACGTTTATCTTCGCTGGATTATTTTCTCTGTGCACTACTGTTAGGGTGTTTTCAATATTTAACATGCGATGTCCTTCATGGATAACGTGTTTTGCATAGCTTGATTTCCTTCTGCGTGAATGAAGTCTCGAAAATGTTCTTTGAATCTGATGTTAAAACTCCTGTTTGTCCTTCCTATATAAAATTTGTTGCAGTCCTTACATGTCAGTTTATAAACTCCTTTGCTGTTGAAAATGTTATTTTCTTCAATGTTATTGTTTATTATGTTGTTTAATTTGTTATTGGTTCTGTAATGCACAGAGAAAATAATCCAGCGAAGATAAACGTACTCAAAGAGATGGAAATCATGAAAGCAGCTCACAACAACGACAGCCTGATAAACGAAAACGAACCCAATACATGCAACCCCCTCTACCAGATCTTCAGTGAAACACCAGTTTTGAATCCTGCCAATGATGGGACAAGTCCCGAAAGCGCTACAGTTAAATGATTAATTAAGTTGAGGAGACGGACCTTTCAGGTGAATATTCTATAATTTTATATTAATTTTGAATAAACCTCAACGGAACACATCATGAATCTTATAAAACATTTAAATAACTTACAGGATAAATTATTGTTTCACCACTCCTAATTGTCCGGTTGGTGAACTTGATATTACTTTTCTTAATTGATTGTTACGCCGAGCATGATTGTGAAAAAAAAATTGCACTATTAGAGCAGCTCCTACATATACATTTTTCAGTCCTTTTATTTTAGTACCTGGTAAGTAGGATTAATGAAAAGTAGAATTTTTTAAAACTATTCATGGGCACAACATCAATAACTACAGAGTGAATCATAAATATGGCTATATGTTTGATCGCGTTGTGTGATGAAAATATTACCATTACAGGAAATATGAAATTACCGTTGGAAAGGCAATTATTCAAATTACAACAATGGAATAAAAAAAAACAGTGTAGAACTTACGTCATTAATCAAAATGGCGTTGAATATGCAACAGCAAATTACAATTGCTGCATGGGCAATAACGTATGCTAATGATCATGAGGCCGCAAGACGTGAGTTTAATGTAGCATTGCAGCCATTGACTGTGGGGAAGTGGAGAAAATGACTGCTGGAAACGGGAAGGATGCAGAAAAGCAAACCTCCTGGAAGGCCTCGCATTAGCACGGACGCAGAACAACGAAGAGAATTGTGGAGGTGTTCGACGCTCCACAAAAATCAACCCGCCAAGCTGCATGTGAGCTTCAAATCAGTCAATCGAGTATGTGTCGTGTTTTGAAGCGTGAGAAGTACCACCCATTCAAACCAATTCATGTCCACGAACTTAATAAAGACGACCCTGACAGGTGGATGGAATTTTGTGAATTTGTTGTAAGGCAATCAGCAAAGGCGAACATTGGTACAGAAAATTGCACTTTTCTGATGAAGCTATTTTCCATGTGAATGGACGTGTTAATCGACACAATTGTCACTATTATGGTAAAGAGAATCCTAATGTTATTGAAGAGACACGTTTAATATGCGGCAAAGTCACTGTTTGGGCTATGATCGGATGGGAAGGACTGTTAGGAATGCGAATTTTGCATGAGACTGTTAATGGAGATCAGTATAGTGATATCCTTAGACAAATTGTCCTGCCAGTAATGCAAAGTGCTGAACATGAACAATGTTTATTCCAGAAGGATGGTGCACCTCCTCACTATGCAATTGCACTGAGGGAAATTTTGGATGATCATTTGCAAAACAGGTGGGATCCCCTGACCTCATAGCATGTGACTATTGGTTGTGGGGTTATTTGAAGGAGAAGGTTTATGCCCGGAAACCTCAAGACGTCGACATGCTGAAATTAGTGATTGAGGAAGAAATTAGAGCTATTCCTCTAAACATGTATCATAATGCAATGAATGACTTCCCAAAGCGTTGTCAATTATGCTTGGATGCAAACGGCGAACAGTTTGAAGCAATAAAGTGACTTGCTTAGTGTTGTTGTAAGTGATTTGTTTTGTTCTATTGTTGTAATTTGAAGGATTCCCTTTCCAATTATATCATATTTCCTTTAATAATAATATTTTTGTCACAAAATGCGATCATACGTATAGCCATATTTCTGAATCATCCTGTACATTCTTTTAGAATTTGTTAAAATAATTTTAATAGTTGGGGAAATTGTTATTCAACCAAATTCCTTATTATTATTATTATTAATTTGTAGGGAACAAAGGCATGTACTGTACCATCTTTCTAAATTCCAAACAAAAAAAAAAAAGGTACCTTTACTGTTAACATGCTGAATACTCAGGTTCAATCACAATATCATAAAATTAAACAATAATGGGTTAATTGGTATAAGAAATAACACACTTTAAATCAACAGAACATTAGCATAAATTTTATTTATCACTTTTGTTCTTAAGGAGAAGTTTTTACAAGTTATTGTTAACGTAATGAGGTGATTACTGTAGTATTTACATCATGTGCAGTCTTAAAGTGAACACTGACTTTCTAATGAAAATAAGTACAGCTTACAAGAACAAGATAATGTAATTCCATCAAAATTAGTTGGGATCTTGGAAGACCCATCAAAACATAACAATAACAAACAATGAGGAACAGGTGTGATCATTACAATAAAGCCATGAGTATGACTCTTTTACATGTAAAAGAACATGTGATAAAAATTGAACTATTATAGGAAATATCACTATGAAGTTTAATTAAAAATTTAAAATACATTTATTTTATTTTTAATTTGAAATGTGTTAATAATATTGGTCTACTTGAAACAAATAAGTGTGACTGCAATTTAAAATTATAGAGATAAAGTTGGTGACAATACTTACATTCTTAAAAAAAATTGCCATGAAATAAGATATACGGTCTTTGAAAAAGCAAATGATCAACTTGAAACAAGTAAAAAATTGGAAGATTGAACTTGTAAAATTATACAGATAAAAGATGAACATAGATGTTTACATTTTTACTTTCTTATGTTCAAATACTACCTCATACACAGCAGGCCCAGGTTTGATCCCTGGCTGCGATAAGTTTCCTGGGGCAATGGTATTTTTTGAGGTTTTTCCTCACCTGTAACACAAATGTTAGGAAACTTTAAGGCCCTTACAGTCTCCAAACATCATCTGTCCATCATAATCATCGTTATAATATTCATCATGTTTAATATGAATATGTGTGTAAATAGTCTTCTTCTTCTTCCTTCCAAGTATTAGGCCAAGGCCTGTTACGATCCTATAGAAAATTTTCCCTCCAGCGTTTCATAGGACGGCCCAGTGATCTTCGTCCTCTTGGTATATAATTATAAACAGCTTTGGGGATCCGATTTGAACTCATTCTTTCAAGATGGTGTTTCTAATTTAGTTGGTACTGTTTAATATATTCCAAAATTGGCGTAGTCTTCATTCTTTTAAGATATCGGTGTTCCTTTTCCGATCCCATCTGGTGTAACCCGCTGTTCTGCGCATGAATCTCATTTCACAAGCCGTTATTCTGCTTTCATGTTGTTTTCTTAGTGTCCATGCTTCACTACCATAGGTCAACACTGGTCTAGCCAAAGTGTTATATAAACGTAATCTGGTGTTTTTTTGTACAAGGGATGGTTTCATAACTTGATTAATAATTCCTAAACTTTTATTATAACTAGTAACTTTTTCAGGGATATCCTTTTCATCCCAGATAGAGAGATAATATCCAAGATATTTAAATTGATTAGATCTCTCTAAAATTTTATTCTGGAGACAGATTTTACTTTGTATGGGGTCCTTCCCATGAAATGCCATAATTTTAGTTTTATTAATTGATATTTCCATATTAAATTTGGCACCTATTTTTTTAAAATTATAAATTGATCGTTGCAAATCATTTTCGGAAAGTGCCAGAAGAGCTAAATCGTCTGCAAAAAGAATAGCATCGAGTTTGAGGTTCCTATTGATGGGTATATATCCTTGTTGTGTTTTCCTCCATTAATTTATTAATTTATTCATGTATATAATGAAAAGCACCGGTGAAAGTCCACATCCCTGTCTTACTCTAGTGTTGATCTTTTCCCAAGAAGATAATTTGCCATCTTGTTTAACAGAGATTTCATTATCTTTATAGATGTTGAAGATATTAGTAATATATTGTTGTGGAACGTTATCATCAGCTAAAATTTGTAGTAATATATTTCTGTCTACTTTGTCAATAGTATGTTTCGTTTTAATGTTTTGTTGTCTCAGAGGAGACCCTGACACTGAGCTGATCACTCATTCGAGGAGGCCTTCCATGTCCTTGTGTGATCCATAATTAAAATCTTTCCCAACAAGTCAGATGGCAAGTTAAAGCACCTATAGGGTGAGAGGTTAATGGAATGTTCAAATAAATTTATTTGTATATATGAATAACTCTTAAGTAATAAAAAAGATTGATGACAGTGTAGCTAGTTTCAAGCACATAAATTATATTTTAGATTTATTTTACTTTAACTCTTTCCTTTTTAATTAAAATTTGTACAAACATTTTTAATATACAAGGTTACATTTTATCTAAAATCTTTGTTAAATCCAATAAGTTTTATATTTTTATTATAGGCATTCCTGTATCACTTAACCTAGCATTTTTCCTTAATGTGAAAACCAGGAAAAATCTCAGTCAAGTTGGTTTGACCCAGTGTTTGGGTCCCTATACCTCCCAAATATGAATCTCAAATTCTCCACTTGAGCCAACTTGTTCAGTTGAAATGTTTTGCATTTCATACATAAGTTTAAACCTTATTTTATAATGATTCAAGGTAAGAAATATAAAAAACATGAGATGTACATTTATAGAAATAATATCAAAATAATAGACACTTTACCAGACTCATGTCATAGAACTTAGAATGTATAAATCATACTTCAAAGAATATTAGGTGGATATTCATCTATTTTTTCTCCCATACTCTTAAGATCTCAAAAAATAATTTGTTCCAAATTCCTCAACCCTAAATAATATCGCCTAAAATTTGAATAAAATGACTAAAAATAATATTTTTAACCCAATAAATGCCTACATAACTGGATATTAAAAATTATTTTTAGACCACATGTTACCATTAAAAACTGACAACTCTAATCTAAGAAATAATCTTACTTTTTCAGTTTATTCTAATTAATCATTGTAGATAATCTGACTTTTTTCAGCAAAGATAATTTTAATATAAAATTATAGAATATTCACCTGAAAGGTCCGTCTCCTCAACTTAATTATCATTTAACTGTAGCGCTTTCGGGACTTGTCCCATCATCGGCAGGATTCAAAACTGGTGTTTCACTGAAGATCTGGTAGAGGGGGTTGCATGTATTTAGTTCGTTTTCGTTTATCAGGCTGTCGTTGTGAGCTGCTTTCATGATTTCCATGTCTTCGAGTACGTTTATCTTCGCTGGATTATTTTCTCTGTGCATTACTGTTAGGGTGTTTTCAATATTTAACATGCGATGTCCTTCATGGATGACGTGTTTTGCATAGCTTGATTTACCTTCTGCATGAATGAAGTCTCGAAAATGTTCTTTGAATCTGATGTTAAAACTCCTGTTTGTCCTACAGTTAAATGATAATTAAGTTGAGGAGACGGACCTTTCAGGTGAATATTCTATAATTTTATATTAATTTTGAATAAACCTCAACGGAACACATCATGAATCTTATAAAAGTTAAAGATAATTTTATACTGTAAAATTTAATATTTTTCTTATCTCTAATAACATCCATCCATCCATAATAATTCTGCCTGAGGGCAGGTCTTTCACTGCAATCATAGCATTTTCATGCTATGCTTTGCAGCTTTACTAGGGAATTATAGGTGTGGTAGCTTCCCGTTGCCTTCCACACCAATGAATGATGGTGATGATAACGATAAGGATAATGATGATGGCAGATGATTTTCGGGGACCTTTGGGCCCTAAGCTTCCTGACATTTGTCTTACAGGTGAGGAAAAACCCCGAAAAAACCTCACCCAGGAGCCTGACCCGACTGGGAATCGAACCCGGGCCCACTGCGTGACAAGACCACAGCGGTGGACTCTAATAATATAATAAATCTAAATTACCACACTTTACTTCTTCCTTGAAACAGTAAAGCTATGAATCAATAAAAACTACTGTACTCTCTCTATGTCATAATATACATCATTTCTCCAAGTCAATTTATAAAATATATTAAAATATTCTATATTCAAATTGAAATAGGTAGAAAACAAATAGACAAATACCAGTACATCAAATAACATAATTTTAACTACACATATTAATGTAGATGGTAATGTAAAGAATGAAATCAATTTGACTGTGCAATATTTTAAATAAATATCCTCAACTCATGTCCAACTCAGGATCGGGTCGAGGAATGAGATGATATGAAGCTCCTCTATTTACAGAGGTCTGTGAACGACAAGGGTGCCAGCCGACTACTCCTGAAGCACCATCACAGGGACAGATAAATTAAATGAAACAAAATGGATGAGATGAGTATGGAGAAATGAAATTTGTGGCAGGGGAAAATTGGAGAAACCCTGAGAAAAACCTGCCCAAGCTCCGTTTCATCCACCATGAAACCCACATGGAATAACCAAGACTCAATCTCGGGATTCCGGTGGTGAGAGGCAACCATCTAACTGCTTGTGCCACAGAGCTGCCACAATATTTCAAATATATTTTATAAATAACATTTGAAAAAATTATATATATATATATATATATATATTGCAACATAATATATTATCTTGGAAAAGAGTACAGAGTTTAAGAATGTTTGTGCAAATTGTGCAAAATTGACTCAACATAATAGGAAGAATGATTTTTTTATTAAATAAAGTAAGCAGTGTGCACAAACTTTCTGACATCAGTAATATTTATATATGTAAACAATTCTTAAGTTACAAGATCACACTAGAAAAACACTTGGGAGGTTCGGATCCTGAGAAGAACTGATGCCATCAAGTAAAGATACTCATGACTTTATATGACCACATTACATATAAGACTAGCTTTGCTAATATTTATATGACTATAATGGAATGGTATGGGTACATGAGATCTCAAGGGTGTTTACAGCTTATATAGGCCCTAATGATTACATACTGAGTCTAGAACAAAAGCAGACAATATTTTTTGTAACTTTAAACTTAGTTAAGACCTAATTTAGATGGTTTACTGGGCACCAGACTCATATTGTCCTATTTACCATTAATTTTACTGCACATATATGCTTAAAAATACGTACCAGTATATATTTTTTATTTACATCCTGAAGTTAAAATGACCAGTATCATTTTGAAGGAAATGAATAAAAGTAAATACAATCTTTTTTTTTTCATACACATAAAACTAACTGATGAATGGAGCATCTTATTAACAAAACCCTTGCAAGGTATAGATCTAGTGCCACAATAAAATAACCTAAAACATAAATTAATATTTTTGCATTCAAAGTTTTAATTATATATTATATTTGAATATGTAATAGAATTAGAGCTGAAGATAATACATAGGAGTATTGAAACATGTCCTCGAGAAATCTACAATAATGAGGTGAAGTGTTAAATTCTAAATCATCTATTAATTGTAATAGGCTACTTTACATTTTCTCTTTCATTCATTATGTGTCTTTTGTTAAAGTTTGTTTGGATTTCACTAAATTCAACCTTAAAAGTTTTCTTTTCTCATCTTTGGTGAATTCAATAATTCCATTATTATTAATTTATTATAATATCAATTATTAATAGTTTTAAATCAGATCAAATAAAAGTAACTTATAATTTATAAGCATTTTGGAACTTCTTTAGAATAAATGACAAAATGACAAAATGACAAAAAGTTTTAAAATACAGTAAACATTGAAAATATTTTAAATTAAAGCTACAGATGTAATTTATTAAGTTAGGGATGCTTTTAAAGTCCTGGTTCTCCAACGATATTTGGAATTTAATTTCCTTCTTTATGTTTTAATATGTTCATGTGATAATATTTTATTAAAAAAGAGGAAGAAAATTACATTGGTATAAAAATTAAATAACATATTTTTATTAATATTTATAAACTTACAAAGAAATTATTTGGGCTTCAACAAATACATTTACACTACGATCTGTTAAGGGGATCATTTAAAGGTCCCTACAGAAAAAGGTGAGACTAGTTCATTTGCAAACTTCTCAAGTCATCCCTTAGAAGCCTCTCAACATGCCAATGCAAATTTGACCTTTGCCTATTGCTATACCAGTTGAGATGATACAGTGTTCATGTAAAGTTTGCATAGTGAAACGTCAGTTGGGTCGACAGTTGGTAAACAATTCTGCTAATGTACTACGATTGGCTGAGACCAAGTTACAAATTCTACTTTGTGAGGATAAATATTCACTGTTTTCTGTTTTCACTTATCGTTCAAAAATATAATCACTCATTACAACAGATACTCTTGCAACCTAAACACACACTTGTAATGATGTTTTTATTATTGATTTAACATTTCTCAATGAAAGATAAATTATATTTGAAGAGAAAGAGGGAATTACAACATATATAAGAGAAAAATTTGCATCTATATCGTAACTCGCCTCGGTAGCTCAGTTGGTAGAGCATTTGGCCCGGCAAGCCAAAGGTCCCGGGTTCGAGTCTCGGTCTAGGCAAAAATTTTTCTCTTCAAATATAACACACTTGTAATATTTGAAGAGAAAAATTATACGCTCAGACTGGGGTTTGAGCCCAGGACCTTTCGCAAACTAGGTGAATGTTCTATCACACTTGTAATCATCATCATCATCATCCCCTTATCATGTCCTCCTTTCCAAATATGCCTCCAATCATCTCTACCTTCCCTTCTTTTTAGTTCATCTCAGTATCCTCTTCCCTGTAAACTTTTCTTCACTTGATTAATCAATCTTTCTCGTGGTCTATCTCGCAGTCGTTTTCCTTGTATCTTAAGATTTAACAGTCTCTGTAATAGTCTTTCCTTTTCCATTCTTTTTAAATGTCCAAACCATTTTAGTCTATTTTTTTCAATATCTATATTTTTCTACATTTAATGTCTCTCTAATTTGGTCGTTCCTTATTCTATCTCTCCTTGTTTTATGTACCATTCCACATAAGAATTTAATTTCTGTAGCTTGGATTCTGCTCAATTCCTTCTTTGTATATGTCCATGTCTCAGATACACTTGTAATAATGATGATGAATACTCCACAACAAAGCAGTAGCAATACAAGTGTGAAAATTGGTGATGAAAACTGTGAAAGTTTCCAACCTCCTCCTGAGAAGAAGTTTAAAGGCAGGTGTTATCATGGTATTTGATAAGTGACAACACCTGGAGAACATATTATGATGCCATATTTTTTTAACACATATAACAAAATTCTGAAAAGATTTCCCAAACTGAAGACTAAAAGCAATATTAAAAAATAGCTGGAATAGAAAAGAGAAGATGATTCCAGTTTTAAAAGGAAATCATACACTTCAGTTCAATATAATCAAAAAGCAAGTTTGATGAAGTGCGAGAATGTGGTATTCTCTTCATTAGTGGTGTTTACAACATTGGAAGTCGCATGTTTGGACGCATTAGACAGTAAAATGCCTTCTCTGCTGAGCAAGTTGTATGCTGATACGATTTTGCTTACTCAGAAATCTGTTCATGCGATAATAATTGGTTAAATTTGTAAGCTACCTGTGGAGGTAGCTTAAATGAGCAACTCAAATTAAAATCCCGAAGGGAACCGATGGTAATCGATGTACTTTGCTGCTTTATCCAACATTTATCCAAGATGTCGGACCTTGAAGACTTCGATCATGTTTTCGGTATACACGGAGAAGAGGAATTTGATAGAGTCTACCAAAGAATTCAACTGGAAGAACAAGAGAATCGGCGTAATATTGCGTGTCGCAGACGTGTTTGTATACGGTATTATTTGCGGGATGCAAGCATAAATGCATTCCTCTATAGCAGACGAAAATAACGGAAGTGGTTTTATCGCTGAGAATTCTGGGTAATTCGTTGCCAATATTACGAAAACGTCGACTCTCGTGCATGACCGGTAAGTCGGCCGTTAATTCGTTCTCAGCAATTGCTCACGGTGAATCAGCTCACTAGTTATTGGAAGTAATTTGAGTAGAGAGTAATGTTCTAACATACGACCCGTAGCCAGAAATGTCAGGTGTCCAAACTTTACAGCATCACTGGAATTTATTAACACATTTAAAACCAATTTTAGGATAACATCATGTACTATAACGATGTTTCAAGTATGAAAAGATAAGGATGACAAAAAAAGAGATTATTAAATAAACTCAAACATTTGCTGCTGAGTTAACAAGCATATCACAACAGAAAATATCCAAATAACTTCTGTATGAAATCATGAATAGTCATTCAATTATGAGCTTTTAACTGAAAGAACATTATCTAAGAAAGGGGAGAGCAACACTGCTTGATATTGCAATCTATTAATACCGTAGCACAACATACAGCTACATGATCCATGTTGCTATATAAATGGATAAATTATATATATGCTTTCAAGAATAAAATGGAAAATTTGGACTCTGTTATTAAAATAAATAGAAAAATGGTGATTACGAAATGTCTTCGTGAATGTAAATGTGAGTGGGAAGATAATCAAAGAAAATCTGAAAACTTTTTTTTTCTTTTGGCTGTGAATCCACATTTGTCAGAATAGTCACTCATACTTTGTGACTTCTGGAGAAAAACATGTAGATTTACAATCATCCAATCTAAAACTATAATCTTTGCACAAAATCTGGACATATATTTATTCAGGAAAAATAAAATATATGTGAAGAGAATAAGACTTCATTAAACTACATTTCAGTAATAACAAGCAGTCAAAATTGTATTATAGAGACTTCATCATGAAATTATATTCTGTTACTTTACATCAATTATCTGCAGAAGTTTATAGACCAATGATTTGATACACATTGCAGAACTCTGGCTAAGATATTGGTTGACCTGTGGTCAAATCAGCACATTAGGGTCGAATGTTTGAACGCATTAGACAGTAAAAGGCGTTCTCTGCTGAGAAAGTTTTATCCAAATACATTTTGCTTACTCAGAAATCTATTCATGCGATAATAATTGTAAGCTACCTGACGAGGTACCTTAAGATCATAGCTCAAGATAGAAACTTATCGTGAAAATCCTGAAGGGAACCGATGTAGAGTGAAACCTTTGCAGCTTTATCCAAGATGATCCCTATTAGGTTCGTCTTCCGGGCATATAGGCCGTGGTCCAGTCGTTCTTCTACTCGACGACGTTTCGTCTACTGCTGCGGTAGACATCTTCAGGAGATACTGCGTGCTCTCTGTGAACTCCTCAACAGTCGGCTGCAGACCGAGTTGAGGAGTTCACAGAGAGCACGCAGTATCTCCTGAAGATGTCTACCGCAGCAGTAGACGAAACGTCGTCGAGTAGAAGAACGACTGGACCACGGCCTATATGCCCGGAAGACGAACCTAATAGGGATCAAGACGCCGGCCGTGAAAGCCTACAGTTATACATTTATCCAAGATGTCGGGCCTTGAAGACTTCGATCATGTTTTCGGTATACACGGAGAAGAAGAATTTGATAGATTCTACCAAAGAATTCAACTGGAAGAACAGAAGAATCGGCGTAATATTGCGCGATAAAGACGTTGTTGTATACAGTATTATTTGCAGGACGCAAGCGTAAATGCGTTCCTCTATAGCAGACGAAAATAACGGAAGTAGTTTTATCGCTGAGAATTCTGGGTAATTCGTTGCCAATATTACGAAAACGTCAACTTTCATGCATGACCGGTAAGTCGGCCGTTAATTCGATCTCAGCAATTGCTCACGGTGAGACAGTTCACCAGTGATTGGAAGTAATTTGAGTAGAGACTAATGTATTTGCATGTGGCCCTTAGAGGCACATAATGGTCCTATAACTAAAATTTCATAGATGTACATATGATTCAACCCAAATACTTTCCTTGTTAATATGTTATTTTAATATCATGGCCTCCACATGTGTATTTTTATCTAAGACACACAAATCATAAGCTGCAATCTCTTAGAAATACTGTACTTTATTACTTTATAATTAATCCATAAGTGTGAATTTAGTGAGGTAAATTAATTTATATCGGTCTTCAGGGGCTTCCATGAGGATGGGGGACCTGAGCATAGGCCCCCTGTGCCCTTATGGTGAAGACAGTAATGCTTAAACTAATATAATATACCATAACTTTTTTTTGTTATTACTTGTCTGTTCTGCATTCTCTGTCTTGGTCTAGACACATTTTTTAATCCCTGGATTGGACATAACAGAAGTTGATACTATGATACTAACTAAAGTTTAGGATAGAACTATGATAATCCCTTTCTATTGTTGTAAACTGGATGTAAGCCTAATTTCTTATTGATAATTACAAGGCTAGGGATTTTTAAGAAAAATTATGACCTGAATATCCTGGAATTTGCATTAAATTGAGGAAAACCATGAATATTTTCATAGATACTATTACTGGTATTACCATCATTGTATTTTATTTCTATCTGGTATTTATTTTCTCAAATAAATATTATCAACAAATAATTTATAAATATTGTCATAAAACAGATAAAAGAATTTTTTCTTCTTAATGTAAATCAACAAACTGTTCATATATATTCTTCATAAATTTTCTATTATTATTGTCCTGTAAAAGCATCATGCTTTACAAATTATGAAAAAACACACAACCTTCAAAGCAATGAAGCTTTATCTAAATTAACTTATACTACTTATATATATGGCGCAAGAAAGTATTTAAACACAATATGAAATAATCAAAATATTATACCTGACCTGGTACACAGGGTCTAATATTCTTCAATAATTTGTCTCAGTAAAACTGATTTCATTAATATTTCAAAATTAAAGTACTGGAAAGTATAGATTTTTCATAGGTTTAAATTTTTCCTATATATGTCTAATAACAACAATGAATTTTATACCTGCTTGCTTTTAAGGAAGTTGAGTATGAAATAATCACAGTTAATTATATAACTTAAATATATTGTCGATTAGAGGTTATTAAATAAACAATTCTTTCAACTGTATTCTAATATTAAATATGATAACATTCATAACATATTGGCTTTAAATGTAATGTAAAATTCCCAAATAAATGTCTTCTTAATAAAGAACCCGCCATTTGCAAGATAGAAGCAAAGATTTCATAGCATTTGGTGTGCGGGAATTAACAGCATATATAAGAGAAAGATTTGCATTTAGATTGGAACTTGCTCAGGTAGCTCAGTCAGTAGAGTATTGGCCTAGAAAGAAATACAGTCTGAGCATATAATTTTTTCTCTTCAAATATGATTTATCCATCATTGAGATGTATGAAATGAATAATAAAAACATTGATGATAACTAGAGACCGGATGTTAGGGAAAATGCCTACAGTTATTTATTATTAGATATTGTAAAAGTGACTTCATATCAGTTCATACTGATGACCCTAGAGTTGTTTTCCATGATATTAATTTTGCCTATAAATGCCTATTTCAGCTTACAATGCCTATTTGCCATTTTTTCTCCAATTTAACTTAGTATTTCAATGAAATTAATTGAAATGGACAAACTTCATGACACATATCATTGCATAGAAACCTTTAATTGATTGACAATATTATTTTTGATGTTGATAACACTGAATTCAGTCTGTAGTCCTCGTTCACAGACAGGTGCTTCAAAGACAAAGTGGTGCAACAAGTGTATGTGGCATATTTTTTTTTTGTTTTTTTTGTCTCTTTTTTTTCCTTTAGAACAGTTGTTTCCGATTGATTGAGGGTCTTTCCACTTTTCAGTGGTTGCCCTTTTACCAGCCGGCTGCTGGTCCTTCACATCTACATGTGTCAATCACAGAGGTAGATGATCAACAGCCAGTGTAGGGGTGACATGTGGTTAGCATGTCGAGTCCCCCAGCCGTTATAGCTGGTTCCTCAACCTGTTGTTTCACGATGCCTAAAGAATGGACAGCAGTAAAACAGTAAAAGACAAACTGATCAATTTCGTGAAAGAATTTGGTGTGGAAATATTCTCAAGTGACGATTCAATATTGTCATAATGACTTATAAAAAATTAACAGATACTTCAAGTATCTACTTATTAATTTATACTAATGCCCGTTTCAGGATTAACCCATAACACATGTATCTGGAAATGAAAAAAAAAAGTTTATATATTTTGTATCAGTGTTAAATTATTGCTCGTGACCTCCTTAAAAGCAAATCAGGAAAATATAAAAGTTGATTATAATCTCTGAAACATTAAGATATAAATAATTTCATGCTATAGCCTACATAAACTAGCAACAACGTTAATTTAAATCTCAAAGACAAGAGTATTTAAAATTCTCTAAAGGTAATATATATTTATTTAAAACTGGATGTTAAGTACCTGAAAGGTTAGTTTAATGTGCATACTGTAATGTGTATATATAATGTGGGTACATGAATTAACATGTGGCTTATTAAGATTCTAGGCCAAGGCTACACATGAAACTTTCCATTTTAAGGTAACTTCAAGCAACAATTACAGGAATCTTAATCTAAAAACAGGAACTATAGGCCTAAATTATATTGTGCTAACATATAAGTACAAATCAACTTCCATTTATTATGGATATTGATAACTATATTCACTTAACAAAATAAATAATTTTAAGAAAATAGTAAAATTAAAGAAAGAATAATTCACAGAGATGCAAAGATTTAAATATCCAATAAAGAAAACACAATATATCTTGTTATACTTTAAAAAAAAATTAATTTGAAGAGAAAAATATATGCCTAAATCGGGATTTGAACCCAATATCTCTAATTCTGTACACCAGTGCTTTAACAATTTAATCTATTAGGCATCACAATTTATACTAATATGATTCCCATGCGCCAGGTAGCAGTGAACTTTTGTTCCAAATCCCAATTTAGGCATATATTTTTCTGATGTTTTTATTATTAATTAGCACTTCTCACTGAAGGATAAATTACATTTGAAGAGAAAAATTTTCACCCAGACCGAGACTCAAACCCATGACCTTTGGCTTTCCGGGCCAAAATGCTCTACCAACTGAGCTACCGAGGCAAGTTGCAATCCAGACACAAATTTTTCTCTTATATACGTTGTAATTCCCTCGTGCCAAATGCTTTGAAACTTTTGCTTCTATCTTTGCAAATGGCGCAACTTGCCTCGGTAGTTCAGTTGGTAGAGCATTTGGCCCGGAAAGCCAAAGGTCATGGGTTCGTGTCTCAGTCTGGGCGAAAATTTTTCTCTTCAAATTTAATTTGTCATTGAGTGAGAAGTGATAAATTTAATATTAAATATTTTTAAAAAAATATTAACAAGACGTTCTTTAACGAAATTCAAAGTTCAACTGGAATAATGCTACAAAAATAAAATTAACTGTCTAATTCAAATTCACTAGCACCTTTGAAGCTGAGGATTCATGGCCACAGATATAAACTCTCCACACAACTCCATTCTGAGTTCATATTTTCATACGATTCACCTCCCTCAAATCATGGTTAATATTGTTATCCCACCTCACTCTCGGTTGACCTAATTGGTAGTTTCCTCCAGGCCACTCTTTCATTCCATACATGTCACACGTTCAGCTTATTGTAATACAGGAGACTTAAATTTTCTCATTACATCTGGTTTCCAAAAAGCATATCATGGAGCTCAATATCATGTAATTTCCTCCATTTAACCATCTATTTGCCTCTCTTTGATCCAAACATTTTCCTAGTGCTATTTATCCATAATAAGGCATACACAGATACAGTTATGGTTTGACATGCTTTGTAACTTTCCACAGCTTCCAGGTTTTAAAAAGCATTCTGTATCATTAGAGTTTCTTCCCTGAAGATGTAAAGAGCATCTCACTGTCCATTACTTTATTCAAAGAGGTCATTGCCCTGCATCTAATACTAAAAGCTATACTGTTATTAGCTTTCTCATATATATACTGTAAGTCCCGCGCTGTATCCGAATGGTTAAGGCAAGAAGTCTTGATGCAGAGCTACAGGACTTGCACTAGTTCGAGTCCCCATGGGAGAAGAAATTTTCTCATGGGATTTTGGCCAGTATGGGAAAAGTGCCCACCCAGTATCGTGAGGGTGAGGCATTTGGTAGTTACAATAAGTAGTGACTCCAGGTTGAAAAGACCAGCTATAATGGCAGGGGGACCCAACATGCTGACCACATGTCACCCGTACACTGGTTCAATGATCATCTACCTATGTGAATAACACATGTGGATGTGAGGCTAGCAGCCGGCTGGTAGACCAAGGGCCTTCTAGGCCTGTGGCGCTTGGAGTTTATATATATACACACACATACTGTGAGGGTCTCTATTTGAATTGGTATATAGACACTATATGGAGTATGGATCCACTATATTTCAGTAGTTTCTAGAAAACAACAAGTACATGTGGTATAATGTCGACTGCTGACAGTCCCTAAATTAAAGCACACAGCAAAGATCAAGTTTATAAACTACGTCCATGAGTTCAGCACGTCCACAGTTACAGAGACAGCATCATCCCATCAACAATCTACATTCTCTGTTCCCTCCCCTTCATATCATTTCATTTCTCATTCATTCATTTCATATCACCCTTTCCCTCATTCCACATTAGTAAAAATAGTTTCGTTGTCACTATGTGATTGCAGGGATCTAGTGAGGTGGGCCCACAAGAGTGGTGACTCATGACTCCAAGCATATTAAAAAATAGAAGAAGGGGTCAATGGGAAGTTCACAGTCACTCCTCGCATCCAATGGGCACAATCCAAAAATGACACTATGAGTCATGAGAGAAGAACTTGGTATGCTGGACTTTGAATACGACCTACAACTCACATAACACCGTAGAGTAGATTCATTCCATTCATCTCTAATATACTGGGATAGTCCAACAGATCTTCCAGGTCGCAATGTTGGGGCAGTCTGCCTGTCCAGTCTGAATGAAGAACTAAAGAATTTATAGAAACTGCAGCCACACAATTCAAATGTTAAATTAAAAATATATACAATCTGTTGATATCCAAATAAAAAAAGAGAAAACAGAGGTAGATTGGCTATACTCTTGGGAAAAATCAGGATATTATTGAGAGAAAAGCCCTGTTTTGGAACCCTCAAGGCCAGAGGAAATGAGGAAGATCATGGTTGTCATTGAGAAGGAGCATGGAAGAGAAAGCCAGAAGGGAAGGAAACACATGAGGAGAGTTGAAGGTTACAGCTTGGAATAGGGTGTGCTGCAGTTGTTTCATTGAAGCCCCATGCTTTGATAAGAGTAACAGGGGTCAGTCACTACTTATACTTAAAATATATAAAACAGGCGATTCTCCCAAAACATATATCTTACTTTAAGAAGGGAGAAAAGATGATGGGCATGTGAGAATATTTAGAGAAATTTTTTAACTAAAGAGAGAGAACGGTGAATGGAGAGAACTACGAGGGTGGATCAAATATAAACCGGAATTTGTATCTGGAAGCTCTGGTAGCAAACTGCAAAGGTTGTGGTTTGGAGGGGAAGTTGGTGGGGGTGTCTGGAGTAGGGATCTTGATGTGTCGCACTCCGAAGAGCGGCCGCTTGCTTCAGTACGCCATGAGCGAGCAAGAGGTACACACATCTGTTGCGCAACGCATTATTATGTTTTTGGCGAAAGAAGGCACTAAACCTTCTGAAATTTTGAGAAGGCTCCATGCGCAGTTTGGGGAAGCAACCCTTTCGAAGATGCAGGTGTATGAGTGCAAAAAAATTTTAGCGGGCCGGGATTCAGTGGAAAATGAGCCCCACCAAAGACGGCAATGAACAAGCATCACTGCAGACAACATTCGTGCTGTACAGGACCTTATTGAGGAGGATCGGCGTGTAACAATTTCTGAAATTGCTTCACACATTGAAATAAGCTTCGGAAAGTAGCATATCGCAAAAAGCGCCGCCAGAAACCGATCCAAAATGTGATTGTGCTGCATGACAATGCAAGGCCACACATTGCTCGGTTGACACAAGAAAAACTGACGAAAATGCATTGGACACCTCTGGAACATCCTCCTTACAGTCCAGATTTGTCACCCTGTGACTACCATGGTTGGGCCACTGAAAGAAGAACTGGGAGGAAGGCGGTTTGGTGACAATGCAGCAGTAGAGGAGTTTGTGCACAACTGGCTGACTACACGTCATCCCTCATTCTTCAAGGACGGCATCAAAAAGTTGCCAATTCAATGGCAAAAGTGTGTTGGAAAAGCAGGAGACTATGTAGAAAAAATGAGGTGGTGGTTTTTTGTATCTTTCTGTTAATTCAATAAAATTGTAAACAATAATTCCGGTTTAAGTTTGATTCACCCTCGTACATAACATGAGTTACATGATCTTTATGGGAAATCAGATGTAATAAGAATAGTTAAGTCTCATTAACTATGGGCAGGACATGTGGCACGAATGGAATTCTTGTAGGAAAACTAAGGGAAAGTGTCCTGTATATAGGCCAAGAATGGTGGGAGAATAGCATTAACCTTGATTTCAGGGAGGTAAATTATACAGGGAATAAAGGGAAAATATTAGCTCAGGATAGGGATGTATGGAGAACTTATGTCCACACAGCCATGAAGAGGGTTCAATAATCCCAATGAATTAATTATTTTATTTTTATAAATTATCAATTAAAGGTCTCCATATTAAATTTGTAACAAAATTCCTATATAAACAATAATTTAATTTCCTATTTCTAAGTTCTCTTTCTTTATCTACTGGCATGAGATGTGCTTGTTTCTATCTACAATAAATTCCCATATAGAGTATGAAAGGACCAAATATTGGAAATGCAGTTTAATTTTTCAAAATTGATTGTTAATATCATTGCAAAAATGTACCATATTTACAATTTTAAATACATCTCTGATTAAATTATTTAAATCTTTCTCTCTTTCATCTCACTTCCAATAACCCTGCTTAATCAGCATTAAATTAAGTTTAAATTAAGTCTTACATTACATTTTAATACTGAATGCCACCCTGAAAACCTTGGTGAAATTCACAGATCTTCAATCACATTCTGCAGTTTTATAACAAAAATTACTTCAAATGATACAAAAAACTGAATAAAAAAAATAACACATTAAATTAACATTTATATCTACTGTACATAAAAATTAAAACTATAAATGTCATTTACACAATCTGCTTTTGGAAGCATATAAGTACTTACTATATAATTGATACATTGAACACATTTAAAAAACAGTGTTTGGTATTCTATTAAATAGGCTACCATGCCTTAATGTTTACTTGTTTAACTGCTAATTGTAAAAGATGGAAGGCACAGATTTTAACGCAGCTTCTGATAATCTCTCTTCATATAATCAACAATGTATTAAAGACTTGTTTCTGAACATGAAATTATAGACAATATTATACACTTTGTGCATGCTATGAGAAGTCATAGCAGTTCAATGGGAATAACTACAGGAAACAATACTACATTCAAAACTAGATATATATATAAGTCACAAAAGGAAGAGTTGTCATGTAATTGGTCAAATATTTTCAGCACAAGTATATCTGGGATGGTTCTTAAGCTCAGGTTACCATGCTAGATCTTCAATTTAGCCCATTTAGACGTTCATAGCTCATCCATAGTAATAGGAAAGTATAAGTCATAAATATAAAACAAAAAATACATGGAAAGATATTTATGTATATGAGGAATTCAGCTAATTTCTTTGTTATTTTAATAGTAAATATTAAGGAAAATCAAAACAAAACACAACTCATTCCTGTATTAACCCATTCAACTCGTATGACGTGACGTTCACGCGCGCTCTAGTGAGGCCCAGTCTTCGAATGACGTGACATTCACGTCAAGCGCACAAGCTCATATATTTTGCAATAACTTCCAAACTACCCCATAGATGTATAATGTGTTAGCTTTGCTATGTTCCTGAGAGAAAGCATGTTGGACGACCCGCTTCTTTTTTGTAAGAATTCGTGTAATTAGAAGCTGTCTGTTTGTTGGAAATATATAGAAGAAATTTGTAGTGCTAAGTCTTTGAAATGGTGTCTAAGAGGGTGTGTGGTGATGATCGTGACGGGATTCTGAGTTTATTAGAGAGTTTTGTCCTCGAAACATTAGACAGAACACCGACAGGAAAACTGAGGAGGGTAAAAGGGCAAAGACCTAGGGAAGAAATAAAAAAAAAACAAGACTCTGCCTAAAGAACCAGGATGCAAGGCGTTGACTTGCAAGAACCAGATCACTGCCCTTTTCCCTATAATGTGTTGCACTGTAAAAGGATACAGAAAATTATTTTTCTATTTGCTGGACATATTTAGCTCTTTTGTGGTCTACAATAATTTCACAGATAGTAAGACAGCATATTCGACCTTCAGAATAGCTGTTGCCAAGCAGTTATTGGAGACAATTCAGCTGCCATCCTAAAATGTAACAGCCCCCCCCCCCCCATCAAGTACAACCCCTGTCAGGTTACAGGCAAGGAACTGGGCTCACTTTCCATTGTATATCCCCAGCACAGACAATAAAAAGAAACCCTGCAAACATGTGTTCAAAATAGAACAAAATAAGTGAAATTAGATTTCAGTATAAAAATTGTGAAGTTGCACTTCATGTCCCGGAATGTTTTGAGATTTACCACACCAAAATATCGCTATAGGCAAGTACAATTATTGAGAAGCCTTCACTAAAATTTCTAAAGAAAATTATTTATTAAATTCCATTCTATGAGCATTTTTGTGTTTCATGTAAAGAGCATGGCACCTCCTGTCTTGTGTGGCCATTTAAAACTGAGCGGAAGGAAAGTTAGCAGGCATTTAAATAAGAGTCCATTGGGTTAATTAAGGATTTTTCTTACAATGATAAATATTGCTTCACTTTCACAATGAGAATGACATACTGTATAATTCAATAAAATCAAAAGAAAATCTTAAAATAATTAAACCTAAATTTATGACAAAAAAAAATTACAACTGAGATGCCTAAATAACTCAGTGACAGAGCATTGATGTACAAAACCAGAGAACTCTGGTTCAAATCCCATTTAAGCATAAATTTTTCCCTTCAAATAAAATTTGTCATTCAGTGAGAAGTGATAAATTAAAAATAATATCGAAAATAAAGCTTTACTGGTTTAATTCCCGTAAAAGTCTTCTTGATAAAGTAGTTGCCAGATGGCGTGTGGAATGAAAGTTCGTTGCCTTTGGCGTGTATAAGAGAGAGAAAAAACTTGTGTTTAAATTGAGAAGCTTGAATACCTCATTGGCAGAGCACTGGTGTGCAAAACCTGGGACTTTGGGTTCAAACATACATTTTTCTCTTCAAATATTACAACTGATATTTGCAATATGCTTCAGAATGAAGTTCATTCATTTTCTGAATCAAATAATAATAATAATAATAATACACATTATTATGATTTCATAAATTAATTATGAGAAATAACATTATTATTTATTAATTATTATGATTATTTTGTCCACCGCTGTGGTCTCGAGGTAGAATGCTGCCTTGTCACGCAGCGGGCCTGGGTTCGATCCCCGGTTGGGGCAGTTTTTCTGGGTGAAGTTTTTATCGGAGTTTTTCCTCACCTGTAAGACAAATGTCAGGAAAACTTTTAAGGCCCAAACGGTCCCCGAAATCATATGGCCATCACCTTCATCATCATCATCATCCTTCACCGGTGTGGAAAGCAACAGGAAGCTACCACACCTACAATTTCCTAGTAAAGCTGCAAGCATAGCATGAAAATGCTATGATTGCAGTGAAAGACCTGCCCTTGGGCAGAATTACTGTGGATGGATGGATGATTATTTCATTTTAATTGCAAAAGTGCAATACACTAAACAACTAGTATAAAGAATTCTTACAAAAATATAAAGACAAATTAATAAGCATTTTGTTACTTATATTTTATTAATTTAGCAACTGCTGTGGTCTCGAAGTAGTGTGCTGCTTTGTCATGCAGCGGGTCCGGGTTAAATTCCTGTCGAGACAGGCTCCTGGGTGAGGTTTTTTTTTTTCAGGGGTTTTCCTCACCTGTAAGACAAATATCAGGAAGCTTGGGGCCCAATGGTCCCCAAAAATAATCCAGCCATCATCATCATCATCAACCTTCACCGGTGTGAAAAGCAACGGGAAGCTACCACACCTATAATTCCCTAGTAAAGCTGCAAAGCATAACATGAAAATGCTGTGATTACAGTGAAAAACCTACCCTTGGGCAGAATTACTATGGATGGATGGATCATTTTCAAAATTCTATGCAACTGAATATATCTTTGGGATACTAAGAATTGCATATTTCAATGTGATATAAAAAGTTAGTCACTTAGCTATTTATATTATCTTATGAATGTTTTAGTTTTATTATTTTTATAAAAGATATAAGTTAAAGTAATCCTGCTAGAGGCCTTAAAAGGCCCTTGGGGCAGTAGCAGGTTAAGATTCCCACCTGTCCAGACAATCAGCATGAGATGTTAGCCAAGTTGTCAGCCATCTTTACCTCTACAACATAGACTGATATTCATTTCTGTTAGAGGCTGAGTCAACCCCTGGGTCAGAAGAATAAGCCAGTTTAAAAATCCTGACTCTGTTGGGACTTTAACCCACAATCTTGCCTAGTCATAAATATCGTAATTTGATGAAAACAATATAGATGGTCTAATAAGAGGCATTAAAATATGAGACACTGGTCATTTCATCCCTCAATGTTCTTCCTTGGATAATACTTCTAATTTAAAGCTGTGGTTTATCTATGATGCAAACCGCCAGCACAAACCATCATTGTAATCGCTTCCTTTGTTTTTTAATGCATGTGGTTTCTCTATAACATGGAGCGCTGACATGATGCATTGTTTATTTGATCTACTTGAATTCTGGACACAATTTGCCAGCATTTCCAAAGAATACAGAAGCTATTATCTGTACTCATTGGTGTAATTGCTAAAAACAAATGAAGATTTTATGACAAAATGTCGGCAAAACAGTGCTTATTTTGTAACTGCAATTTTAACGACGAAATTTTGTTGCAAATCATCGAGTTCTGTACAAAATGAGCATGAAGGAGTGCAGAGATGTATAGAAAAAAGAGTTATTGTGGCTTGAACTTAGTCAAGAAATAAATAAAAGCTGTAAATATTGTATTGTATCTTAGGGATTATATGCATGTACATAAATTTCGTCTTCTATTAAATTCAAAACCTGATAAAACTGCTCAGGAGAAAATCTGAAGTATTGTAAAATTTGGTATTATCATCAACCATATATTTATTTAAGAACTTAAGAATAATTTGTTCTATTATTTTGCATACAACATTCTGCTCTAGGTACTTTTACTAATATTTCATACTTTTCAAATGTTTTGCAATGGTACTTAAAACTTTTTTATAAAGAATTATTATATATCTATGTATGCGAATTATGACTTTTCCTCTCAATGATTTTTCAAAGTTCTTTAGAATTTAAGTGTGCAAGCGCAAACTTTTATAAAATGAAATGCACCAGATGGCAGGATATATGTGTGAATGACCAACAATTGCATTTAATCCCAAAATATATTTTAAGAAATAAATGTTCAATCACTTCACTTTGTTAGGTTCCAATGGGTCAGTTTAGTGTACATCAGATTAGTTTATAGTTTACTATATAGTATGTATGTAATTTATTTCATTAAGTTATGCAGGGACAGGTTTGTATGCATCTATTTTTTTATAAACACATTTGGGAATTTATTATGAAAGTTGGTCATTTCAATTTCCCACATATGTGGTGACAATTCCATAAGTGATGGACAGTATGTGCTCCATGTGAAATCAGTATCACGCGAGCATAACGTGCGGATGCGACACACTGGACATGACACGCTGTATAATGAACATTACATTTGTCTCATAATATCTATGAGATAAAATGGCTGAACCTAAGTAGATAAACAATTTATGAAGCTAACATTAAACAAATCTGTATTGAGAAAGCCTCAATTTCATAATTTAACTTGATGTTTGAATTAAGTAAAGATGGAATACAAAAACAAGTAAGAAATATACATGGTAAAATCAAATGTTTCCTACCTCTCCTCATACAAATCTCCTAAGTTCATTTTACCATAAATTAAACTTCATAATGATTAATTCCTGTAAAAGTTATTTAGGAAATATACATTTATATATTAAATTTGGGAATTTTTTAACATTATGAGGTTCAATTACTAATAATTAATACACAAGTGATCTTCTTGGTGATATAATATTAAAATATATATGTAGTCAATATGCCCATTTCACCAATTAATGTTTTTAAAATGGTCAACAAGTTTCTACAGCCAAGCTGTCATTCTCAAGACCAGATATTGACTCATTGAGTCAATATCTGGTCTTGAGAATGACAGCTTGGCTGTAGAAACTTGTTGACCATTTTAAAACATTAATTGGTGAAATGGGCATATTGACTACATATATATTTTACTAATAATTAAATGAATCGTGATTTTTTCTTACCTCATACATCTATGTTTTTTTAAACACAGCACTGCAGTATCGGCGACAGTCATGAAAACAGCTGACGATGACGACAAAGTGTCGCCGATACTGCAGTGCTGTGTTTAAAAAAACATAGATATATGAGGTAAGAAAAAATCACGATTCATTTAATTATTAAGAAATATACACTTTATCCTTCATCTTTTAAAAGAATGTTTTTAATTTTTACATGTTAGTTGCTATTTCTAATTCCAATGACAAAAAAAAAACACACTGTGATCCCAACATATAGAAGTAGTACAGTATGATAACTACAGAGGCATTACTTTATTAAACATACATTAAAAAAATATTCCATCATCATAAATACATTGTTAACCTTATATGAAGATAAAATAAAATAAGAACAAAATGGTTTTAGACAGTGAAAGCATTGCAGTGACTACATTGTTCATATGCTAGGCAATGAATATTGACCAATCCAATGTAGTCTTTGTAAGTTTGAACTAATCATGGTTGACTATCAATTAAATAATTAAATATTGTCAAAATGAAATTGTCAGACCAGATGTTCAATTGTTCGGAAATTATCAAACCTATTTGTAAGCTATAGAACACAGAAAGCCATTCTACTGAACATTGTTACACAATAAATTCAATAAAATAATTACTGGTATTATATAAAATATAAAACTTATTTTCATTTAATTAATATTCTTTATTAAACATTTCATCCAATAAGCAAGAAATCTTTATACTGTGCAAGTTTTCATCTTTTTGGACAATTCTTGTGATGTTGTCCTTGATAACTATTTCACACTAAAAATACTGATTGAAAAACATAGAGAATTTAATATTGAGACACATATAGGGTTTACTAATTTTGTTAAGGCTTTTGATAATGTTAACAGGCAAAAATTCTGAGATACTAATAATTGATAATATACACAATCAAAATATATAACATTTATAAAAGCAATCAAATTTCTAAACAAACTGATAAAATCAAATTAAATAATTTTGGCATCCAATATAATAAGACATTTTATAGAAAGAATTTTAAATCCAAAACAGTTTTTAAGATAAACATCTTTCCCATGTCAAATACTTTACACATTCATAAATAAAATGTCATAACGGATTCCTATTGGTGTCAGTTTTAATAAAAATCACCCATGCACATAAATGCACATTCCCATTCTGTAAGTCATGGTTTTGTTCAGAAACAAGGCCAGGAAATTAAGTTCACATTACGTCAAATATTTTATGTGTGTATTACTGCTCCTATATCATTCACATAACTTAAAATTACTTTAGTTTATCAATATATTAGTTTTAAATTTTAATCGAATATGTAAAGTCTTTCTACTACCATTGTTATATTATGTTTTACAATTTTAATTCAGTGAGCTACATGACCTTTATAGGAAACCAAATATAATAAGAACAATTAAATCTGATAGACTGCGATGGCAGGACATGTGACAAAAATGAGGAATGAAAGCGGGGCATGGAGGCTTTTCGTAGGAAAGCCAGAGGGAAAACGCCCAGTTGGTAGACCAAGAATGAGGTGGGAGAATAATGTTAATCACGATTTGAGGGAAGTAGATTATACAGGAGATGATGGAAAACATTAGCTCTGGATTGGGATGTGTGGAGAGCTTATATCCACGTGGTCATGAACATATGGGTTAGTGAGTTAGTTAATATTAATAATATAGCGGTGAGCTCTAAAATCTACATCATCCCCCAGAGAATGAAGAATTCAGCATATGCTATTTAGAAGTCTGATAGAGTAGTCAGTATAAAAATATATAAATATTAAATCCTTCAAAAATAAGTAATTGATTTTTATTTTATACATTTTAAGAAATAAAATCAAATGTCAATCACTTTTTTTATAAGAAGAATCTTATTGTGAAGGCTACTATTATAAAAATTGAAATCAGGGTAATATTCAAAATGGGTTTCTAGATGCAGTTAAAAGATATGCAAATTAAATACATTTTCAAACACTGTTTATTATCTACAACATTAGATTTATATTTTATAAATATTAAAAAAATGTTATCCCTCACCTCAAACTCTGTTGTCTATTTATTCCACCTCAGTACTTTTCACAACCATTGTTCTGTCATGGTGATGCACTGTTTTCTTCCTCCATCTGTTGGTAGACTGATGAACCTCCAAATCAAACCACATTCCCTGAGAATTTTAAAATTCATTAACTTCTCCTTGTTTTTTTTTTCTCACCGTGAGCTTTTTAGGTTTTTCTCTTTGTTTTTTAATTTAGCCTTCCTTTCAATTTGATGTTTTTCTAACTAAACAACTAAACATGAGCAGCTACTGCAGATTTTTCTACTTTCCAATTTTTTTAATTCCTACAATATTTATCCAGTATGGTTTTCAAATATCATTTTGTTTTCCCTGTGTAGATTTTATCACAATTATCATGTTTTATCTGACTATTTAACTCATGCCCCAAATGGGAGTCAATGACCAATCACATTTCAATGACTTTTGATTTACAACCAATCACAGTCAAATATTACTATAGTTTGTTATTAGGGGAATAAATGAGAGTAAGTTAATTTCGCTTAGAATTTACCAACTAAAGTTTATCATAATAAAGAAAGCTCCTCCTTTTTTTAACATTCTGAATAGGCCATAGCATTATTTTGCAGTGAATGACTCACTAAGAAATACGGCTACCAGATTGTATATATATATAGTGCATGAATGTCAACATGTAGCGTATGCGGGAGTTATTATATAAACATTTGTAGCAATTGATTATACCACCAAAAAAAGAAACCACTGTTTGCACTTTCTTAAATGTATTTTTTCCCAGAAAAATATAATTGTCATATTTACATCAAGGACATCAGAAATTAATTAATATAAAGTTCGATGTGTTTCATTTTTTCTCCACTAGAGTGCATTCTTACAATATTGCGTTCCTTTAGCAATAAATAATAATATCTGGTTGCAGTGATAAACAAAAGAAGCAAATGAAGCGTACCAATTGTTTCTCATTTGTTTTCAAACATTACCGTTTACATTAAATATATAAATATTTAAAAATAACTATATTTAAATAATGATTTGTGAGTAAACATCTTAATTTTATTCGTTAAATAGTGCTAACAAATGCCACTCTTGATTTCCAAATTCTCTAGATAAATTGGAAATCACTCATGGCATTACTTATGATAAATCCCTGATTTTTCTTCTTCCATTTTTTTCATTATTTGATAATTTTATCGAGGCTGAAGTCATCTTTCAATGCCAAATATATGTAGAACTTTTTAAAAGCTTTTTGAAACTTGTGGTGTTTCAATAGATATGTAAATTTGGATGTTCATCATCTACCAACAGATAAAAGTAAGAAGCAGTGCATCACCACGACAGAACAACGCTCATTAAAATACTGAAGATATAATAAAAGTAATTCTGAAACTGGTCTAAATAGACAATGGAGCATGAGATGAGGTGATAATTTTTTCGTTCAACATTTAATATAAACCTCATAGTGTTATCATTATATATAAAATTATTCTGTATGTGTGTTTGTAACTCTACTCCTCCTAAATGACTGGACCGATTTTAAATTTGGGTCCTTCAATGGTTTACATTCACAATTAGACCCTCTAAAACCATTAGGTGTAGGAGCTCATCTGAAGTGAACATTTAAAAATCACTCTAGTGGTCACATTTTTTTATGTTTCACAAAAAAACTCAGTATATCCCATTAAAATAAACCGAGATAAGTATTGTCAAAAAAAATGAGTGAAATCTGATAATTAGAAGCAGAGGTATATGTGATATCCGAAATTAAAAACTGCCAAAATGACCACCAATTTTGATGAAATTTTTTGTGTGCGTATGAGTTGGTCTCTGGATGGTTCAGATTCACAATTGGATCCTCTAAAACCATTAGGTGTAGAAGTCCACATGAAGTGAATTTAAAAATCGCTCTAAAACCATTAGGTGTAGGAGTTCATATGAAGTGAAAATTTAAAAATTGCTCTAGCGGTAACAATTTTCAATGTTTCATAACGAAACTCAGTATGATGATAGGGTAATATATTAGGATAAGAAAATATATATTAAAATAGAATTAGGATAAGAATAGAGATTAAGATAGATGTTTAAAAAATAAGAGAAATAAACATATTTAAATTCAAACTAAATGATGAAATATAGTAAAAATAATAAAATAATTTATATGTTGTAGGAAATATTTTAGAGATATGAAACCATACATGTAGGAACTTCAGATTGTAGTATGACATATTTAAAACTATTTTGGGAAGCTAACCGTAAAAGTTGCTGGTTTTAGAATTATTTCTAGCTCCTGGCAGAGATAGAGAAAGGAAGTGTCAGAAAGAGACAGAGATATGTAACCTCATATTAAATTAAGATAGATATATTTCCAGTTCTACTAAAGTAATTTACAGTTGTATCTACAATATAAAGCACATTTGTGTTTCCAGCATCGGCATGGGGTGAATCTGTACATATATTGATATTTCCCATCAAAAGTATCATCACTTAAAGTATAATAATATAATGTCTTATATTTGAAGAGAAAAATTTTCGCCTACACTGAGACTCGAACCCAGGACTTTGGCTTGCCAGGCCAAGTGCTCTACCAACTGAGCTACCGAGGCGAGTTGCGATCTAGATGCAAATTTTTCTCTTATATACATTAATTCCCTCATGCCAAATGCTTTGAAACCTTTGCTTCTCTCTTTGCAAATGGCAGCTTCTTAGTAGAAGACATTTACTGGGAATTTTTCTCTTCAAATATAATTTATCCTTCAGTGAGAAGTGTTAAATCAATAATAAAAACATCAATAGAAGCCCTACTGGCTTTATAAAGTAGTGCTAAATTCCCAATAAATGTCTTCTTAACTAAGAAGCTGCCATTTGCAAAGATAGAGCATTTGGCACGAGGGAATTAACATATATAAGAGAAAAATTTGCGTCTAGATTGCAACTCGCCTCAGTTGGTAGAACATTTGGCCTGGCAAGCCAAAGGTTCCGGGTTTGAGTCTCGGTCTAGGCGAAAATTTTTCTCTTGAAATATAATTTATCCTTCAGTGAGAAGTGTTAAATCAATAAAAAAAACATCAATATAATCCATATTTGGTTCGTCTTCCGGGCTTATAGGCCGTGGTCTGGTTGTCTTCATACTCGACGTTTCGTCTACTGCTGCGGTAGACATAATCAGGAGATACTGCGTGCTCTCTGTGAACTCCTCAACAGTCGGCTGCAGACTGGCTGGTCGTTGGAAACTGTCTCTCTGTTTATAGCTAAACCCCGGGTGGAGGGGGGGTTTTCTGCGCAGACCGAGTTATGCGCTGTCGTGCAGTTTGCAGAAGTCATAGGCTTCGTTGTTGTGTTATGCAGTGCTGGGATCCAAATTTTGTTTATCTTCATGGTTTCTTCTTTTTTGTTGAAGGAATTCTTATGTTTATATATTTCAATGGCTTCTCTGTATAGTCTGGTGTAGTAATGTGATGTTTGTGATAATACCTGAGTATCTTCGAATCTTATAATATGTTGTTGGTTGTTCATCAAGTGTTCCGCTACGGCCGATTTTTCATTTTGTTTAATCTGCAGTGTCTCATGTGTTCTTGTAATCTTGTGTTGATCATTCTTTTTGTTGTACCGATGTAAACCTCTCCACAACTGCACGGGATACGATATATACCGGCATGACTTAAAGGATCTCTAGTGTCTTTGGCTGGGCGAAGTATATTGCTGATTTTTTTGTGTTGGTTTGTAGGTTGTTGCTATGTTGTATTATTTCTTTAATATTCGTCCAATTTTCGCTGTTGTTGTTTTGATATAAGGTAGGTAAACCTTACCATTGTATATTCCTTGTTTTCGTTTTCGGGGCGGGCCTATATTTCTTGGGATTAGTGGCTTGACGAAAATCTGTTTTGCTGTATCCAATTGGTTAAGAAAAGCTGCATGGAGATGATTGATTTCTTCTTGCAGATACTGTGGTTCCGAAATCCTTTTGGCTCGTTCAACCAGGGTTTTTATTATCCCGCGTTTTTGTCTCGGATGGTGGTTAGACTGTTTGTGTAGGTATCTGTCTCCACCTGGGGTTTAGCTATAAACAGAGAGACAGTTTCCAACGACCAGCCAGTCTGCAGCCGACTGTTGAGGAGTTCACAGAGAGCACGCAGTATCTCCTGATGATGTCTACCGCAGCAGTAGACGAAACGTCGAGTATGAAGACAACCAGACCACGGCCTATAAGCCCGGAAGACGAACCAAATATGGATCAAGATGCCGGCCGTGAAAGCCTACAATTATATACATCAATATAATGTCAAGAATTATAACGTTGAAAACTTAAGTTAAAAACTTGGAAGGAACTTAGAGTCAAATATTAGATTGAAATAGGAAATGTTTCTTCATTCAATCTCTCTGCATTTCTCTTGTATATTAAAATAATAATAAGAAATAAGTTAGGCTGATATTAAATTTAGTTTATGTTTACTGTTTAGAAATTGTAATTATTTTACAATATTTTATGAATTAAAATATATCCTACGTTAAGTTATATCAAGTTATTTATTTATGTAGGATTCAGCTACCCTTTTATATAGAAATCTTTCAAATTTATAGCCCGGACCGCAACCCAAGTAAGCCTTCTTCTTCATCCAACCAAGTCTTGGGCCTATAGGCCTGTTACAATCTCACTGATGAATTTTGTATCCAGCGTTTCCTTGGATGGCCCAGATATCTGTTCCCTGGACCGTAACGAAGCATGGCCTTGGGAATTCCATCTGAACACCCAAGTAAGTACGTAATTAAATGCTACCTAGACCTCTGAATATGTCCTTTAATTACCACCTGAGCCCTTTGGTGGAAACCCTGTAGTTATAACACTCAGTATATCCTATTAAAATAAACAAAGGTAGGTATTATCCAAAAATGAGCGAAATCAGACAATATTAGAATTGGAGGTTTACTTGACATTCAAAATTAAAAACTTCCTGAACGATTGGACCAATTTTGATGAAATTTTTTGTGTGTGTTTGAGTGGGTGCCTGGATGGTTCAGATTTGCAATTGGACACGGTAGGTGGCTTTGCTATTGGGTTATGTCAGATGTGAAGTCATCTGCATATTCCATGCAACAACAATGTGATGCCATAATGCATGCTTCTTGAGCCACAACAGATGGCAGTGAGGAGTTTTCTTGCAAACTAATTAATTTGTGAATTTTATGGTAAAAAAGTAACTTATATTTAGATTGTCCGGTCATGACACGAGAATTAAATCTTCGGGCAGGACAACATCCACCAGGTCCCTACTCTTCTATAAAGTTCAATTATTTTTTTTAAGTTATACTAACATTATAACAGTACCAAAGCAATCCTACTGAAAATTGTACAAACTACTACCATCATTCAGAATGGGCGTAAAAACTTCCAGTTAAAACTAAAGATAATAATTAAAATTTTATATTGACAAATTACCTTAACAAGGAGATAGAATTAAGAATTTTGCTACGATAGGATCAGAACTTTATTATAAAAGAAGTCCTAATTTTATCAACAATGTACTTGAAATATAACATTATGATATCAGAATTGCATTCTAATCAAATTATTATTGTTATGACAGTAAATCTGAACTCTCAAGGGATCATGTAGGCTAAAGATGGCAAATTAAGCAACAAACAAAAAAAAATCAGAAATACACAATAAAATGTATTGTAGAGAAGTGAAAAGGGTAACTAATTTGAAAAAGATAATGTGTAGAGGATATAGAATATCGACCTCAAAACTAGAACATAAGTACAGAACAATACTTCTTTTTTCATCACTCTGGAAAACCTATCTTTCATTGAGTATCTCTAGAGCACCATTTTTTTTTGTTTAATGTTATATCTATAAAATACCATAAAAAGAAATATTGATTAAAAAGTTATGATTTTCAACAAAATTGTAATTTTATAGGAGCAATGCTACACAAATAAATATTTGCAGATATTCTTACTTGTTACATTAGCACAACATTTACTATGTACATCTTTGCTTTAATAACAAGTTAGCTGTGCTTTACAATAAGCATGCGGTAGACAACATCAAAAGATACATAATTTTAATGATGTGAGGTTCTAGATCCTTTCCTTGATGACAGATGATTGTGAGATTTTTCCAAGGTTTACAATGTGGCACTCAAAGGATTTGAAAACAGGATACTCAAGTCATCCTAGAACAATAAAAAAATACTTTATATTACATATCTAGACACAACACTTGATGAAAAAAATATAAGATATTTCTTTTTTTCAGCACTAATTACTATTCATGCAACAAAGTACATAAACACAAGTACATTTTTTAAATAACGTTACGAGGGTTGGATATAATACAAAAATATTAACATATATTAAAACATACATTTCTTGTTTAACAGTAGACTTCAAATAACTTGCATACTAATAATATTATTATTAAAAATATAACTATAATTGGTTTCATAATACATGAGCTCAGTGGAATAATGGTCCATCCCAAACAGCAATATGTTTTAAGAAATATGAAGTTTTATTAGATTCTACATTAGGTTAAACGTATGGTACATATGAAGACTCCAGGGGAAAATAGGAAATGTCATTTTTCATTGTTTTGGAAGAAAATATATAGCATTAAGTTAAATGTATGACAGTTATGAAGACACCAGGGGAAAATAGGAAGTAAGTCCTTTTTCACTGTTTTGCAAGAAAATAGATAACTTCTCTCCGAGAAGGAAATATTTAATACAAAATTTCTCATAAACCTCCGTTTACTCTGCAATTTAAATCATGCAAACTTCTTCACTCATGCTACATGTAGTGTTGATAATTCATTTTCTCCCATTTACTGATTTACCTCTCTTTTACCTGGAGTCTTCATATATATAATGTAATTAAGGTAGAATTTTCATCACTCACCTCATATTGTTCTTCTTATTTGACTATAACCTAGTTTTGGAACATAGTTTCTGTTCCATCCTCAGTATCGTCACGACCGTTGTTTTGTCGTCTTGAAGAGCTGTCAAGACGACAGAACAACGGTCATGACGATACTGAGGATGGAACAGAAATGATGTTCCGAAACTAGTTTATGGTCAAATAAGAAGAACAATATGAGGTGAGTGATAAACATTCTACCTGAATGAATAGACCTCATAGTGAGAATTCCTAAAATAAGTAGTTATGTAATTATTCAGCCCAAAATAATTCTTATTGTTGTAAAAATAATTATTACATATGGACATGTTCATGAGAGATTTACGATTGATTCTCAAATTCATCCAAACTTTAAGGTTCTAATCAGTGAGGTATTTATTTTCTTGGCTTTTGTACACTTCAAGATGCTGCATCAACCACTCACCCATAAAAGGCAATGAAATATGAAAAAAAGCAACACCTCAATGACCATACATTTCAAATTCAGAAGAATTTAAGAATCATTGCTTACTCAATTAAATTTTAGAACTGTTCGAAAATCTCATGCAAATTTTAAAGTTTTTTAAATAAATTATCTATATATCTGTATCAGTAGCTTTGAGCTAATATTTTGGATGTCACATTATTCATCATACATTAAAACACATTACAGACCTGCATTATTTAATATATAATAATAATAATAATAATAATAATAATAATAATAATAATAATAATAATAAAAGGCCTTGTCTACTAGAGATCACCTTCATCACAAGCTGCAAAGCTCGTGCTTGGATTATAGTGGTGTACAGCATGGGTACAGTAATTAGTACAATTTCTATCCAGAAGATGTCTACTTCATGAGCCAGCAGACCCATCCTTAACAAACTTGAGCTTTTCAAGCCTAAGCAGGAAGCTTATGAAACAAATGTTTATGAAACTTATATTATCATTATTTAGGATAATTGCAGATCTTTATAAACGAGAATTAATAATATCTTATTGGCTAACCTCAAAGGATTATGATACACCGAAAATGGAATACATTATGGGCTATACTTATGAACTCTGAGGTTTATGTTAGCTAATTCTTTCACAAAGACACCGAAATTAATGCAGGGTAAATCAATTGGTATTAAAAAATATAAAATAAAAACATTCCATCCAGATTTCCACATATTTATTTGTTTGTACATTTCTTTGATTTTTATTTCATTCCCTTAAATCTTGCATTATCAATCATTGATGATAAAATTGATATATATATATATATATATCCACCGCTGTGGTCTCGAGGTAGCATGCTGCCTTGTCACGCTGCGGGCCTGGGTTCGATTTCCGGTCGGGACAGTTTTTCTGGGTGGTTTTTATCGGGGTTTTTCCTCACCTGTAAGACAAATGTCAGGAAAACTTAAGGCCCAAATGGTTCCCGAAATCATATGGCCATCATCATCATCATCATCCTTATCATCATCATCATCCTTCACCGGTGTGGAAAGCAACGGGAAGCTACCACACCTACAATTTCCTAGTAAAGCTGCAAACATAGCATGAAAATGCTATGATTGCAGTCAAAGACCTGCCTTTAGGCAGAATTACTATGGATGGATATATATATATATAGTCTACCGCTGTGGTCTCAAGGTAGCATGCTGCCTTATCACGCAGCGGACCCGGTTTCGATTCCTAGTCAGGACAGGCTCCTGGGTGAGGTTTTTCCTCATCTGTAAGACAAATGTCAGGATACTTAGGGCCCAACGGACCCCAAAAAAATCATCCGGCCATCATAATCATCCTTATCATTATCATCATCTTTCACCGGTGTGGAAAGCAACTGGAAGCTACCACACCTGTAATTCTCTATTAAAGCTGCAAAGTATAGCATAAAAAAAAATGCTATGATTTCAGTGAAAGACCTGCCCTTGGGCAGAATTACTATGGACGTATGTATATATATATATATTACTATCAAATAAGATAAACATTAGATAAATTTGTATTAATTTATTATTATTATTCATATATTGTTATATTATTATTATTATTTTAGTAACTATAATAAAAAAAATATTTTTAGAAGAAATTCTAAATATAGATGCATAGTAGTCCCGCGCCGTAGCCGAGTGGTTAAGGCAAGAAGCCTTGGGAGAGAGCTACGGAACTTGCGCTGGTTCGAGTTTCCATGGGGAAAGAAATTTTCTCATGGGATTTGTGCCAATATGGGACCGATGCCCACCCAGCATTGTGAGGAATTTGGTTAGCTACAATAAGCAGCGACTCCAGGTTGAGAAAACCAGCTATAACAGCTGGGGACCTGACATGCTGACCACATGTCACCCCTATAGTGGCAGGATGATGTCTACCTCTGTGATTAACACATGTAGATATGAGGCCAGAAGCCAGTTGTTAAGCCAAGGGTCTTCTAGGCCTGTCGTGCCATGGAGTTGGAGATGCATAGTGTTAACTCCTGAAAAGTCAATTAATTCGTAAGAAGTCAAAAGAAAAATATTGTTTATACTCTATATAAAATTAAGTTAATATTTTGTAAGCAATTTTAAAATATTAATAAACTCTCCACACTTTAACTATGTGTAGAAAGGTGTTTTATTTGCTATTTCAGTTACCACATTTTATGCCAGTTTTCACTGTTTACTATTATTCCCTTTAAAATGATCTTGAGTAATATATTTTCACACATTCATAATAACTGCATGTGCAATTTTACATAGCATTACACAGGATAATTCAATGGAAAACTTTTCATATTGAAAACATACTATGGGTTTTTGTATTCTAGAAAATAAGTAAAATCCACAATAAATTGATTCTTGCATCTTATATCTATAAATATATTTACCAAAGTGTCAATTTGTAGATAAGTATAAACAAAATAATAAATATCTATAATAAAGTAGTAAAGTGATCCCACAACAGGCCCGGAGGCCCTTGGGGTAGTAGGAGGTTAGGGCTCCCACTTTTTCTAGACAATCGGCACTTTATGTCAGCCGGGTTGTCAGCCCTGCCGTGACGGCCGCCTTTACCCCCAGAACAAGCGTCTGGTACTCATTTCCGTTAGAGGCTGAGTCGACCCCAGGGCCATAGTGCCGCCAGAGGGTTTGGGTCAGTTTAAAAATCCTGACCCCAACGTGACTTGAACCCTCGACCCTCCGGTTTGTAGCTCAGTGCCTTAACCACTACGCTATGGCGTGCAATAAATAAATATATATCTAAAATAAAATAATAAATATGTATATGTCAAATCATATAATTATACTTTTATTATGATTATATTCTCTCTCTCTAATGCACATGCAGTATTTATAAGCAGTTGTTGCTGTTTATGCTAGCCTAGTGAAGCAATGCAGGTTTCAGGCCAGAAAGTTCAAGCCTGAAGGTTGGAAGTGTTTTAAAAGCCTCTTGGCACATATTTCTAGGTTTCAACCAGAAACTTGCAGGCTGCCGTAATTTGGATTGTCTACCACTTAATCAGAGGTCTTATAATATAAATATTTTATTTGTGTAGTGAATAATGTAAAACAACAATAAATAATAATTTTGAAGCGAGTAATTGAGGAACATAGAGAGTTTAATTTGTAAATTCATATTTTATTTGTTGATTACATAAAAGCTTTTGACAAAGTTGTCAAGCAAAAATTATGGGAAATAATGTACGACAAAGGGCAGATATATAATAGAAGTAATAAAAAATGTACAATGGCACAACAATATGCATAACTAATACCAATGGAAGAACTGAACTGAGTAATCAAGGAGTATGCCAAGATTGTCCTCTGTCTCCAATTCATTTAACATATATATCAATTATGCAATAAATCAATGGCAAAGACAATTACGTTGTAATTTTAAATTAGGGGAAAACTGTTTTAAATTCTATTTTATTTGCTAATGACCAAGTAATCCTTGCAGGTTCTGAAGATAAATTACAAAAAAACTATATCAGTTGCAAGAAATTATGTTACATTATAATCTACATATATCAACAAACAAATCAAAAGTAATGGCATTTGAAGGAAAATATCCTATCCTATCAAAAATAGTTCTACAAAACAAAACAAATCAAATAAGATGTTTTAATTATTTAGGATGCTTATTATCATATGAAAAAGAGAAAGATCTAGATAATAAATTATCAAAATTCTAGCATATGTGTGGCACAATTCAAAGAACCTTGCTTAACAAAACCAGTAAAGAGACAATGATGAGATTTTATAAGGTCTTGGCAGTCCTGCTCCTAACATACGGAAGTGAAAACTGGACATTAAATAAATTTGGAAAAAGGAAGATAGAAATGGCAGAAATGCATTTCTTCAGAAGGATAGCAGGACACACTTTAAGAGATCAAATCCGCAATACCGACATTAGAAGAATAATTACAAATACATGAATTAGCAATTAAATTGACAGACAACAAATTAAAATGATTTCAACATATAAATAGAATGGAGACATCTCATCTATCAAATCAGGCTTTACAATATATTCATCATCATCATCATAGTACATTCACAAATTTAGGCCATTTGTTGACCTGTTTCAGCCTCAAGAGAAACACCATCCAGAAGTCTTTTGAGTGGACGTCCTGGTCTTCTTCTTCCTGCAGGTTGATATCTTAACATTTGTTTGGGTATTCTGTGATCTTCCATTCGATGAACATGTTGCATCCATCTTGACTTATAATCAGAAATTTTGTTTTCTAAAGATTCCATGTGTAATTCTTCTAAGATGTCTTCATTTTTTTTGTGATCTAGTAGTGTGTATCCTGCATTCCTCCGAAGATATCTCATTTTACAATATATTCCAAAAGGTAAATGTTCCATTGGATGCCCCATGACCAGATGGAGGGATGTGCTTTGAATCGGCATAGGCTTACAGTAACAGACTTTCATTAAAATCAATCATTTTATGTCAAACCATTGGCAAATATTTAAATGTTTGTGAAATTATATTTATTAAAAAAGATGTCATAGTTCATAAAATTACATACTATTTTACATTAAATTTAAAAAAAAGTTATAATGTACAAGTCCATATGATTCCATGTAAACAAAGATTCTATCTATAAATCCAATGTAGTACAAAATTAGCTTTTTCAAAAACAGATATTAGTTCTTACAAACAAGTAAAAGTGAAAATATTCTTACAAAGAAAGTTGTATACTATCTACTGAGTAAATACTAAAATATAATATTGAACTTTTATAGGAATAAATCACTATGAGGTTTAATTTAAGATAAAATCAAATGTTTCATACCTCTAATAGTGAGTGGAGAACATATTTTTATCGATTCACCTCATACATTTTCAAACTTCTTTGATACCGACGGTTTCAGACAATATCATGTCCTTCTTCAGTCCTGGCTTCCACTACTAGTGATATCGTCTGAAACCGTCGGTGTCAAAGAAGTTTGAAAATGTATGAGGTGAGTCGATTAAAATATGTTCTCCACTCACTATTAATGATATAACCTCATAATGTTTACTTCCCAATATTAATTTAAATATTTCATACCTCTCCTCATTTTAATCTTCTAAGTAGATCACAATTTCAAAACCATAGCACTCCCATCTTCAATACTATCTTGACGATTGATGTTATGTCGATAGGAAGAAACACTTCTTCTTCCCTCTGTTGGTGGGCCGATGAACCTCTGGATCAGGTCAGGATTTGCAGGAATTTCAAAGTTCATAAGATTTTCTTTGTTTTTCTGAATGTGGATTTTTTCCTGACCTGATCCAGAGGTTCATCGGTCCACCAACAGAGGAAGAAGAAGTGTTTCTTCCGATCAACATAACATCAGTCATCAAGATAGTACTGAAGATGGGACCGCTATGGTCTTGAAATCGCGATCTATTGAGAAGATTAATATGAGGAGAGGCAGGAAACATTTGATTTTATCTTATACTAAAATATAAGCTTTCACATATGAACTAATGATGAACACCGTATGCTGAATCTGTATAAAAAATTGAAGCTGAGTGGATGTGAAATAACCATTGAGCTCCTCAACTACTAATTGCAGTCAGGACGAAAAGAAAACTAATTACTAATTCAAAAGTCTGAACGCTCTAGTATAACTATTTTTAACTATATTCTAATTAGATTACATTTTCATTGACTATCCAACTATACACTCAACAGTGGAAGGTTAAAAGGTCATATTTACAAACAAATTTTACATAAAATACTTATTTTTGGAAGATTGGACTATGTTACAAGAGAGTAAATAGTATTTAAAATTTAGGAGTAATTTTTAGTTTGGAAACCCTGATTCTATGTAGTAATAAACCCAAATATGTAATTTTAGGAAGTTATATTTTGAGGTTATTTTAATTATATTATTTTTAGACTGAGTCTGGGAAAGCTGAAGATAAAACAGAATTGTTTTGAAACATGTCCAAGAACAAATCAACATTAATATTGAGGTAAGATGTCCAGACCAAAAATAATATAAATAAACCCAAATTTTATTAACTCCATACTGTACAGATGATTTGTTGCAGGTATCTTTGTTATTTCTACACTTCAAAATCTTCCAAACACAAATTTCATAGAGACTCAGAGTGAAATTGGAATTTTGTTTTAATATCTTGCTGATTACTCTGTAAACTTTATTTTTAAAACATTTCTGCATACAACATTTGAATGTTCTAAAGTAACCTTTTCAATGTTTTACATTTGTTTGTAAATATTCTTTCGCAGACAAATTTAACTTTCATAACATTAAAGTAAGGAAGGCATGAAAAATAAAGAGTTAAACATTATTCCAAAGAAGTATGGATGCTTCTTAGAGAAAATACAAAATTCTAAAAAGAAAAGATATATCACATTTTAAGGAGATTTACAATTTCTTGTTATGGCTTTGCTTCTAAGATTAACAATCCATTTCTAATGTAAACATTCATATGCTTTCCTTTCATCAGCATGCTATTTTTGAAGTTTTGTTATTAAAGTTCTTGTTAGATTCAAACACCAAATTAAAAAAAAAAAGACAATATTAATGGAAGCTTGTAACTTAAAATGTAGTAGTAGCAGCTATAATGCCCAGGATCTTGGATAATATCCATTTTTCTTCTTGCCTCCCAGTACAATTTTTAAATAAAAGTTGATTCCAACCATTTTGAAGTGCAGAGAATTTTGTGAGATGTATGTAGAAGAATATATCTAGGTTAATATAGTACCAGGTGTACATAAAAGAATATATAAATTTTAAAGGTGTTGAATTATACTTTAACTATGATAAAAACAAAACTCATATTAAATGAAAGAGTAACATCTCCAGTTTACATTATAAATTTATAGGTGTTCAATGTGAGCCCCATTTGTTACATGACATACATGTGACCTATAGGTTAATTCTTCCCATACATATGCATGTCTGGATTGATGGCAGCAACAGCTTCTCGGATCCTGCCTCCCAACTCGAGCTGGTTAGCAGGCAATGGAGGCACCTAGACTCTGTCCTTTACAAAATCCCAAAGGAAAATATGTATGGGGTGAGATCTGGTGATCTAGGAGGCCACTGGAGATGAGCCCTGTCATCTGGACCATGACGACCAATCCAGTAATGACAGCATGGAAGGTATTACAAAAACACTTACATATGCGTCCCTACCGTTTACAATTGTTATAGGCTCTAAAGCCTATTGATTACGCTGAATTTGCACTTGAAATGTTGCAGCAGCAACATTCTCCTCAGACACTCTTGGTCATCCCACACTTTTACCTTTACACAGACAACCAGTCATTGTGAACTGATTATGACATCGACAAATGTTGTTGGTATTGGGGGGGGGGTCACGATTAAACTGCTTATGAAACACACAAACTGTCACAACTGATTTACAACTCTCAAACTGCAAAACACAATTAGGGGAGCTCAGTTGAATAATATAGATTGAATTACTATTCATTTTGGGAGAAACCCTAGAAAGGGGGGTAAACCCCCTAAAGATAGGAGGGATAGAAATAATAAAATTTTTACTATTTTTTTTTCATTATTAATTAAAAAGGTTTGGTTAATAAAAGAGATCTGTTGAGGAGTTGCCATTTGTGTTACTATTGTTGCCACAGAAACAAAACAAAAGAAAGCTACCTGCTCACTCTCACAACTAAAATTATCTTCTTTCCTGTTTCATTTCACTCTACACACAACTTTCTACACCTCATCTGAGTGATAATATTATTACTTGAAACTACTATATTCTTTTATGTACACACTGTATAACAACAAACTTTCAAAAAAATAATTGTAGCTACATATAGGCTTTCATATGAGAATCAATTGTTCAAAATGCATGATTTTTCTGTTATGAGACTAAGTTATGTTTAATTTTATTATTATTATTATTACCACTACTACTAGAACTACCACTACTGCTATTATGTCACTAAATTATGAAATAGTAATTAATTATAACATTTGTGATACTATGATGTAATTATGTTGTACTAAGTGATTCAACATCAGCTATACAAGCTATAACAACATATAACTCTCCAATCTCCAGAAAAGTGTTGGAAATAAAAAAGATCATAAGATTATTGACCAAACAAAATAAAATTATCCAGCTCCAATGGATCCCCTCTCATTGCGGGGTACATGGAAATGAAATGGCGGATCTTTTAGCAAAAAAAGGCACCAAAATTTTACATAAAACAAATCAATCCCTGCCCTACCATTCTGCAAAAATTATAATTAAAAGAAACTTCCAGAAAGAACTGATGGAGCACTTCAAATCACAAACTAATGAGAAACCATGGGCAGCTATCTCGCAGAATAAAAACTTAATACGTGAACAACCAAGACAAGAAGCAGTAGCAACATTCAGACTGTTAACAGGCCATGATTACCTGACAGTACACCTCCATAAAATTGGAATCTTCAACTCTCCAAATTGTATCCTGTGCCAAGACAATAACACTACCATGAACAAAGATCATCTTGCTAGCTGTGAGGCTCTGAAGATGTCACCTACAAGAACTCTGGCAGGACTCTATTGGGAAGCAAGAAAGCAAATGGAACACATCCAAGCTAATGGGCATTAGACTACTACTACTACTACTTATAACATTTGCTTTACAGTGAAACATATTAATTCTGCAATTATATTTTAAAAGGAAAAATGGTAAAACAATTGTCTCCTAATAAATAGATAAAGGTATTTTTCACTCTTATAGCTTGCTGAACTATGCCTGGGTATTAGTATCTGAAAATGCAGGTGTTTATCTAATGCTTAAGATTTAACTGTGATATTTAATTTTAGGAAGTTATATTTTGAGGTTATTTTAATTATATTATTTTTAGTCTGGACATCTTACCTCAATATTAATGTTGATTTGTTCTTGGACATGTTTCAAAACAATTCTGTTTTATCGTCAGCTTTCCCAGACTGGTTTTATTTATGTTGCACAACCTGGATGTCGATGTCAGCTCCATCCTGTGGTTGGCCAAAGAACCTCCAAACAAGGTCACCCTCCATCGGAATATCAAAATTCATAACTCTGTTTCTGATGAAGGGTGACCTTGTTTGGAGGTTCTTTGGCTAACCACAGGATGGAGCTGACATCGACATCCAGGTTGTGCAACATAATGCAACATAAATAAAACCAGTCTGGGAAAGCTGACGATAAAACAGAATTGTTTTGAAACATGTCCAAGAACAAATCAACATTAATATTGAGGTAAGATGTCCAGACTAAAAATAATATAATTTAACTGTGATGTTATTTTCCTTCATGTTTCCAATGAAAGATCTGTAAAACATTGAAAAAAGATTCACAGATTTCCAGGTGTTCCATTTCCATGATCTTCTTACTGGATATCTGAAAATGTTTCCTTCCATATTTTTCTAAAGTCTTGGAAGTATCCATGGTCTTAAAAATATTTTCTTCTTTCATACCTTCCTTTAAATTTTTTCTTCTAAATTAATGTGTATTTCATAACATTGGCATCTTGCTATGATATCCACAAATGTTAATACTTGTACACTACAGCAATCACAACTCTTAAGTACTGAACTACTTCTCCCTTTTAATATCACATTACTAAAGATAACAATAAATCCCTGAAGCTGAGAATCTACATACCTGGGGTATATATTTATTCAACTTATTCTAAAACAACTGTAGGCACCACAATCTATAAACTCACCCTTAATTATTATACAGCCATTACTCTTGATAATTTTTTTAAGGTTTCCATTTATATGGAAGCATAATAATAAAATGGTTATCAACTATTATACTTCTTATTACCATTATAATATATATAATTTGTGCTAAAATATGTTTTAATAACAAATACACATAGTAACACACATATAACTTTCAATGGCAGTGAATAATTATGATTATTTCTTGTGGAATCAAAGAGTAAAGCAAACATATTTAATAGATGGAAATATCTCAGATAAAGTTTTAAAATATGCCATTAGTCAATGCAAAATAAATTTTCACAAAAAGAATAGCAGTGAACATTCTAGAGGTTAGAGTCAGAGTCAATACTAATAAATATGGTAAATATGGTAAAACTCTATTGAGTATTAGTCATAATATAAAAATTATAATATAAAATTATTTATCTTGTGTGCTGTCTCCTCAATTATTAAAATATTGTAGACCCTTCTGCTGAAGATGAGACTGGTTTCGAAATACCTACGATGTTTTAATTGCTTTAATAGTTTAAGATACTGCATACAAGGTATATAATTTTATAATACAATTTTTATTTAGAATTAGAATTGATTATTTATGAGAAAATCATTTTGATATGTATTTATTTAAAAAAAATTAAATTGGGACCCATTTTTCTACAACAAAGTGTACCATGTATCCGAATGAATACTTACAGACAGATATTCATTCTAACTTTATCTGTATGGCTACTCTGTCATTATCTTTGTTCACAGTGAAATAACAGAACCTTGAGGATATCAACTAGGTATTCATTATCTGAAGTTGTTAAGATGTTTACTGAACTTTTTTTCCTCAAAGAATTAGGATGGTATGGATGAATAGTTGTTAATAAATAAAAAAGAAAGATATCAAGGCTGTTGATTAGCAGAGCTCATGGTACTGTATGTATATAATATACTATTAATTAAATAAAAATAAAACATAGTTTTATTTGATTTTCATATTTATTATAAATTCAGTGACAGCTGTTTCGGTACACTGTACCTTCTTCAGACTAAACACCAACTCAATTGATTATATAATATACTGTTATCTCGAGAAATCAAGAAAATATAACAACAATAAAAGGATAAAAGAAAATTATGGTTTATTTTAGGAAGTAATATTTTGAGGTTCTTTTAATCAAGTTTTTTTTGAGTCTATAATCATCTTATCTTAATTTAATGTTGATTTGTTTTCGAACATGTTTCGATATAATCTTCTATATCATCTTCTGCTTGGTCAGACAGATGAGTTTTATGTTGTGAACCCTGAATGCCGATATCAGCTCCCTCTTCTGGCTGGCCGAAGAACCTCCATACAAGATCTCGTACAGCAGGAAATTCGAAATTTGTAACTCTAATATGTTCTTCTGAATGTAAATTTTTTTCCCAAATGGTGAGTTCCTTTGTATTCTCAAACTATTTTAATAATTTAATGTTCAAATTTACATTGTGTTTTTCAGCCCAAACATGAGCAGCAATTGCAGATTTTTCTATTTCCCCATTTTTAATATTTCTTGGTTCTAACTTTCAGGTTTCTTTTTGTTTTCCCTATATATATCTTTTCACAACCAGTACATTCAATTTGATATATTCCTGATTTTTTACTTTGATCAGTTTTTTTTTTCATTTGTGTTGGTTTTTATTAGTTTATTTAAACTGTGGTCATTTTTCGGTGCTAATTTAATACTAAATTTGTCAAATATCTTTTGGAATTTATTGTGTGCCTAAGGGTGATATGTGAATTTCCTCTATTTTTTAGGTGTTTTTTTTTCAAGAGTGCTTTTGTTGATCATTTTTTGTTTCTTATACTTTTCTATCCTTTTGTTTACCATTTTTTCATCAAACCCATTTTCTCTTGCTAATTTATGTGTTTTTTCTCCATTTTTAAATCTTCTTTGCTTAAGGGTAAGTTGACCGATCTGTGAGTTAAACTATTGAAGGATGCCAATTTATGTCCAATTGGATTGAACCCTGTTGATTTAATAAAATTTTCCATATGATTTTGTTTCATATGAATCCCAAATTCAATTTTTTTTTTCTTTTTTCTTCGTTTCTAACCAATTTAAGATCCAAAAAAGATGTGTGTTTATTTTCTTCTGTTTCTATGGCAAATTTAATGTTTGTACTCTGTAAATTTAACAGTTTTAGGAAAGGAGATTATGAGTATTTGAGAATAAAGTTCTTAGGAAAATTTTTGGACCAAAGAGAGATGAACAGACATGTGAATGGAGAAGACTACCTAACAGAGAACTACATGGCCTTTATAGGAAGCCGGATATAATAAGAACAGTTAAATCTCATAGACTGTGATGGGCAGGAAATGTGGCATGAATGGGGAATGAAAGACTTGCATGGAAGCTTCTTGTAGGAAAACCAGAGGGAAAACACCCAGTTGGTAGACCAGAATGAGGTGGGAGAATAACATTAACTATGATTTGAGGGAAGTAGATTATACAGGGGATGATTGGAAAGCATTAGCTCAGGAGAGATGTATGGAGAGCTTATGTCTGCATGGTCATAACCTATGGGTTCGATAATGCCAGTGAGTTAGTTAAGGTATGAAAAATATTCCTTACATGAGATATGCCTCAACTGTCAATTTAAAACAAATCAATTCTGAACAATAAAGTTATCAATAACCATGGTTCCAGATCAATAAAAGAAAATATATGACAATGTTAATTATATTTGGTCATAAAATGGGGAAAAAACTGAACAATATGACACTCAAAAAAATTCTACGAATAAAAGTTATTTGATTCTAGACCCCAAAGTGACTTCTTTTATCTCTATGTTTTAACTAAAATTTTTTACTTTGGTTCAATTTTCAAAACTTTGATGTAAAAATGGCATGGTATATTTTAAAACTTCGTGTCAATATTTGCAAGTGGAGATTAAATCAGTTCAAGGGCTAGATAATTATTGTTTTAATTAAAACAACCTTGCAAACACAAAAGAGCAGGAAAAATTAACTGAGCTATGAAAAAAGAAGGTAACTTATGTATAAATACATTGATGAACATTTTTACTTGTTACTGCGATTCTTACAACATAATCATTATCTGGGAATGAAAAATATGTGTGTTACAATAACTAACATTAATTCATTCCATTCTCCATTAAAAAAAAACATTCCTCAAAGAAGTTTCATAGCTCTAAAAAACATATTTATATTGGTTTGGAATTTACTTTCCTTGCAAAAACTTCTTCAAATTAATTTGAAAATTCCATAAAACACATTGTATTGTTATATCAACAATTTCAAATTTCTTATATTAATAAATTTCACACAGTTCTATTTTATTAATTGAAAAAACTACTATTATATCTGGTCAAATGTGAATTAGAATAAATTACTGATTGCCATTTCTAAGGATTGCTGATTATTTCTTACTTACTGTCTCTAAGCTAAATGCTGAGATCATTTCTTCCCAATGCAATAAAAATCTAAAATAAACTAGCATATAAGCAATATACATATTTCTCATGCACAAAATTTATTTTTTATACTTGTTTTTTGAAAACGTTTTCTGGTTTTAAATATAAAGGAATTTGATTATATAGTCTCTGATATATTATGTATTTTGATTTAATTTTTGTACCATGAAAAAAAATATTCTCTATTTCTTCATTTCTGTGCCCTCTGAAAACACTTTCATATACATAAATTTTAACAATATTTAATTTCCATCATTTGACAAGTCCATCACCCTACACAAACATACAAAATTACACTTCTGTTCTGTGAAAAACTGTAATCAGTAATTTATGTTGCTAATATAGTGATTTTTTTTATTTACAAAGTAATTGTAATATTCACATTTCAGAAAGGTTTCAATAACAAATAATCTTATATTTAATTAATGTTAGGAAGTAAACATTATGAGGTATAATCATTAAAATTCATCGGAGAACATATTGTTTAAACAACTCACCTCATAGGATTCATGCTTCCATGATATCGCGATTTCAAACATAATCATGTTCATCGTCAGCCATAACTCCGACTGATGAAATTCTTCGGCCGTCAACTATTCTATTGTCGCCATCTTCAGTGCTGCCATCTATGGTTGAATTTATGAACTTCGAAATCAATGTAATTTCGTTAGGGATATCAAAATTCATTGATCTATTTTTGTTTTTCTGAATGTATATTTGGAATTGACAGTTTGGGAAAAAATATACATTCAGAAAAACAAAAATAGATCAATGAATTTTGATATCCCTAACGAAATTACATTGGTTATAAAAGATTCCGGGCTTTGTGGCCGTGGTCTATAACTGGCGTTTCTTCCAGACATTTCTCCCTCAACTGCGGAGGGCATCTTCAGTGGCGAGCGCTTACAGCTGTTGTTTCCCTGTCATAGACTCGACTGCGACATTCGCAGTCGAGTCTACGACAGGGAAACAACAGCTGTAAGCGCTCGCCACTGAAGATGCCCTCCGCAGTTGAGGGAGAAATGTCTGGAAGAAACGCCAGTTATAGACCACGGCCACATAGCTCGGAATCTTTTATAACCATGATTACCGGCCGTGAAAGCCTGCATTCCGAAATTACATTGATTTCGAAGTTCATAAATTCAACCATAGATGGCAGCACTGAAGATGGTGACAATAGAATAGTTGACGGCCGAAGAATTTCATCAGTCGGAGTTATGGCTGACGATGAACATGATTATGTTTGAAATCGCGATATCATGGAAGCATGAATCCTATGAGGTGAGTTGTTTAAACAATATATTCTCCGATGAATTTTAACAAATAATCTAATTGGTTACACTAATTTCTCAAACTATATAATAGATTTGTAATATTTAAAATGTCTAGATCTCTATATTTCTTTCAAACATATGAGCAATTTGAACACAGTTTTGAAATAAACTTTAAAATACAATGATTAAACATTTAACTGCATAATTTTAACTAACTAAAGATTTTTGTTGAGTACGATTTACAGATTTAATGGGTTTAATTTCATAGCATATTTATCTCTAGTTATTGAATTTAATTATTTTAATGTATTAGTCTCCATTAGGACATATTTGGGGATCACTGTTTCTATCTTCAACAAGATTCTGACTGTTGTGTTGGGCGTCTGATATGTTTTGATGTTATATTTTTAATTAACATGTTCCAGAATTGGACATAGTATTATTTTAGAAAGAAAAATTAATGCTCAGACTAGGATTCGAGCCCAGAACTCTGACTCTGCATGTCAGTATGATACCAATACACCATCTGAACTCTGATACTTACTTAAGCTTTACCACTTAAAAGTAATGTATAAAGTCTCAATAACAAAATTTATATGGCAATTGCATATCTAAAATTAAAATTGGCAATAAATAGTCACATGGTTTTACAATAAATAAAGGTCTGGTCAAGGTTGTAGTCTATCACCGATTCTGTTTAAAATATATGTACATGAAGTATTAAAGAATTGGAGGAAAAAATGTTCAAAATTCCTATTTCAAACAATAAAATGTTATACAACTTACATTTTGCAGATTATTAACTGCACAAGATTATGAAGATTTAGAATATATGACTAGAAAATTAATAGAAGAATATGATAAATGGGGATTAATTTTGAACATGAAGAAAGTAAAATATTTATCAATTGGTGAATCAGAACAAAATTTAATTTTGGAGACTGGAGAAACAATAAAATCTTGTAGTGAGATCACATATTTAGGAATTATAAAGCTATGAAGAGAAAATAAGAAATAGAAATAATAAAGGAAAATTTACAATTGCTTGCCTCAATGGAATATTGTGGGATAAAAATATAAGTAATAATAAAAATTAATATACATCAAACAATTGTTAAATAAAAGCATCATTACTTATGGAGCAGAACTTTGGCCATTAACAACAAAAACAAATAAGTATCTTTTGGCAATGGGAATGGATTTTATATGAAGGGCAGCAAGAATTTCAAGAGGAGAAAAAATTAGGAACTCAGTTATAAGAGAGAAAATGAAGATTGGAGACACTATTTTAGATTATATTAAAACTCAGCAATTAAGATGTTATGGACATGTCTAGCGAATGGAAGAGGATCGCCTACCACAATGTGTTTTGGAATGGAAACCTGAGGGAAGATAAGGCAGATGTAGACCTAAAACCTCCTGGAGTTAGAGAATATATTTATTTATGAAGGAGAAACATCTAAAACCAGGAGATTGGATGGACCAACAAAATTGGCTATTAGGAATAAGATGATGTCAGACATTAATCAACCGATGATCTATCTATAAATTCTCAATAAAAAATACTTCAAATAGAAGTCGTCAGATGGCAATGTTGGTAGCGACGGCTACCGGCCTTCTGATGAAAGAGAATTATATAAGTGGAAAGAATTGTTGACATTCGTATCAGAGTTTGGATGGTGTAATCAGTATCATACTGATGCACAAAGTCATAGATCTGGGGTTCAAATCCCGGTCCGATGGTTAATTTTTTTTTTCTAAAATAAAACTATGCCTGATATCTTGTTTACTTTTAGCCTCTAGTGTAGTGGTGGACAGACAACTCACAATTAAATCCTTCTCCCTGGGAATTTCAAAATACAATAATTTGTCCTTCTAAATATATGGCCACATGTAAAAGTACTTTAAATAATGGAAATGGACAGTTAATGACACATGAGGGAAATTTAAAAAAAAAAGTGGGTGAAATACATAGGCTCAATTATATTATTTTTAGTCTGATCATCTTACCTCAATATTAATATTGATTTGTTCTTGGACATGTTTCAAAACAATTCTGTTTTATCGTCAGCTTGTCCAGACAGAATTGTTTTGAAACATGTCCAAGAACAAATCAACATTAATATTGAGGTAAGATGATCAGACTAAAAATAACATAATTAAAATAACCTCAAAATATCACTTCCTAAAATTAAACATAGGCTCAATTCTGAAAATGAATGCTACGAGGGTCACTAGATAAATTTTGAGACACGGCAGTATGGCGACAGGAATGCAATAAACTAATAATACCATTTGAAAGCCCAACTCTCGAACATCAAAACCATAGCAGGTAGAAACGATTCCTTTCAGTTGTCTCTGGGCAGCACCCCTGTGAAGTAGTCGGTGCGTGGTGAAATCAAACGTGTCCTATGGAGCTTGAGAGGGAGTATTTTCTTGCTATGATTGTATATGATTATAGGTGCGATTTAAATGAGTCGCAAACACTTGAGCAACTCACACAAACATTTGGGGACCTTGCTCCTTCACGTGCAACAGTTTTCCGCTGATTTCCTGAATTTAATAGGGAGAGAACATCCCTTAAAGATGAAGGGAGAAGTAGGAGACCAACAACAGTGGTGACAGAGGAAAAGTCTCTGCAGTGGAGACTCTGATTAAGGAAGATCCACAACTGCCCTATAAGGACATCGAGGGGGGCCTAGGGATTAGTTCGCCAAGTGTTTCCATCATCCTGCACCAATACTTAAGAGTGAGGAAAATTTCTTCTCGATGGTTGTCACACCACTTGTCAGAAGGGCATAAACGCACTAGGGTGGAACTGTGTAGAGAAATGCTGGGGAGATTCAACAATGGAGACTCCTGCCAGGTGTCAGACATAGTGATAGGTGACGAAACTTGGATCTACCAGTATGACCGTGAAACAAAGCACCAATCATAGGTGTGGGTCTTCCCACATGAGCAGCCTCCGACCAAAGTCAAAAGGCCTAGGAGTGTGGGGAAGAAAATGGTGGCCACTTTCTTCTCAACAAGTGGTCATCTGGCTACAGTTGTGCTAGAGGATCAGAGGAGAGTTACTGCTACATGGTATACAGAAGTCTGTCTCCCCAAAGTCTTCTCAAAGATCCAAGAGAAGCGGCCAAAGACTGGACTGTGGGGAATTCTGCTCCACCTCTTTGCACACAGCAAATGCAACAATTAGGTTTCTGGAAAAGAAACCTGTGAAATTAATGTCTCATTGAGCTTACAGTCTGGACCTAGCCCCGTGCGACTATTTCCTGTTCCCGAACATGAAGAACTGCATGCACGGACACCAATTTCCTAGCCCAGAAGATGCTGTTGGAGAAGCTTAGTACAATGTCTGAAATCAAGTGGCGTGATTGCTTCCAGAAGTGGTTCCAGAGGATGCAACGGTGTATAGAATGTGCTGGAGAGTTGTTTGAAAAGATATGATAGGTATGGAAACTCTATAATGACCCATTGTTGCATATCTCAAAATTTATCTAGCGACCTCCCTCCATGGTATCTTTACTTTGTCGTGGTGGAGTGGCTTGCGTGCTTAAATGATCCTGAGAACTATGCCGGCGGTAGGATTGCTGCCAATAGGGTTACCCATTCCGGACTGGACGAAGGTGATAAGCCAGACGAAAAAAGTACCTTGGTCGAAAGAGTGACGATCTTTCACCATAAAAATACAACCGTCAAGAAATGCGGACATGGGTTCAACTGGGGTAAAATTTTCCGGAGGTCAAATAGTCCCCCATTCGGTTCTCCGGGCAGGGACTACTTCAGGGAACCCATGCCAAAGGCTCAAACACAGGGTCATGTTCCTAGGAACATGAAATGTTAGGACTTTATACAATAGCGGGGCACTAGAGATATTAACACGGGAGTTAGATAAATCGCCCTTGGATATAGTCACTTTGCAGGAAGTTAGGTGGCCAGGAGAAGGTAGTCAGGAATCAGGAAGCTTTGCATTATACTACGGGGGTGCAGAAAGACCTGCATTTGGAACGGGTTTTTTAGTCAGAAGGAGAATCCTATCCGCTATCCGAGATATTAAGTTTGTTAGTGATAGGATATCATACATAATTCTAAAGGGTAAACGACATGATTTTATAATTGTAAATGTACATGCCCCCACAGAAGATAAAGATGACAAGATCAAGGATGAGTTCTATGAAGAATTAGAATGCTTATTTGATAGCCTTTCACGATATCATTTGAAAATTATCTTAGGAGATTTTAATGCAAAAGTGGGGCAGGAAGATACATTGAAACCAACAATAGGCAAATCCAGTCTTCATGTAGATAGTAACGACAATGGGGTTAGATTAGTCACATTTGCCACATCAAAGAATCTCATTGTTAAGAGCACAACATTTCAGCATAAGGATATTCATAAATACACCTGGACGTCCCCAGATGGAGAAACTCGGAACCAGATAGATCATGTATTAGTGGACAAACGCTGGCACAGTAGCATCACCGATGTTAGATCAGTTAGAGGGACAGACTGCAATTTGGATCATCATCTGGTAAGGGTGAAAATCAGACAACGGCTATCGCTTATGAGAGGAACAAACGCTAAAGATGATTCTGTAAAATTTGAATTAAAAAACTTGAAAAATGATGAAATGCGGCAAGAATACCAAATCAAAATTGCTAATAGATTTGAAGTACTGGATTCTTCAGATGATAATATGGCAAACGAAGAAGAAACTGATTTAAATAAAGAATGGGAGGCTATAAGAGATACTATTAAATTGTCAGCATCAGAAAGCATTGGTTGTTTAAAAAAGAGGCCAAACAAGAAATGGTTTGATGAGGAATGTGCCGACATTGTAAAGAAAAGAAAGCTAGCAAAAATGAAATGGTTACACGAGCCAAATGAGGTAAATTTAAAGCAATTGGGTAGTATTAGACGGGAAACCACCAAGTTACTAAAGAGTAAAAAGAGGGAATATTTGAGAGAGAAGATTAATGATCTTGAAATGAACGCAAAAAATAGGAACATTAGAGAATTATATCAGGGAATTAGTATAGAGAAGAAAGGGTTTCAGGCTAGAACAAACATAATTCGGAATGAAAATGGGGATATGATTGCAGATTCCAGGAGTATATTAAATAGATGGAAAAGTTACTTTAATCAGCTATTAAATGTACATACAGAACAGGACATTGAGGAGGATAATCTACAGACAGCAGACATGCTAGTTGCAGAACCAAGTGCATTAGAGGTTGAAATGGCCATTGAAAAATTGAAGATGTATAAAGCATCAGGTTCAGATGAGATCCCAGCAGAACTGATAAAATCAGGGGGAGAAAAATTGATGGATAAGATATGCCGGTTGCTTAGTATGATTTGAAAAAAAGAAGCTCTTCCAGATGAATGGAAAGAATTGATTATCATACCAATTTATAAGAAAGGAGATAAACTGATTGCAACAACTACAGGGGCATCTCATTACTTTCAACTTCGTACAAAATTCTAACAAATATATTAGTAAGCAGACTTACTCCCTATATTGATGACATTCTAGGAGATCATCAATGTGCATTTAGAAGAAACAGGTCTACAACAGATCAGATTTTTAGTATAAGACAGATTTTAGAAAAGAAATGGGAATATAATGGTACTGTACATGTAGACTTCAAAAAAGCATATGATTCAATTAAGACGGAGAAGTTATATAGTATCCTGCTGGAGTTTGGAATTCCTAAAAAGTTAGTTAGACTTATACGAATGTGTCTAAATGGCACAAAGAGTAGGGTGTGTGTAGGCAAACAGTTTTCGGACACTTTTGAAATCCAGAATGGGTTGAAGCAAGGAGATGCACTATCTCCTCTACTATTTAATTTTGTACTAGAGCATGCCATTAAATCATTAGAGAATGAGGAAGGCTTACAACTCAATGGTATTAATAAGCTGTTAGTTTATGCTGATGATGTAGTACTATTGGCCGATAGTGAGGAGATACTAAAGGACAACACGCACACACTATTGAGTAACACTAAGAAATTAGGACTGGAAGTAAATATCAATAAAACTAAATAATGGTCACACGTAGAAATACATTATACTATGGAAATGGACAGCTAATGACAAATGAGGGAAATTTTGAGGAAGTACCTAGGAACAATAATCACAAATAGAAATGAGATGCATAAAGAAATTAAACATAGGTTCAATTCTAGAAATGCGTGCTATTATGCATTGCAGAGAGTCTTGATGTCCCAACTCCTTTCAAAAAACGTAAAACTGAAAGTATATAAAACTGTTATTCTGCCAGTTATATTATATGGGTGCGAAACATGGACTCTTACTTTAAGGGAGGAAAGGAGATTACAAGAATAAAGAACTTAGGAACATTTTTGGAACAAAGAGAGATGAACAGACAGGTGAATGGAGAAGATTACATAACAATGAACTACATGATCTTTATAGAAGCCAGATATAATAAGAACAGTTAAGTCTCGTAGACTGCGATGAGCAGGACAAGTTGCACATATGGGGAATGAAAGATTTGCATGGAAGCTTCTTGTAGGAAAGTCAGAGGGAAAACGCCCAGTTGGTAGACCAAGAATGAGGTGAGAGAATAACATGAACTATGATTTGAGGATGTAGATTATACAGGGAATGATTGGAAAACATTAGCTCAGGATAGGGATGTATGGAGAGCTTATGTCTGCACAGCCATAAACCTACGGGTTCGATAGTGCCAGTGAGTAAGTAAGTAAGTAAGTATCTAGTGACCTACGTATTATGCACTATAGGCACTCTTGTTATCCGAACTTGTCTAAAATAATTATAAATTAAAAATATATAAAAGTGTTATTCTTCCAGTTGGGGATGCGAAATTGGTCTCTTACTTTAAGGAAGGAGAAAATATTATGAATATTTAGGAATAAAATTCTTAGGAAAAATTTTGGACTAAAGAAAGACAAACAGACAGGGGAATGGAAAACACCACATAACAGTGAGCTACATTATCTATATGGGAAGCCAGATGTAATAAGAACAGTTGATTCTCAGAGAATGTGATGGGCAGGACATGTGGCACAAATGGGTAATGAAAGAGAGGCTTGGAAACTCCTTATAGGAAAACTAGAGGGAAAGTGCTCAATAAATCGACCAAGAATGAGGTGGGAGAATAACATTAATCATGGTTTGAGGGAGGTAAATTATATAGGGGATTATTGGAAAAACATGAGCTCAGTATGTCCAAACTGCCAACTATTTCAGGTTCGATAGTGCCAGTGAGTCAGTCTGTTTATCTTTTTGAATATAAATTTTTCCCATATTATATATTCTGTCAGCTGCTACTACCCTTTTTTTTATTTTCCCATATTTTATATTTCTAAGGTGTTCATTTTTCTTTGATTGTTTATATAGAATTGTTCATATTTCCCACATTTGATCTGATAAATTCCTGATGTTTTCCTACTTCTAATTTGTTGGCTTCGTTTGTTTTCATTTGTTTGTTGAGATTGAAATTATGTTTTTAGTGCAAGTGTGATACTGAATTTGTTAAATAGTTTTTTTAAATTTGTTATATGCCAAAAAATGATGATGTGATCCATCGTTGGGCTGGCTTTTGAATTTCGCAGGTGGCAATGAAAGTTAGGTCTCACCTTGTATGGTAAAAGAGATTCGTAAGCTGGCAAGTCATGAATCAATGGCCATGTGGAGAAATTTTCACAAATTTCCATTCTGGAAAAATTGTCTCTTGAGCCTTCCATTTGACAGGAGTTTAAACTGGGATTCCAGATTGTTTCTACCCTCACATATATAGAATGTGTAAGCGTTCTACCAGCCAGTTATGCCTGAATTGTGAATGATAGAGGAAGTGACCTAGTGTGACAAGAAACTGAAGATGTCAGTGAGTGTGAAGAATTGAGTTATAAGATAAACAGTGTAAAAGAGACTCTAATTAGCAGCGGATTAATTGTGTGAACAAACCTTAGAAGTGGGTTACAATTACACACACCAAAGTCAGGAGAAAACACAGAAAATGTTGAAATGACAAACTTGGGACACTGAATAAAAAGAAAAAAAAACATATAATACCTGAATTATTGTGAAATAAATAAAGTGAATTTGTAAATTTTGTATAATATTTGTGAGATTAAATTAAAGAAATTTGACCTTTTTTCCACCACTACTGCCATTCCTGACATCTAGTATGTCAATATCCACAAGCTGCTGCTAATGACACCCGACGAGATAAAAGAATATCATTTAATTGTAAGAATTCAGAACATTTAGTGCAATAATGGAGCAAGTAAAGGATTTACTGAAAGAATTATTAAAACAAAATGCAGAATTATTAAAACAGAACCAATAATTATCAAAACATATTGCTGCTTCTAACAATGAAATCAAACAAATACACAAAAGAAATAAATAATGAAGAGACAAAGCTAGAATTACTAAAACAGATTAAAACATCAAACCAAGAAACAAAACAATCTATCAATGTCATGAAAGTATAATTTATTTAGACAGATAACACAAAACCTAAAAAGTGAGATTTCCAGGACACAGATTAAATCAACAAGAAAAAAAAAATTGTCAGCAACAATTATTTAGCAATATTAATGAAGAGATGAATGTTAAACTAGACTAACAAAAAAAGAACTGTTATCAGCTAGTAAAGACTGAGATTTGTAGTGTCATTGAGAAATTATAGGTTCATTTTTCATCGAGGTATGGAGTTTGACAAACTGCCAACCACCAAAGCTGAAATATTGAAATCAAGTCACCAAAATTTGATGGATCGACGTTGCAGGACATATTCAAGCAGTTTGAGACCATTTGTGCTCATAATGAATGGACACAAGAGAAAGAGCGATGCATTTGATTGCCTCTCTCTAAGGACCAGCCATTGAGATTCTGTGCAACATTCCATTGGAGGGCAGAGCAGAGGACATCATAGAGGTACTGGAAAATCGTTACAGACATCATCATCTCAGCATCGCTTATCAAGCCCAACTAAAGTCTCGTGTCCAGCGCATAAGGAATCCCTTCAAGAATACACATGGCAATTGAGCAGCTGGCGCACAAAGCCCTGTTTTGGATTCCCAGCAACATTCATCAACATGGAGGCAGTGTCTACTTTTGTATGCAGTCTAAGGGACCAGAGATTAAATGACATCTGCTGCTGCTGGAACATCGTACCATCAACAATATCCTGATTGATGCTTAAAGACTGGAGGTAGCCAAGGAAACTACATGCTATCTGGACCAGCCGACGCTAACTTATGTATGATAGTTGACATCGAGAGGCGACCATTCAAGCATCACACCTACAAAAGACCAGCACGTGGAGAGATTGGACATCTGATGCAGGGCAGTGACTGTATGCCCACTATGGAAAGACAAGAATAGACCGGAGTGAGGAGGAGATCACCAATGCCGACATTGTCACTATCAGTAATGCATCGTGGACAAGGAAGACCACCAGCCTGCTGGAACTGCAGGAAAGTTTGACATCTGATGCAGGAATGAAACTCTAGGATCACAATAAAACAAATGAACAGATGAGAAGAGGAGGCCACTGGCATCGTCATCTTCACCCCCACCAACTACCCACTTTGTGTTGAATGCCATAAACAACAGAAATGACGATGGACTCATTGCCGATGAACAGATGCATGGACCTTATTGGGTGCTCATCGACACAGGATCATCATGTGACCCGAAGCAGCTGAATGGTTATGCGAGAGGACAAATGTGAAAGTTCAAGCTTTGCTCTGCATTGGAGGACATCGTGCCAGTTGAGAAGTTTTTCCTGAAGTTGGTCATTGGATGGAGTAAGCTACAATGGTGGGTGTTTTTTGTTACCAGAGTTTCCAAGGACATCTTCTTGGCTGTGGACACCCTAAGGATGTATGACACTATTTTAGACATTGGTTGACAGGTGCTATGCTTCAGACAAGTGCTACTCAAATCACCCATCTGTAAATTTACCATAAAGAAGGTGATACCAGCTGGATTGGAAACATTGGTTATGGGGATGATGATGGTTCATGTAGATTGACTGGCAGCATATAGAAGAGGTGATCAAATAACAGTCAGAGGAGTGAGAAGTGTGATACATTGTTGGGCTGGCTTTTGAATTTTGTGGGTGGCAACGAGTGCCGGGTTTCGCTTTGTATGTTAAAAGGAGATTTGTGAAATGGTGAATCATGAATTGGTGAGCCCGCAGAAAAATTTTTCCATGTGCATCTGCACCTCCATTCTAGAAAAATCATCTCTTGAGAAGTCTAGACTGAGATTCCAAATAGTTTCTACCTTTGCACATATAAGAAGATGTGAGGGTTTTACCATCCAGTCATGTCCGAATTGTGAACGAAAGTGGAAGTGACCTACGTGTAAGAAGAAACTGTTTTAAAAGAAGACATCAGTGAGTGTGAAGAACTTAGTTATAAGAAAAACATTGTAGAAGACACACTATTAGTAGCAGATTATTTGTGTGAAATATTGCAAAATAAATAAAGTTAATTTGGAAATTTTGTGTAAACATTTGTGAAGTTATATTAAAGAAATATGACTGTTTTCCATCACCACTGCCATTTCTGACATTATGTATTTTTTTTATCTCCTCAAAGAGTACTATATTACTTTTTAATAATCTGTTTTTTTAATTTCTCTATTTACTATATATCAGATTTTCTGTGTTGCTCACGTATGAACTGAAAATCATAGAACTAAAGAAAAGGTAAAACTGCTGAAACAATTAGAAAAACCAACAACTGAAAACATGGAGAAAAAATCTATATCCAGAAGAACAGGGACATATTAATGATTTTTGTAATACCCAGGGAGAAGGATTTGATTATGAGTTTTGTCTGCCCACCACTAAAGGAAAAGAATAAACAAAACATAGGATGGACATCACAGACAAAATCTAGTTAAAAATGGAGATGATGATCTCCTTAACGTGTCTAGATGAGATAATATAATGTGAGGTTAGGTGTTAATTTCCAATTCAATCTCTTGATAAAATTACCTCATAGTGTTACTTCCTATCAAATATTGATTAATTAAGTACTGTAATTAAGGTGAGTCTGTTTCATCTTACCTCATAAATCATCATGTTCTTTTAGACATGTTTCAATATGCTTGCATATCATTGTCAGCTTGTCCGGACTGCTGAATTTTATGTTAACATCCAGGGTCGACAACATAAGATCAACCAAAAGATGGAGTGGGAGTCGACATCCAGGGCCAACAACAGAAAATTCAACAGTCTGGACAAGCTAAAGATGATATGCAAGCATATTGAAACATGTCCTGAAGAACACAATGATTTATGAGGTAACATGAATCAGACTGCATAGAAAGCCAAAGTTCCTGAGTTCAAACCCCAGTATCAGCATATAATTTTTCTCTACAAATATAATTTAGACTCACTTTATTTATTAAGAAGAACCTCATAATGTTACTTCCTATTCTAATTTATTAATTATGTACTGTGCTATAGTTTCATATTTTTAACAAAATCTTATGATAAAACTATTGTTGCATTTCGTCATTATGTAGTTACAATACTAGCCTGTATGGTGTAATTAACAAATTTACTATGGAATAAGAATTAATGTCTTGATGTTAAAAATATGTACTCATATACTACTGAAATATTCAATAGCTATCTTATAATATTCTACTGAAAACACATCATTTGGTACCTTGTGAAATATAAGTATCACATAATACACATATTTTTGTCTCTATCACATCAGATTTTCTTGACCTTTACATTGGTCTTGAGCGCAAATATAATTTGTAAATATTAGTCTTTATCCTCTACCATTATCCACTACCATGCATATTTTTGTTCAAACATTTTAAGCCTCCAAAAAAATGTCATGGCTTAGATTTGCACAAAAAGCAGAAAGCATAAATTGTCATTCAAATCATGCATAGGAAATCGACATTCACAAAACATTATTTTATGAGAGTATATAAAGTGATCCTGACAAAAACATAAATTGTTCATAGTTTATATAATTTCTTTAAATATTTTAAAAATAACTTTTATAGCATAATACTAGTCTACAAATACAACAAGTTAATTTTAAAATACTAATCTATGTAAATATAAACCGCTGGCTATTGAGAATAGACCACATTGATGCCTAGTATGGAATCTGAAGAATGAAAAGTGGAATGGGTTGCAATGAAACATATGCTCACATTAAACAAACTTTAAATAACTTTTAATACACTAATTTTCTGATTTTAAAACAAATTTAATACTCATTCACGGTTTCATCAACGAATGTTAAGATACAACAAATTGTTAAATTAATAATTAATATATTTGGTCTATGCATTCTTACTGCTTATGGTTGTTTTTGTTGAATATATGTTTCAAGGCTTCTGAGTCCCATCTTCAGTGATTATAGACTACTATAGAAGCCTTGAAACATATGTTCAACAAAAACAACCATAAGAGGTAAGAATGCAAAGACCAAATATCTCAGTTATTAAATAAACCTCTTAATGTTACTTCCTATTGTATTTTTAAAATTGTTAAATTGCTTTAAGACATAATTTTGCAACAAATTCTGTTTCATCAACATGTGTTATTTCAGCAATCTGTTATATTGCTTGCTAAATTTACATCCTCTTTCCCACGTGTTAAATGTTTAATATATTGTTATCTGTTCAAAAATGGCTCCCATAAATCATGTATCTGAAACAGATTAGCTTTATTTGGAAAATTATTCTATTCATAATAAAAGTATTGCACCGTACCACGCTGGCTGCTACCAAAATTGCACCGTACCACTAGCATGTTCGTGCTGGATCATACCGATGTTGTTTATAATTACTTTGAGTTTGAAAATATAGAATGCTTAAATTAACATACCTTTGCCCGGGCCCATAGAAGGCAAAGTTATATTCACCTTTCCTTAATAAATTGTTAAGCATATAGTACTGTAAGCTATACAGATTACTATCGTGGAAGTTTTAAGGAAATATGAGATTAGATTCACTTGAGAAAGCTTTGGAACTTTAAATGAATATCTGACATGACTAGCTACTCAATCAATAACCAAAAGTTAACTAAAAGAAAATAGCTCATATTTAATAAGAGTCAAAAAGTCAGATATAACATAAAAATAATAAAAGATAGTTCTCTTGACATAGAAAAAATAAGTTAACAAAGAAATAGTAACCTTACTGGTCATCAAAACAAAACTCTATAACAATAAAGATAATAAACATACGTACACTCTTCCACTCACACCAGTCCCGCCAAGGGCTAGGGTACATGGTCCTTGTGGCCCTACCCTGGCCTAAGGGACCAATTAACTAAACAAGCTCCTCCGAGCTATATCGACTTGACTCATCCAAGCCTAAACAGATGATGACCCTGATGTTAATAAGCGCAGCTTATTTGAGGACTAGCTTGCAGAGGGGAGGATGCGCAATAGCACACGGCACATAAAGGAAAGGGGGGGTATGTAGGAGAGAATTTGGCACTGTTCACTAAGATCACTGAAGTTATGAAGACACGATGACGTATTGGTTGCGCAGTGTTACGCAGTCTTACGTACCGAAAACATCATTTTGGTACAGTTTGGCTATGATTTCTAAAACACCGAATATTAAAAATGAATTATGCAGTTACCATCACACAAATAAAATAATTCTCTGCAACACCACTTATTGGTATATATATATATTAGTTTGTTCTGTATTCATCTTACCTCATAATTTGTTTTTTGTAAGACACATTTCAAAGCTTTTGTGCTTCAACATCAGTTGGTGAGAATCTGAAGCACAGAAGCTTTGAAACATATCTTACAAAAAAAAACAACAATTTATGAAGTAAGATGAATACAGAACAAACTTATTTATTAAGAGAACCTCATAATGTTACTTCCAATTTATTTTCATAACCACTTATTAGTAATCATGTAGTAGTAATAGTAATCTATTGCCCAGGAACTAGGATGAACTGCAATCTTTTTCTTGCTTCCCAATAAAGCTTTCATGCTGAGGTGATGAATAAATGGAAATCCTATGGCGATGTGAAGAAGGAGAGTTGTGTGCTGTGGTGATGCACGTTACTCTTTCATAGTAGTATGACTATTTAATATTATATATTTAAACTATTGGAGCACCATCTGTGTTAGCTCAGATCTGTTAGATCTGCAGACCCAAGTTTCAATCGTGTTAGGGTAGTATTTTCGTTTTAATCTCGAGCTATTGAAGGTGACACACATGATTTATAATCAATAAATTAAGCACCACATATCCGAATTAATTGTATGAGGAAAAACATCATATTGTTTCACTGGCTATAAATATAGTGTGATTCCCATTGAAGTCTTCTTGTTAAAGAAGCTGCTAGAGGCGTATGTGGAACGAAAATTTCATAGTCTCAGGATGCAGGAATTCATGCAATAAAGGAGAGAAATAATGTGTATTTAAATTAGAATGCCTAGTAGGTTAGCAATCAAGAACACTGGTGTACAGAACCAGAGACATCGGGTTCAAATTACAATTCAGGCGTATATTTCTCAAAATTAAAATATAAAATTATGGAATATTCACCTGAATGGTTCATCTCCTCAAATTAATTAATTATTTAACTGTAGCGCTTTCAGGACTTGTCCCATCATCGACAGGATTCAAAACTGGTGTTTCACTGAAGATCTGGTAGAGAGGGTTACATGTATTGGGTTCGTTGCTTTCATGAAAGCAGCTCACAACAACGACAATCTGATAAACGAAAACGAACACAATACAAGTAACCCCCTCTATCAGATCTTCAGTAAAACACCAGTTTTGAATCCTGCCGATGATGGGACAAGTCCCGAAAGTGCTACAGTTAAATAATTAATTAAGTTGAGGAGACGGACCTTTCAGGTGAATATTCCATAATTTTATATTTTAATTTTGAATAATACCTCAATGGAACACGTCATCAATCTTATAAAAGTACATTTTTCACTTCAAATAAAATCATATTGTTGTTTCATGAGAGACATAAATTGAAAACAGACTATCCATCTGCTATATCCAGAACCAAAACAAAATTAACTGTAACATGCAAAAAAAATTCCGAGTTTTGGAAATTCACCACAATGTTTAGGTACGTGAAAAAGAAATTGGGTTGGCATTAAAAATAATGCCCATTATTGTTAAATGGTATTTACTGCCAACTTAATTGAATATTTTTTATACAAAATTATTAATGAAATAAAATATTGTCAGGAATGGTGGTAGTGATGGAAGACAGTCAAATTTCTTTAATTTAACTTCGCAGATGTTTACACAAAATTTCCAAATTCACTTTATTTATTTCATAATATTTCACTGATTTCATGTAAATAATTTGCTGCTAATGAAGTCCCTTTCATAATGTTGATCATATCACTCAGTTCCTTACACTTGCTGAAAGCTTCACTTACACAATTACTTGTTCATCGCTTTTCCACACTTTCACAGGTCTACTACCAGAACACGACTGGCTGTCACACCCTCCCACCTCCTTACATATGCAAGAGCAGGAACAATCTGGATACCAGTCCAGGCTTCTCTCAATTGGAAACCAGAAACAGATTCTTCTAGAATTGATTCATCTGGAAAATTACCTCTCCAGAAAGCACTTCTGAAAAGGCTGCTCGCTAACTGAACACAACCCAAATCCAACTCCCATTGGCCTACAAGAAGTTCTGCTGTTGCCCACAAAATTCAATTTGAGCAATGGATTAACAATGCATCATAATATTATAACATGTTAAAATTTTAGCATATTGTTAACAAACAAGATGTTAATATACTTTTAACATATGTTGATGAAACCACCTTCAGAATTTTATGTCAAGTAAGAATTCATAAGAACAAAAAACTAATCTGTACAATTTGGGTTGAAATAAAATTCTCATTATTTATAGCTCCTTAGCCACAAAAATTATATTATTCAAAAGCTCAATAAGAATGTATGTCTACTCATCTGCCAACTGTATCCTATGTAATAATAAGAGCAACACTATAAGATAAATTACTACATCTAATCAAAATTTAAAATGGATTCACGACTACCAACAATAGGAAAGCTGTCAACTTTCACTTACTTAAGCATACATATTTTTGCAATATAAAGTGATACTTTTTGAAACTACAATCATATAATGAAATCACATTATTATAAAAAATAAATTAAGGAATTTTATAGACGAGAATTATATAACCTTGAACAAATTACCTTCAGGTAGTCAACTGCAATTGAATATCAATATTATTCATGTTTGTTACATCTTAACAGAAGCAAACACATAAATAAGTAAAAAATTAAATTCCGTCTCATGTGTGAGAATATAAAATAATATTTTCATATGATGTGAGGCAAAATCGATGAGTCTCATTACATTCAAACTTTTCATTGTTTCTTAAAATAAAATTAATTTAAATGTATTTTTTACTTCATACAGTTTCATAAAATTAAATAAAAATAATAATACATAATATTTGGCACTTCAACTTACAACCTATAAAAAAACTAGTAATGGAGGGTTATATTAATAAGAGACAAGAATCTGCACTTTATCTGTTACTGTGAAGCAGCATTTCATGGTTAATTTTACTGAGTATCCATCTTATTTACGTCTTAACAACAAAATGGCCACTGCATGTTCAAGTTTAAAAAGAAAGCTTAGTCCTACGTTCCTTTATCTATATTATGACCTAACGTAACTTGTCAGTTCAAGCTAGTCTCTGATTCCAAGGTTTGCAACCAGGGTTGATGGATTTTTCAGGGCATAAATATCCTTAAGAAGGAAACTAAAATCTTGAGTCCTGGAGATTTATAGCACATAAAAGAACCTCAAGCCTGAAAAGGGTTTTGACCAAAATTTGTAGATCCTTTCAGGCCCAGATTTTAATTGTGATTCTAATGACCTTGGATCTAAAAGAGCATCATTAAATTTAATTAATGTTGGGAAGTAAACATTATGAGGTATAATCATTAAAATTCATCGGAGAACATATTGTTTAAACAACTCACCTCATAGGATTCATGCTTCCATGATATCGCGATTTCAAACATAGTCATGTTCATCGTCAGAGTTATGGCTGACGATGAACATGACTATGTTTGAAATCGCGATATCATGGAAGCATGAATCCTATGAGGTGAGTTGTTTAAACAATATGTTCTCCGATGAATTTGAATGAGCATCATTAAATTAAAAAAATCATAATTTCTAGGTAAAGAATAAAATAAAGGTAATCTACTGGACCTAAAATAAGCTGCATCTTGAAAATTCAAAACGGGAAATAAAATATGTTAATCTGAGATATATTTGTGAAGAAGGCTATGTTCTGAGATGATGATGATGATGAATCACAGATATGGTGGAAAGAAAAACTATCATAATACTTTTCTTGTGCTGTTAGTAAATTTTTTTTTAACTTTTAATACAAAATTATATTTCCTAGGCACAGCAACATTCATATAATGAAACCATATTGTTATAAAAAAATGACTTTTATAAAATATGATCGTATAACTTTGAACAAATTACTTATTACATTTAAGAAACCTAATACATTTCCATAGTAAAAATCAAATGAAAAGTAAATTCTTCTTCATACATCTATGCTATTTAACAAAGAACCACGGTATCGGAATCATCATTCCCATCATCAGCTGTTGCCACGACTGTCGATTCCTGATACCGCGGTTCTGTGTTAAATAACACAGATGTATGAGGTAAGAAGAATTCACGATTCATTTGATTTTTATTAAGAAAAAGCTCATAATGTAAAAATTCCCAACTTTATCATATGATATTTAATTTTAGGAAGTTATATTTCGAGGTTATTTTAATTATATTATTTAACAGTTAGAAAATAAAAACGAGCTGACTATTTGGGAAAAAATTTATATTCAGAAGAACAGAAACAGAGTTATGAATTTTGATATTCCGATGGAGGGTGACCTTGTTTGGAGGTTCTTTGGCCAACCACAGGATGGAGCTGACATCGACATCCAGGTGGTGCAACATAATGCAACATAAATAAAACCAGTCTGGGAAAGCTGAAGATAAAACAGAATTGTTTTGAAACATGTTCAAGAACAAATCAACATTAATATTGAGGTAAGATGTCCAGACCAAAAATAATATAATTTATCATATGATTTTATTAAGTTATGTAGGTAGGAAATAATACTATAAGGTTTATTTTAATTTTGTTGGGTTGTTTCACCTCATACTTCTTAACTCCGTCGCAGATCCGGATTTCTTCACTGTATTTGTGAACGTGATACAGCATTGAGAATGTCACAAATACAGTGAAGAAATCCGGATCTGCGACGGAGTTAAGAAGTATGAGGTGAGTCAAGAAACTACTCAACAAAATTTATCATATGACATTTCCACAGTTTTACTCAGTTATCAGTATTATTATTAAATTCCCTACAGCTGTTCACTTCATTATGATGAAATAGGTTAAAAGCTAGACTAGCAAATATTAACCCTTAGGGTGCTTTCACGCACACCAGCAAAACCGGAGCTGGTGACGGTAATGGATGCAATGTAATCAAATGAGAGCTTTCACACTAGCAGATCTGGCATATTATTGGCCCTACAGCTGACACTGCCAAATGTAGTCAGTGTTGAACTCGAAAATTTGGATGCCGGAGAGATGTTTGTGGTTTATTTAAACATCAGTATTGCAGTTGTTCTCATTGTGATTTGGCCTCTCATTGGTTTCTTATATTTCTGTCATTGTGAAAATGAGTCAATTGTTTAAGTATGATGCTGTGATAAAACTTATGGAAAGGAAACCCTGCATATGGGATTAAATAGTTGATTGGTTTAAAGACAATATCCAAAAATAACCGGTGTGGAAAAATAAATGGTGTATGCATTTTTAAGAAAATTTCAACAAAAAGATTAAAAAAAAGGACAACTGAAAATAGGTAAAAAAGGCTCTAATATATGGTTAGAGGGAGACATTTGCTATTACTGGCTCCAGTTTTGCCGGTGTGTGTGTGTGAAAATGTCCCTTGGCAAGCAACAGCTATGGCACCATCACCAGCTCTGGTTTTGCCAGTGTGTGTGAAGCACCCTTAACCTATTTTCTTGCAATTGAATTGTGGATAAAAAGTTCTTATTTGAGCATGGATACACAGTAAAATTTACTGACAAATTTCACACTGAAATAACAGATGAATGTACAAATCCTGGAATCTAGTGCCACAATAAACTAACCTCCCAGTACTTTCTGCATAATACAGAAATCACTTCTTGTGGACTAGAATTGATATTACCTTGACATTAAAATAAATTGTGCTGAATGTATTACATAAAAAATATGTCATCCTTAAAATCCCTGTAATTTCCCACTTTCCTGTCTTCAGAATAAAACAGCATCTTATATGTGTTTACATCTGATGAAATATAATATGAAGTTTACTATAATCACTCATGATATTTTTGAACTTTAAATCACAAACTATTTCTATTAATAATCTCACTAATATTAGCTGATTCGATGTTTGAGAAATATTATACATTATTTTAAAAATATGTTTCTTTTTAAATATTTTTAAACATACAGGTGTGATTTGGAAAGTAAGTTCTGGTCTAGTTCATCACACAAGTGGCGGTATCATCATCATCTTTAAGGTAGAATATTTTTATCACTCACCTCATATTGTTCTTCTTATTTGATTATAAACTAGTTTCGGAACATAGTTTCTGTTCCATCCTCAGTATCGTCTCGACCGTTGTTCTGTCATCTTGAAGAGCTGTCCTTCTCTCCTTCCATTGGCTGACTGAAAAACCTCGAAACCAGGTCATTCTCACCGGGAATTTCAAAGTTCCATTAATTTCTTCTTTTCGCTCTTTTGAATGTAGATCTTTTCCCAAACAGTAAGTTCTTTAGGTTTTTCTATTTGTTTTAATAATTTAGCTTCTTTCTCGATAAGATGTTTTTCAGACCATGCATGGGCAGCCACTGCAGATTTTTCTACTCTGCAGTGGCTGCCCATGCATGGTCTGAAAAACATCTTATCGAGAAAGAAGCTAAATTATTAAAACAAATAGAAAAACCTAAAGAACTTACTGTTTGGGAAAAGATCTACATTCAAAAGAGCGAAAAGAAGAAATTAATGGACTTTGAAATTTCCGGTGAGAATGACCTGGTTTCGAGGTTTTTCAGTCAGCCAATGGAAGGAGAGAAGGACAGCTCTTCAAGACGACAGAACAACGATCGAGACGATATTGAGGATGGAACAGAAACTATGTTCCGAAACTAGTTTATAATCAAATAAGAAGAACAATATGAGGTGAGTGATAAAAATATTCTACCTTAATGAATATACCTCATAGTGAGAATTCCTAAAATAAGTAATCATCATCTTTGTTCCACTGTATAGGTGGGTTCAATATGCTCCCAGCAGTATATTGTGTGGTTACTTTCAGCCTTTCCTCTCATTATGACAAAATGTCTGCAACAATAGAAGCTCCCACTAAGTATGAGGTATGTGGAGTAATATGGTTTCTTTGGGCAAAAATATTGACAGTAGCAGCAATTCATCATGAGCTTACTGCAGAGTATGGAGACATGAGTTGGTGACGTTGGGATTGTGAATTTCAACACACACAAATGTTCATGATGAAGAATGAAGTGGCCTACCATCTGTTGTGAATGATGAACTTGTTGTAAAAGTGGATGAAGTGGTTTCACACTTTCTGAACTCTCAGAGAAATTTTTTTAAATCAGTCGGACTGTTCTCTACGGAATGGTGACACAAGTTTTGTGCTCATTGAGTACTGAAAATTGTGTCTGAAGCTCAAAAAAATCAGGATGGGAAAAGCAAATCCTCTTAAAACAGTTCCGGTGGAAGGTGTATGATCATCCACCATAAAGTCCTGACTTGGCTCCAAACGACTTCCACCTTTTAACAAACATGAAAAAATGGCTTGGATCACAGCTGTTTCAACTAGAAGAAGAGCTCAAGGAGAGCATCACAGGCAGCAGAGTTTTACGTAGAAAAGATTTCATAGCTTGTGAAGCGCTATGACAAATCCATATAATAAAATGTTTGAAAGTAAATGGAAATTATATTTGAAGAGAAATTTTTTTGCCTAGACCGAGACTCGAACCCGGGACCTTTGGCTTGCCGGGCCAAATGCTCTACCAACTGAGCTACCGAGGCGAGTTACGATCTAGACGCAAATTTTTCTCTTATATACGTTATAATTCCCTCTCACCAAATGCTTTTGAAACCATTGTTTCTATCTTTGCAAATGGCGGCTTCTTAGTTAAGAAGACATTTATTGGGAATTTAACATTACTTTATAAAGCTAGTAAGGCTTCTAATGATGTTTTTATTATTAATTTAACATTTCTCAATGAAAGATAAATTATATTTGAAGAGAAAAATTTTTACCTAGACCGAGACTCGAACCCGGGACCTTTGGCTTACCGGGCCAAATGGAAATTATGTTGAAAAATTATTGAAATGTGTACTTTTCACTGGTATATAATAGTGTTTTCTGGAAAAAATATCAGAACTTACTTTCCGAATCACCCTTGTAACATTATTGACTACAAGATTATAGAAATATCATTTTAGAAGGATTGATTAAAGTACAATTGTGAAAACTAATTATAAATTGATGGTTATGGGGAGCTTAAAAAAATATTTTAATTTACTGCAATAATTCATTTATCAATTTAAAAATATAAATTGTTAAAAAAATATATCCTGCAGAACTTTGAAACTACAAACATTAAAAATATAACAACTTCAAGTGATTTTTAAATTTCAAAAACCTTCAGGCCCATATTTACCAATGTGCAGACCATGAAAAATGGCCACAAGTGTCAGAAATTAGTGGGCAGCATTTGTGTCCAAATCCATCCATAGTAATTCTGCCCGAAGGCAGGTCCTTCACTGCATGTTATGCTTGCAGCTTTACTAGGGAATTGTGTAGGTGTGGTAGATTCCCGTTGCTTTCCACACCGGTGAAGGATGATGATGATAATGATAATGGTAAGGATGATAATGATGATGGCCATATGATTTTGGGGACCGTTTGGGCCTGACATTTGTCTTATAGGTGAGGAAAAACCCCGATAAAAACCTCACCCAGAAAAACTGCCCCGACCGGAGATCGTTCCCGGGCCCGCTGCGTGACAAGGCAGCACGCTACCTCGAGACCACAGCGGTGGACTTGTGTCCAAAAGGGCTAAAATAATTTACAAATTACATTATGAGAGGAAAAATATCTTTAAAATTGAATACTGCTGATGGCCAAAGATAAGAACAACTGTTCTTGAAACCACAGTCCTGTGCTCTGAAGAACACGGAGTGTAGAGGTGAGATGAATTAAAACTCATATTAATTTTATTAAATTGCTACCAATACTTAACATTCTTTTCATGTAACACCTTCCAAGAAACTATCAAGAAATCCTGATCTCTATGTATAGGCAATTTACATAAAATTTTTTTGCATATTATCCAGATATTATGGAATTTATCTAACTGAATTAGATTCTGTTTTTTTTTAGAAATTTAAGATTATTCTTATTTATATTTGATTGATGTTTATGGGAATTTGTAATGCAATTAGTCACATAAGTAATGGGAACTGCCGCATGACAGAATCTCAAAAGAAGGCTCTGAAAGCTTTTGTAAAAATGACTTTGTTTAAATATTGTCACACTGTAATCAATCCTTGTCCTAATATTGTTAATTAATCAAGTGAAGAGATGCCTTAACATGCAAAAAAGGCACATATAAAACATAAAATGAATTAATATAATTCACAAATTTACACCTCACAGGCACCTCCTGCAGTTATGGTTACTGTCTTTCTTATATTTATAATTTTATCACAATCATTTTCATCCTCATCATTAATAAGAGTCACGTAATACTCAACTTTTTCTCTGGTATACATATCATGCTCTGTGCTTCCGCTGGCTAACAAAGGACTATCCTCACGGCATTCTGATCCAGTTAATCCATCATTTTCTCTCTCCCTCTCATGATCCCAGGAATTTGTAGATTCACTGATTCCACTATCAATTGTACTCTCATCAATATTTCTTCGCTGTGTTGCTTCTTTGGTTACGAAGAATATGAATGTTATAATTGCCTGAAATAAGATAATCACAATTTATTCTACAGATATATAACATAACCAAAAGAAACAGAGGCCCATAGTCAAAAGGAAGAGTATGGACAATACATTATATAATAAAGACCACAAATTTTCTAAATTATGTGTGTGTGTGTATATATATATATATATATATATATATATATATAATGATCAATTAGTGCATTATGTTTCTTCTTCTTCTTCCTTCCAAGTATTAGGCCAAGGCCTGTTACGATCCTATAGAAAATTTTCCCTCCAGAACCGGGAAATTCTCATATAAGACTTGAAAGCATAATAATAGTCCCTTCGATTGGTTGCTGGCCAAAGGAAGACAAGACCAGTGATGGGGCTGCCATCATATAGCCTCTGGTCAGGCTTTTCTGGAGAAGAAATGGAAGAAAGGAAAGACTCCCTAGCCCTCAGATGCCCTAATAGCGTCGGGGTCGAAAAAAACAAGAGTTAACCAAGAGAGGTTAGATAGTAAAGTTAAAAGAGTGCAAAACACAAGTAAGTGGAAGAAATGTTTTGCTCAGCTTGGGCACCTTGTGGTCGCCATCCACATATCCCCTAGATGAGGACCCCTGAGGTAGCATTATGTTTCCTTTTAGTTTATTTCATGTACTCATTTTTTTCAAAGTTAAAATTGGGAAACACATTATGAGGTTCTTAATTAATAAATTAATGAGTCATTTTAACATCTTACCTCATATTTCATGTTTTTCAAACACGTCATAATGGCGGTTGAAAATGAATGACAAGATCATTTGAAAACTATAGTTACCGTGTTTGAGAAACATGAAATATGAGGTAAGATGTTAAAATGACTCATTAATTTATTACTCATTTTTTTGTCAATTTTATTATTATTATTATTATTTATCATCATATCATCATGTCCACAGCTGTGGTCTCGAGGTAGCGTGCTGCCTTGTCACGCAGCGGGCCCGGGTTCAATTCCCGGTCGGGGCAGATTTTCTGGGTGAGGTTTTTATCGGGGTTTTTCCTCACCTGTAAGACAAATGTCAGGAAAACTTTAAGGCCCAAACGGTCCCCGAAATCATATGGCCATCATCATCATGATCATCCTTATCATTATCATCATCATCATCATTCTTCACCGGTGTGGAAAGCAACGGGAAGCTACCACACCTACACAATTCCCTAGTAAAGCTGCAAGCATAGCATGAAAATGCTATGATTGCAGTGAAGGACCTGCCTTCGGGCAGAATTATTATGGATGGATGGATGGATATCATCATTGTCGGTTTGGCCAATTTTCCTTTTATAAGCCATCTAAAATTGTAATGTGATATAACACAAATTTTGCCCTGTTGAGTGGAAGAGAAAGCCATTATCATAAGTAATGCCACGAGTGATTTCCAAATTATCGATAAATTCACGACTCACGAAGTGAGGAGTGAATTTATCTAGAGAATTTGGAAATCAAGAGTGGCATTTGTTAGGACTATTTAACGAATAAAATTAAGCTGTTTACTCACAAATCATTATTTAACTGTAGTTATTTCAAAATATTTATATATTTAATGCAAACGGCGATGTTTGAAAACAAATGAGAAACGATAGGTACGCTTCTACTGCTTCTTTTGTTTATCACTGCAACCAGATCATACTATTATTGCCAAAGGAACGCAATATTGTAAGAATGCTCTCTAGTGGAGAAAAATGAAACATCAATCTGTATATTAATTCATTCTGATGTCGTATGATGTAAATATTACAATTATATTTTTCTGGATTATTACCTGGGAAAAAATACATTTAAGAAAGTCAAACAGTGGTTTCTTTTTTTGGTGGTATAATAAATTGCTACAAATGTTGACATGTATGCACTATATATACAATCTGGTAGCCGTATTTCTTATAGGCTCAGTCACTGCAAAATAACGGTCAGACCTGTTCAGAATATTAAAAAGGAGGAGCTTTGTTTAATATATGGTAATTATAACACTGATAAATATTTCGTGAAACACGACTCTGATTGGTTGTAAAACAGAAATCATTGAAACGTGATTGGTCATTGACTCCCATTTGGGGCATGAGTTAAATAGTCACCTTAATTCCACCACGAAAAAAGGTAAGTAAAGCAACCAACACTATAAAAACGTATCTGTCCGTCTTGAAATTGACGACACCATTTAGTCCCTGGGGAAGAATATTTAGGGTAAATGATGCAGTCAAAAATTATGCCAGCCCATATGTTGAATGAAAATCTCCCTTCCCAAAGGTGGAATGAGGATTTTCACAACTCCACACATTACTGTTCTTTGAGTTCAGAATCAGTTCATTCCTACTACACATCACCTCATCAGTGAATAATACTGAGGAAAAGAAATATGATGGCTGCAGCAAAGCCCAATTACAAAACTGGGCTTGGCAACTGAAATCCACTGGCTGTAAGGCTTATAATTGTTGCAGAGCGGTTAAGGTAGGAAGCCTTGGCGCAGAGCTACGGGACTTGCGCTGGTTCGAGTCTCCATGGGACCGGTGCCCACCCAGCATCGTGAGGCAATTGGGTAGCTACAATAAGTAGCGGCTCCAGGTTGAGGAACCAGCTATAACGGCTGGGGGACTCGACATGCTAACCACATGTCACCCCTACACTGGCTGTTGATCATCTACCTCTGTGATTGACACATGTGGATGTGAAGGGCCAGCAGCCGGCTGGTAAAAAGAGCAACCGCTGAAAAGTGGAAAGACCCTCAATCAATCGGAATCGGAAGGATTAGAGCTGGTCTCCATTAAGGAGTTGCCATACACCTTGATGGTTCATACTCATTGCATGTGTGATAGCACGAGTACTGGTACATTTTCTTCAAAATATGTAGTGCAGTGGATACATCTTGCACTAATGTCTCTCTGTTATCCATCTACATCCCATGTTCCTGTAAACACCTAGCAGACTCAAAGGCCATGTGATGAGTATGGCGTCTATTAGAATACCTTTCCCTGTACAACGTAACAGCTCTTGCAGCATTAACTTACCATAAAACAGATAAATATTGGCTCTTGCAATATTAACTTACCATAAAAGATATATATATATATTGGCAAGTTCAGAATAAGTGTAAAGATTAAGGTAGAATCCCTATTAGGTTCGTCTTCCGGGCATATAGGCCGTGGTCCAGTCGTTCTTCTACTCGACGTTTCGTCTACTGCTGCGGTAGACATCTTCAGGAGATACTGCGTGCTCTCTGTGAACTCCTCAACAGTCGGCTGCAGACTGGCTGGTCGTTGGAAACTCCCTCCCTATTTATAGGCACGCCCCTGGTGGAGAGGCGGTTTTCTGCGCGGTCCGTGTTGCGTGCTGTTTTGTCCAGGCTGTCGCTAGCAGAAGTCATAGGCTTCGTTGTCGTATTGTGCAGTGCCGGGATCCAGATTTTGTTTATCTTCATGGTTTCTTCTTTTTTGTTAAAGGAATTTTTGTGTTTATATATTTCAATGGCTTCTCTGTACAGTCTGGTGTAATAATGTGATGTTTGGGACAAATACCTGTGTTTCTTCGAATCTTATTATATGTTCTTGGTTGTTCATCCAGTGTTCCGCTACGGCTGATTTTTCCTTTTGTTTTAGTCTGCAATGCCTCTTGTGTTCTTGCAATCTTGTGGTAACCATTCTTTTTGTTGTGCCGATATAAACCTGTCCACAACTGCAAGGGATGCGATATATACCGGCAGTACTTAACGGATCTCTTGTATCTTTGGCTGGGCGCAGTATATTGCTGATTTTTTGTGTTGGCTTGTAGGTTGTAGATATGTTATATTTATTTAATATTCGACCAATTCTCTCCGTTATTGTCTTGATATATGGTAGGTACACCTTACCCTTAGCCTCCTCCACGGCCTATATGCCCGGAAGACGAACCTAATAGGGATCAAGACGCCGGCCGTGAAAGCCTACAGTTATACATTAAGGTAGAACTTTTTATCTACCTTAATGAATATACCTCATAGTGAGAATTCCTAAAATAAGTAAGTGTAAAGATGTTTCATGATGTATTAGTGAAATACTGAAGTAACTTCTAATCAGATGTTTTTATTACTGATTTAACATTCCTCAATGAAAGATAAATTAAATTTGAAGAGAAAAAATTTTTTTCGCCTAGACCGGGACTCGAACCCATTTGAGAAATGTTAAATCAGTAATAAAAAACATCATTAGAAGCCTTACTAGCTTTATAAAGTAATGTTAAATTCCCAATAAATGTCTTCTTAACTAAGAAGCCACCATTTGCAAAGATAGAAGCAATGGTTTCAAAAGCATTTGGCGATAGGGAATTACAACGTATATAAGAGAAAAATTTGTGTCTAGATTGTAACTCGCCTCGGTAGCTCAGTTGGTAGAGCACTTGGCCCGGAAAGCCAAGGGTCCCGGGTTCGAGTCCCGGTCTAGGCGAAAAAATTTTTCTCTTCAAATTTAATTCTAATCAGATGTTCATGTAATCATCAGTGCAACAAGCAGTATCTTGTGCATGTAAATACAAGTTTTGGTTATGATGATCTTGAGGAAGATTTTCGGGCTGTAGGCCGTGGTCGTGGGGCTTGTAGTTCCCCGATGTTTTGCCAGAGACTGCATCTGGCATCCTCAAGGGTTGTATACGTGAATACACAAGTTTTAGTTGTTTTAATTATTCATTTCATACATCTCAATGATGGATAAATCATATTTGAAGAGAAAAATTATATGCTCAGACCGGGACTTTGGCTTTCTAGGCCAATACTCTACCGAATGAGCTACCCGAGCAAGTTCTAATCTAAACACAAATTTTTCTCTTATATACGCTGTTAATTCCTGTGCACCAAATGCTATGAAACCTTTGCTTCTATCTTGCAAATGGCGGCTTCTTTATTAGAAAGACATTTTATTTGGAATTTTACATTACAAAGCCAGTATGGTTTCTTTCAATGTTTTTATTATTCATTTCATACATCTCAATGAAGGATAAATCATATTTGAAGAGAAAAATTATACGCTCAGACCAGGGCTTGAACCCAGGACCTTTGGCTTTCTAGGCCAATACTCTACCGACTGAGTTACTTGAGCAAGTTCAAATCTAAACACACATTTTTCTCTTATATATGCTGTTAATCCAAATAAAATGTCTTCTTAATAAAGAAGCCGCCATTTGCAAGATAGAAGCGAAGATTTCATAGCATTTGGCGCACGGGAATTAACAGCGTATATAAGAGAAAAATTTGCATTTAGATTGGAACTTGCTCAGGTAGCTCAGCCTAGAAAGTCAAAGGTCCTGGATTCAAGCCCCGGTCTGAGCATATAATTTTTTTCTTCAAATATGACAAGTTTTAGTGTTAACATATAACATTACACATGCAAGAAAAGGGGGAGGAAAAAAAAGTAACCTGTCATGATTCAAATCTTCAATGTTCGAACATCAAATTCACCACTTTAAACATTAAGTTGTATTGACGATTTTATTATTAATTTAACACTTCTCATAGAAGGATAAATTATATTTGAAGAGAAAAATTTTCGCCTAGACCGGGACTCGAACCCGGGACCCTTGGCTTTCCGGGCCAAGTGCTCTGCCAACTGAGCTACCGAGGCGAGTTACGATCTAGATGCAAATTTTTCTCTTATGTACGTTGTAATTCCCTCGCGTCAAATGCTTGAAACCATAGCTTCTATCTTTGCAAATGGCGGCTTCTTAGTTAAGAAGACATTTATTGGGAATTTAACACTACTTTATAGCCAGTAGGGCTTCTATTGACGATTTTATTATTAATTTAACACTTCTCATAGAAGGATAAATTATATTTGAAGAGAAAAATTTTCGCCTACACCGGGACTCGAACCCGTAACTCGCCTCGGTAGCTCAGTTGGTAGAGCACTTGGCCCGGAAAGCCAAGGGTCCCGGGTTCGAGTCCCGGTCTAGGCAAAAATTTTTCTCTTCAAATATAATTTATCCTTCTATGAGAAGTGTTAAATTAATAATAAAATCGTCAATAGAAGCCCTACTGGCTATAAAGTAGTGTTAAATTCCCAATAAATGTCTTCTTAACTAAGAAGCCGCCATTTGCAAAGATAGAAGCTATGGTTTCAAGCATTTGACGCGAGGGAACTACAACGTACATAAGAGAAAAATTTGCGTCTAGATCGTAACTCGCCTCGGTAGCTCAGTTGGTAGAGCACTTGGCCTGGAAAGCCAAGGGTCCCGTGTTCGAGTCCCGGTCTAGGCAAAAATTTTTCTCTTCAAATATAATTAAGTTGTATGTTAACTACATAGATTCAGTGTGCAAGGCTCTCATTGTACAAAATCTACTGTAGTCAGTGCAGTGGTGTGCATCAACTGATTAGTTAAAAATATAAAAGATTTTATAACAATTTTTTAAACATTGTTGATATATTGACAAAGTAAACACTGACCTCAGGCATATATCATTATGGTCCAGACAATATGGGCTGAAACTAAATGTAAACAAAACGCAAGCAATAATTATCGGACATCCAAGGCTATTACACCTCATAAACAATGGCAATATGCCGGCTGTCATATTAGATAATGAACAAATTCCTTATACCGACGTCGTTAAAAACTTGGGATTTTACTTAGATTCTAATTTAAATTGGCATGTGCAAGTAAAACAAACATCTAAAAGGATCTTCTCCATAATGCATTCCCTAAAGCGACTTAAACATTTTCTTCCTACAACTCTTAAAAGAATTTTAATCCAAACTTTAGTGATGCCGCATTTTGACTACTGTGACATTCTACTAACTGACATAAGTGACGGATTGTCGGACAAACTGCAGCGTGTCCATAATATGTGTATCAGATTCATATTTAATGTTCGAAAATACGATCACATTTCTCCATTATTCCACGAATTGTCATGGCTACATCTAAAAGAGAGAAGAAAATCGCACTGTCTAATTCTCCTATTTAAGATCCTACATACCTCGATTCCCAATTATTTATCATCCCGTTTCCAGTATCTATCCTCAAACCACAACTTAAACACAAGATCACAACATAGTCTCTTGCTTAATATACCGCAACACAGGACATCACATTACTCCATGACATATACCATCTTCACTTCTCGCAACTGGAATTCCCTACCACAAGAAATAAGGGGCTGCCGGACATTGGCATCTTTTAAAAGAAATCTAAATTTATATTTGCTCTAAACTCGACTTCATTATTATCCAGTGTAAGGTATATATATTAATTGGTGTTTCTCGTATAATGTATCATATTTATATTATTATTATAATTATTATTATTATTATTATTATTATCGTATCATTATTGTTATTACCCTATAAAATGTTGTTTGTACATGACATTTACATTGCTACATTATTGTCTCTTTCACTGTTTATAATTAGTATACTGTATATCTATATTTGTCAAATATTTATTTGTATTTGTGCTGGTTGAGTGGAAGAGAGGGCCTTATGGCCTTAACTATGCCAGAATAAATAAAGTATTATTATTATTATTATTATTATTATTATATTACTACGTGATAAGGCAGCATGGCACTTCTAAAAATTATAAAACTGAAAAATCTGCAATTGCTGCACATAATTTACTAGAAAGAAAATCATAAAATTGGAAGAGAAGCAACATTTTTAAAACAATAGGATAAACTTTTAAAATTGACAGTTTGGGAGATGATATACATTCAGAAAAATAAATATAGATCAATGAACTTTGATATTCCTATGAACAAAATTTAATTTCAAAGTTTATAAACTCAATCATAGATGGCAGCACAGAAGATGTTGACAATAGAATAGTTCATGGCTGAATAATTTCATCAGTCAGAGTTGTGACTGATGATGGACGAGATGTCGTCTGAAACCACAGTATCGTGTAAAACACGAAATTTATGAGGTAAGTTTTTCAAATAAGTATCTCTGATGATTTCAAATGATTATTACCTCGTAATGTTTAGTTCCCAACATTAATTTTAACATCCTTGTAAGTTGCCCATTTTTGGTGGTTGATTAATGATTTACTATCTCAAATTACTTGATTAATATGGATCATTCAGCTTGTGGCCTGGAGGAGGCTGGGGAGAGATGACTAGATAATTGATTTACTATCTCAAATTACTCAGTTAATATGGATCATTCAGCTTGTGGCCTGGAGGAGGCTGAGGAGAGATGACTAGATAATTGATTTACTATCTCAAATTACTCAATTAATATGGATCATTCAGCTTGTGGCCTGGAGGAGGCAGAGGAGAGATGGCTAGATAATTGATTTACTATCTCAAATTACTCAATTAATATGGATCATTCAGCTTGTGGCCTGGAGAAGGCTGAGGAGAGATGACTAGATAATTGATTTACTATCTCAAATTACTCAATTAATATGGATCATTCAGCTTGTGGCCTGGAGGAGGCTGAGGAGAGATGACTAGATAATTGATTTACTATCTCAAATTACTCAGTTAATATGGATCATTCAGCTTGTGGCCTGGAGGAGGCTGAGGAGAGATGACTAGATAATTGATTTACTATCTCAAATTACTCAATTAATATGGATCATTCAGCTTGTGGCCTGGAGGAGGCTGGGGAGAGATGACTAGATAATTGATTTACTATCTCAAATTACTCAATTAATATGGATCATTCAGCTTGTGGCCTGGAGGAGGCTGAGGAGAGATGACTAGATAATTGATTTACTATCTCAAATTACTCAATTAATATGGATCATTCAGCTTGTGGCCTGGAGGAGGCTGAGGAGAGATGACTAGATAATTGATTTACTATCTCAAATTACTCAGTTAATATGGATCATTCAGCTTGTGGCCTGGAGGAGGCTGGGGAGAGATGACTAGATAATTGATTTACTATCTCAAATTACTCAATTAATATGGATCATTCAGCTTGTGGCCTGGAGGAGGCTGAGGAGAGATGACTAGATAATTGATTTACTATCCCAAATTACTCAGTTAATATGGATCATTCAGCATGTGGCCTGGAGGAGGCTAGGGAGAGATGACTAGATAATTGATTTACTATCTCAAATTACTCAATTAATATGGATCATTCAGCTTGTAGCCTGGAGGAGGCTGAGGAGAGATGACTAGATAATTGATTTACTATCTCAAATTACTCAGTTAATATGGATCATTCAGCTTGTGGCCTGGAGGAGGCTGGGGAGAGATGACTAGATAATTGATTTACTATCTCAAATTACTCAATTAATATGGATCATTCAGCTTGTGGCCTGGAGGAGGCTGAGGAGAGATGACTAGATAATTGATTTACTATCTCAAATTACTCAGTTAATATGGATCATTCAGCATGTGGCCTGGAGGAGGCTGGGGAGAGATGACTAGATAATTGATTTACTATCTTCAAATTACTCAATTAATATGGATCATTCAGCTTGTGGCCTGGAGGAGGCTGAGGAGAGATGACTAGATAATTGATTTACTATCTCAAATTACTCAATTAATATGGATCATTCAGCTTGTGACCTGGAGGAGGCTGAGGAGAGATGACTAGATAATTGATTTACTATCTCAAATTACTCAATTAATATGGATCATTCAGCTTGTAGCCTGGAGGAGGCTGAGGAGAGATGACTAGATAATTGATTTACTATCTCAAATTACTCAGTTAATATGGATCATTCAGCTTGTGGCCTGGAGGAGGCTGGGGAGAGTTGACTAGATAATTGATTTACTATCTCAAATTACTCAATTAATATGGATCATTCAGCTTGTGGCCTGGAGGAGGCTGAGGAGAGATGACTAGATAATTGATTTACTATCTCAAATTACTCAATTAATATGGATCATTCAGCTTGTGCCTGGAGGAGGCTAAGGAGAGATGACTAGATAATTGATTTACTATCTCAAATTACTCAGTTAATATGGATCATTCAGCATGTGGCCTGGAGGAGGCTGGGGAGAGATGACTAGATAATTGATTTACTATCTCAAATTACTCAATTAATATGGATCATTCAACTTGTGGCCTGGAGGAGGCTGAGGAGAGATGACTAGATAATTGATTTACTATCTCAAATTACTCAGTTAATATGGATCATTCAGCATGTGGCCTGGAGGAGGCTGGGGAGAGATGACTAGATAACTGATTTACTATCTCAAATTACTCAATTAATATGGATCAGTCAACTTGTGGCCTGGAGGAGGCTGAGGAGAGATGACTAGATAATTGATTTACTATCTCAAATTACTCAATTAATATGGATCAGTCAACTTGTGGCCTGGAGGAGGCTGAGGAGAGATGACTAGATAATTGATTTACTATCTCAAATTACTCAATTAATATGGATCAGTCAACTTGTGGCCTGGAGGAGGCTGAGGAGAGATGACTAGATAATTGATTTACTATCTCAAATTACTCAGTTAATATGGATCATTCAGCATGTGGCCTGGAGGAGGCTGGGGAGAGATGACTAGATAACTGATTTACTATCTCAAATTACTCAATTAATATGGATCAGTCAACTTGTGGCCTGGAGGAGGCTGAGGAGAGATGACTAGATAATTGATTTACTATCTCAAATTACTCAATTAATATGGATCAGTCAACTTGTGGCCTGGAGGAGGCTGAGGAGAGATGACTAGATAATTGATTTACTATCTCAAATTACTCAATTAATATGGATCAGTCAACTTGTGGCCTGGAGGAGGCTGAGGAGAGATGACTAGATAATTGATTTACTATCTCAAATTACTCAATTAATATGGATCAGTCAACTTGTGGCCTGGAGGAGGCTGAGGAGAGATGACTAGATAATTGATTTACTATCTCAAATTACTCAATTAATATGGATCAGTCAACTTGTGGCCTGGAGGAGGCTGAGGAGAGATGACTAGATAATTGATTTACTATCTCAAATTACTCAATTAATATGGATCAGTCAACTTGTGGCCTGGAGGAGGCTGAGGAGAGATGACTAGATAATTGATTTACTATCTCAAATTACTCAATTAATATGGATCAGTCAACTTGTGGCCTGGAGGAGGCTGGGGAGAGATTGCTATAGAGTATTGATTTACTATCTCAAAATACTCATTTAATATGGATCATTCAGCTTGTGGCCTGGAGGAGGCTGGGGAGAGATGACTATAGAGTATTGATTTACTATCTCAAATTACTCCATTAATATGGATCATTCAGCTTGTGGTCTGGAGGAGGCTGGGGAGAGATGACTATGAACCTGTCAGCAATTCTACAAGTTGATGAACAGTCTCAAAATTACTATGTAGTAATTTATTTTGAAAACGCCCAGTTGGTAGACCAAGAATGAGGTGGAAGAACAACATTAACTATGATTTGAGGGAAGTAGATTATACAGGGAATGATTGGAAAGCATTAGCTCAGGATAGGGATGTATGGAGAGCTTATGTCCGCGCGGCAATGAACCTACGGGTTCGATAGTGCCAGTGAGTAAGTAAGTAATTTATTTTAAAATTATTTTTAGTGATGTATCTAAATTTAATATAAATTTGTAAAAATATTAATAACTGACTTTTCTTTTAATAATTTTAATTACTCAATATTCTGATTGACATTTAGATCTATTAAGATAAGGTATGACAATATGTTTTTATTATTCATTTCATACATCTCAATGATGGATAAATCATATTTGAAGAGAATAATTATTCGCTCAGACTCTTCAAATATTATGACAATTTTAATTAATTTTGCTACAGATATGTTATATTGTACTTAATGTATAAATTGTAATTGTAGACTAGTCCTAAAACATGTCTGATGTTCTGATGATTAATAAATAAATACATCTGTAAGCAGTTAAATTTGTGTGGTGTAATACATTTACGCCCTATATATATTATATATCATGCTATATGGTAACAAATACAATAATTCATTTACTAAGGAGCGGATTGTATGTGCTAAAAATTAAGATTGCAACACAGATATCATAATGTTTAAATAAATAGGATATTTTTTTTAATACATATGTTCGACAAAAAAACAACCATTAGAGGTAAGAATGAACATACAATATTTAATTTTAGGAAGTTATATTTTGAAGTTATTTTAATTATATTATTTTTAGTCTGGACATCTTACCTCAATATTAATGTTGATTTGTTCTTGGACATGTTTCAAAACAATTCTGTTTTATCGTCAGCTTTCCCAGACTGGTTTTTTTATGTTGCATTATGTTGCACAACCTGGATGTCGATGTCAGCTCCATCCTGTGGTTGGCCAAAGAACCTCCAAACAAGGTCACCCTCCATCGGAATATCAAAATTCATAACTCTGTTTCTGTTCTTCTGAATATAAATTTTTTCCCAAATAGTCAGCTCTTTTGTATTTTCTAACTGTTTTAATAATTTAGTGTCTGAATTTATATTATGTTTTTCAGACCAAACATGAGCAGCAACTGCAGATTTTTCAATTTCTCCATTTTTAATATTTCTTATGTGTTCTTTGGTTCTAATTTTTAGGTTTCTTTTTGTTTTCCCTATATATATATATATATCTTTTCACAACCCGTACATTCAATTTGATATATTCCTGACTTTTTATTTTTATCAGTTTTTTCATTTTTGTTGGTTTTTATTAGTTTATTTAAACTGTAGTTATTTTTTGGTGCTAATTTAATATTAAACTTCTCAAATATATTTTGAAATTTATTATGTACCCAAGGGTGATATGTGAATTTCCTAAAAAATAAAAAAAATATAGGAAATTCACATATCACCCTTGGGTACATAATAAATTTCAAAATATATTTGAGAAGTTTAATATTAAATTAAACAAAATTTCTGATTATAAGTCAAGATGGATACAACATGTTCATCGAATGGAAGATCACAGAATACCCAAACTAATGTTAAGATATCAACCTGCAGGAAGAAGAAGACCAGGACGTCCACTCAAAAGACTTCTGGATGGTGTTTCTCTTGAGGCCGAAACAGGTCAACAAATGGCCTAAATTCGTGAATGTACTATGATGATGATGAAAATTAAATTAGCACCAAAAAATAACTACAGTTTAAATAAACTAATAAAAACCAACAAAAATGAAAAAACTGATAAAAATAAAAAGTCAGGAATATATCAAATTGAATGTACGGGTTGTGAAAAGATATATATATATATATAGGGAAAACAAAAAGAAACCTAAAAATTAGAACCAAAGAACACATAAGAAATATTAAAAATGGAGAAATTGAAAAATCTGCAGTTGCTGCTCATGTTTGGTCTGAAAAACATAATATAAATTCAGACACTAAATTATTAAAACAGTTAGAAAATACAAAAGAGCTGACTATTTGGGAAAAAATTTATATTCAGAAGAACAGAAACAGAGTTATGAATTTTTGATATTCCGATGGAGGGTGACCTTGTTTGGAGGTTCTTTGGCCAACCACAGGATGGAGCTGACATCGGCATCCAGGTTGTGCAACATAATGCAACATAAAAAACCAGTCTGGGAAAGCTGACGATAAAACAGAATTGTTTTGAAACATGTCCAAGAACAAATCAACATTGATATTGAGGTAAGATGTCCAGACTAAAAATAATATAATGAACATACAAAATGTTTTAATTATTAAATAGGATGTTATTTCTTTCATAAATTAAAAAAAAAATCAAGGAATTCAAATCACAATGGCACCAATAAATAAATTTAGGCTGGAGAATATACTAATAAGTAATAAGGAAGTTAATACTCCAGATAGTAGAAAATCTGGAATTTATCAAATTAGCTGTAAAGACTGCAAAAAGGTATATACAGGAAAAACAAAAATTAATTTAGATACTTCCAAAAAAGAACGCTATAGAAATATTAAAAATGGTGAAATTGAAAAATCAGCAATTACAGCTCATAGTTTGCTAGAATGTCATAAAATTGAAAAAGAAGCTAAACATTTAAAACATTTGTAAAACCTTTGGAATTGACGGTTTGGGAAAAAATATATATTCAAAGGAACAAATTTAGATCCAAGAATTTTTTAATTCTCGGCAAGCAAGACTTGATATCAAAATTCATCAAATCAACACCAAATGGCAACTTTGAGGATGAAGATGTAGACCAAAAAAGGCCATAGCCGGCTAAGATAGGTCTAAGCGGCCCCCACGCGTATTCATTCCAAATTTTGGCCAAAAGTTGCGTCTGATGGGTTACAAACCCACACCAAATTTCAACCCTGTAACTGCACTAGGAACAACAACAAAAATACAACTAGTAATTTTTGGTGAAGATTTTTTTCTCAGGATCTACTGGACCAATTTTTATGAAAAAAATATATGTTGTATATATTCAAGGCAATTCACAGCAAAAATCGAGAACTCAATCCCACAAACGTAACTACCTGAAAAATATTATTTTAGTTTTTGTGATTTTTTTTGGTCATTCGCTCACGAGATACAATTACGAGTTTTTTTCTAGTAGACAATTGGACCTCTTTCTACAACATATAATTTTTCCAAGTCGATCGAAGAGGTGGAGCATAGTTAAAACAATTAAAATACAATTTTTTTGCACATTTTATCTAAATTTTATTAAGATTTCTTACAACATAATTAAACTTTCGATCAATTTTTGGTGCTGTGTCATTTACGTTACTGGCCGATGAAGATTTTCACTGCCTCCCTTAATCATCGTTGCTATCATCATTGATGATGACAGTTGTATTCTTCGTTGCAAACAATTTACTCAGAATTGCAGCTGGTCGTAAAATCTTGGACAAATATCTTCCATGTGCTAGGTAATATATGATTGCAGCTACATGAGAACAGCAACTGACAGTCCTCCTCCCATTGGCACATTCACAATAATGTTGGTACATATCTGTTCATGGTATAATCGAACAGAGATATCAACTCCTTGATAAAAAAAATTAGATAACAAAATGCTTCCAAAAGTGGGTAATGACTTTAGAATCGCATCATTTCTGCATAATAAGTTTTGAAAGCGTTTCACATCCGATGCAGAATGTGCAGATGAAGTCTTAGAGAGAATGAAAATTCAGAACAGTGTTAAGAATATGTTAGCGATTGAGGTTGAAGAGAAAGGATGGCTTCGTAAGAAAGACCTTTTCAAAGTATTTCATCGGAGGATGTACTAGATTTTCCGGATATGATTGTGAGAGAGCTAAAATTCTGTTCACCGGGTCATACCAGTTTTCACAAGCCATGTCATATCTGTCCACCGCTGTGGTCTCGAGGTAACGTGCTGCCTTGTCACGCAGCGGGCCCGGGTTCGATCCCCGGTCGGGGCAGTTTTTCTGGGTGAGGTTTTTATCGAGATTTTTCCTCACCTGTAAGACAAATGTCAGGAAAAATTTAAGGCCCAAACGGTCCCTGAAATCATATGGCCATCATCATCATCATCATCCTTCACCGGTGTGGAAAGCAATGGGAAGCTACCACACCTACAAATCCCTAGTAAAGCTGCAAGCATAGCATGAAAATGCTATGATTGCAGTGAAGGACCTGCCTTCGGGCAGAATTACTATGGATGGATATCATATCTTGCAGAAATGATTGACGAAGCTGGGAATGTAAATACATAACTTGTCAAAGATAAATCACTCGTTTTGAAGCTTCAAGTTCAGTCTCGCCACATATCGAGGAAGGTTTATTGCTGCTTCATTGAATATACCCCTCACAGTATTGGCACAAAAGGAATCACAAGACATTATTGTGAATGCGCCAATGGGAGGAGGACTGTCGGTTGCTGTTCTCATGTAGCTGCAATCATATATTACCTGGCACATGGAAGATATTTGTCCAAGATTTTACGACCAGCTGCGATTCTGAGTAAATTGTTCACAACGAAGAATACAACTGCCATCATCAATGATGATAGCAACGATGATTAAGGGAGGCAGTGAAAATCTTCATCGGCCAGTAACGTAAATGGCACAGCACCAAAAATTGATCGAAAGTTTAATTATGTTGTAAGAAATCTTAATAAAATGTGCAAAAAAATTGCATTTTAATTTTTTTAACTATGCTCCATCTCTTCAATCGACTTGGAAAAATTATATGTTGTAGTAAGAGGTCCAATTGTCTAATAGAAAAAACTCGTAATTGTATCTTGTGAGCGTGTGATCGAAAAAAATCACGAAAACTAAAATAATTTTTTTCAGATAGTTACGTTTGTGGGGTTGAGTTCTTGATTTTTGCTGTGAATCGCCTTGAATATATTTATAACATATATTTTTTTCATTAAAATCGATCCAGTAGATCCTGAGAAAAAATCTTCACCAAAAATACTAGTTGTATTTTTATCTTTGTTCCTAGTGCAGCTACAGGGTTGAAATTTGGTGTGAGTTTGAAACACATCAGATGCAATTTTTGGCCAAAATTTGGAACGAATACACGTGGGGGCCGCTCACCCCTAACTTAGCCAGCTATGGCTTTGACAGTCATAATGATCGCTGAAGATGGGAGGGATGCTTCTTGAAGGCTGCAGTTTCCATGGTTGAAGAACATAAAGTATGAGGTGAGATACAACTCATTTAATTATTTTTTATTAATTGTTATTTATTTCTAATGTAAAAGTAAACTTGTATAATATAAAGGTTACAATGCTAGATTCCACAAAAGCATCAAAGAACTTTATTAACTTACATTTATAAAACTATAATCAAGTTATCAATTGAAGACATGGGGGGAAAAACGATGAATGCCACTTTTTACCATTGCAGAGAAAACAATTTTTAAAACTTTGAAACCCTTTTGTGGGAACATTTTTTTATTATTTAAAATTTAGTTGTGGTTAACATAGAGTATGTATATTAGACATTATATTGACTTATGTTCAATTAGTGACCTTCAACAATAGCTACAATGTACACTTTTCTTTTATTTGACGTACACTTGGAAGCGGAAAAAACGATGAAAATTCATTGTTGTTGAAATAATTAACAAGCACAGCACAACTTAGCATTATATTAAAGAGTTAACTAAGTTAAGGTAATAATAGAATACCATATTTTAAGTTAATAAGTATCTAAAACAATAAAACCCTTTTGTCATACTTCAGCATATTAACTTTACTTTCTCAATGAGGTAGATTCTTATAATAGTTTTTTGATGTCTCACTGGAGAGAAGTTTTGAAAGTTCCTGAAACAAAAATTAATCATAGAACACAAGAACCTGACTTAGTGAAATACTGTTGATACTAATTTGAGAACAGTCACCTGCAGATCTTTCCATTTTAACAATGGAACTGGTATGATATCCATGTAGGCTGGACCAGGTAAGACGAATTCTCCATCAGCTAATGTAACCTCCCTTCTCATTCTCATCCCAGTCATTACTGAACTTTCCCAGGATTCATTGTAGCTTCCTGATCTCAAAAATAGAAGGCTTGGCTACTCAACTTCAACTCTAACTTCTTTCAGTGGTCTTGAAGGTACTGATAGTTTTGGTTTATACACATCTTGAAGGGAAAAGAATGTTGTCCATTCTTTGGAAAGAGTTTGGTCACATTCAATTACTTGAAATGGGTTTGGTTACAATAAATACAGGGTTACTAACATTAAAATACCAACATGAAAGTGATATAAATTCAAAGAGTTACAAAACACTCATCGTTATTTCAGCAAAACGTCATGATACTCATCATTTTTCCCGCTTCCTATGTTTTTTAATTTGCTTGTAACTGCTGACATTCATTTCTTTTCGATCAAACTAATATACCTGAAGAAAGTATGGACTTCACGCTATCTAACAGACGTATAAGTAGAATTTCGATAAAAAGTGACATTCATCGTTTTTCCCCCCATGTCTTCAATTATTAAAAAAGTCTTACTACATATTATGCCTATACTATGTTGCAGTCTTAACTTTTAGTAGATAAAAATCCACTCACTATTCATTACTTTTAAATAACTTACCAAGGCTAAAGTAACACCAGCCATTACTGTAGAAAGAATTGGAAAACCATAGTATTCTAATAGAACTCCACCTAAAGATGGACCTATTACTTCCCTGCAACATAAACATTTAGAGAAAATTTAAAGTGTGTGATTCTTCATTCCATTTTTGTATTTCTATTAATTTCATATTAAGAAACATCTACTCACCCTAAAGAATATACACAAGACCATACTCCGGCCACTAAACTGTATGTTGACAGTTCATCTCCACAACCACCATCGCTGTAACACAAATTTTTGTCATCATCATCATCATCAAATTTCAAGGCATAGGTATATTGTCTTGTTCTGCTTCAGGTTGGAAATAATATCTTCATCTCTTAATAAATAAATGTGTTCTGTACATCCTTACCTCATATAGTTGTTTCTGTTAGATGTATGTTTCAAGGCATGTGTGCCTCATCTTCAGTTTGTACAGACTGTACAAACTGATGATGCCTTAAAACATACATCTAAAAGATACAACTATATGAGGTAAGAATAGTAAATAAATATATCCTCAACTCATTTCTAACTCAGGGTCGGGTCAAGGGATGAGATGATATGAAGCCCCTATATAGAGGTCTGTGAATGATAAGGGTGCCAGGCGACCATGCCTGACACACCATCACATGGGCAGATGAACAAAACGGATGAGATGAGTATGGAAAAATGGTGCAATGAAATCATGGCAGGGGAAAACGGGAGACACCTGAGAAAAATCTGCCCAAGCTCCATTTTGTCCACATGAAACCCACATGGAGTGACCAAGACTCAATCTTGGGACCCAAGTGGTGAGAAGCGAACGTCTAACCACTTGTGCCACAGAGCCACCAGGTAAGAATAATACAGAACACATTTATTTATTAAGTAAAACCTCATAATGTTACTTCCTATTGTATTTTTGAATAAACCCACATCTCTTCTTTAATCATCTAGGGGCCCTTCTTGCCCAGAGGTATGAAGTAAATTGCAAAAACGAAGTCTGAGCCATTATTATGGTTTCACAATTTTTTTGTGTTTGTATAACATGAAAAACCAAACCGAAAATATATCACAGTTAATTGTGGAAATAAAATCTAAACCACAATCATGATTTTATAATCACTGTCATGGATTTTCAGTTTTTTATGGTTGTTATGGAACAGTAAAATATTGTGAAAACGAGGTCTTAGTTCAGAATTTGTTTCTGCAATCGAATGAATAAGTCTGTGATTAGTTAGGTATTCTTAGTATGTGCATCTACCAGTTACTTCTGCAAGTTAATGAATCAATTCTTATCTTATCTCATACTTCATGTTTTTTAACACAGGAACTGCAGTTTTCAAGAGTGTCCCTCTCAACTTCAGCCAAAACCATGACTACCAGATTTTCGTTGGAACCTTCTTCTATAGCATTGCCATCTGGTGTTAATTTCATGAACCTTGTGACCAAATCCTGCTTAGCAGGAATTAAAACTTGATCTCAAAGTTCATCAAATCAACACCAAATGGCAAAATTATAGATGAATTCCAACAAAAATCCGGTAATCATGGTTTTGGCTGAAGACGAGAAGGATACCTCTTGAAAAGAGGTTCCTGTGTTAAAATGCATGAAGTATGAGGTCAGATAAGACTTTATTCATTAATTGAAGAACCTCATAATGTTATTTCCCATAATTAACTTATGAACTTCTGTAAGTTTTTATGATTTTGTTATACATGAGATATTGTTTAATATTTAAAGGAAGTGACACTATGAGGTTTATTTTAAATAATAGGAGTTAGAATATTCACGACTCACTTTATATTTGTAGATTTCTTGAAGACCAAGGTTTTGTAATGTTACGTACCATTATCAATTCTTTGTTATTTAAAAAGAATTTTGATATGTTATGTATCAAAACCTTGTTCTTCAAGAAATCTACAATAAATTAAGGTGAGTCGTGAATATTCTAACTCCTATTATGTGATATTGTATTTGTTACAGATATCTTTAATTTGATTATGGTCAAACAGGCTACCCACAGATTAATAATATTGTTCCACCACCTTTAATTTATCTCATTTGACTGGAGATTAAGATATTTCAAAATCATATAGCAAGTTGGGATTGTTATCTCTTCTAGTGCAAATAACAGTCTATGAACCCTGGAATGGAAAACAAGTTACTAACTATATTGATAGTATTCAGTTAACTTTGGTTACCTTTCAACCTATCGACATGTTTACCAATATGTTTATTCATGTTTCTGTCATATACTTACTGCACATATTTTTTTCTCATGCTTGTTGCAATTCATAATACTTAACCATAACATGTAAAACATAAATGGACAAATATAAGGTTAGAGTAAGTTGTTTTGATTAGCTTTTTAAGTTTAAGACTGATGGAAGTTCAGGCACAGCTCATGAATTCAAAATCAAGGGAAGCTCTCAAGTATCAAATTTATGATAACATGAAAAAAGCATGCATAAATTTTGCTGACAATTGGTTAAACATGTAATATGATGTATGCTAACCAGCCACTTGAATTATAGCTTTGTACAACAAGTGGTAAGATATAACTTCCTGGGTTGCAAAATATCATACACAGCGGAAACAGATATAAATAACAAACTAAGTAAGTTTAATTATATAACAGGAACACTAAAAAGAATTTTGTAAAATAAAGCCAGGAAAGACTCAATAATGAAATTATACAAGACAATGGCAGTGCCTATTATTACTTATGGATCCGAAACAAGGACAGTGACAACACAACAATCTGCTGAAATGAAATTCCTCAGACCAATAGCAGGATGTCAAAGAACAGAAAAAAAACATAACAGAAATAAAACAACTAAAAGTAGAGGAATTAAACACAACAATAGTGAAATACAGAAAAACTGGAAAGAATACTTGGCAAGGATGACTGAGAATAGAATACCAAAAGCAGCATACAGCTATTCACCATGAGAAAGAAGAAGTTTGGGAAGACCAAAGAAAAGATGGAAACAGCAGCAATTTGGAGCCGGAACAGGCTAGTAAATAAGCCTAAACCGTGATGAAGAAGAAGAAGAAGTAGATGAGCTCTCCTCTCATTCTGCATTACTAAGGGTCGAATGTTTGAACGCATTAGACAGTAAAAGGCGTTCTCTGCTGAGAAAGTTTTATCCAAATACATTTTGCTTACTCAGAAATCTATTCATGCGATAATAATTGTAAGCTACCTGACGAGGTACCTTAAGATCATAGCTCAAGATAGAAACTGATCGTGAAAATCCCGAAGGGAACCGATGTAGTTTGAAACCTTTGCAGCTTTATCCAAGATGTCGGACCTTGAAGACTTCGATCATGTTTTCGGTATACACGGAAGAGGAATTTGATAGAGTCTACCAAAGAATTCAACTGGAAGAACAGGAGAATCGGCATAATATTGCGCGATGCAGAGATCGTTGTATACGGTATTATTTGTGGGACGCAAGCGTAAATACGTTCCTCTATAGCAGACGAAAATAATGGAAGTGGTTTTATCGCTGAGAATTCTGGGTAATTCGTTGCCAATATTACGAAAACGTCAACTTTCATGCATGACCGGTAAGTCGGCCGTTAATTTGATCTCAGCAATTGCTCATGGTGAGTCAGCTCACCAGTGATTGGAAGTAATTTGAGTAGAGACTAATGTATTTGCATGAGGCCCTAAGTGATTAATCTGGGTTTCATTGTAATTTGATGATGTAACTTATTTTCTGATATATCTATATAGGTCTACTATTTTAAGAGAATGTCAAGTTCAGAATTTAATCAAAATTACAGTGGGAAGTAACACTATGAGGTAATTTATAAATTGAGTAGGTTAAATTTTTTTTTTTCATCTAACCTTATAAAGTTCCATGTTTTCACGATACCAGTTTCAAAGGCCTTCGCCTCTAGAGTTTGACTGATAGATGGAGCCAAAGGCCTTTGAAACTGATATCATGAAAACATGCAATTTTATGAGGTGAGATGAAAAAAACATTTAACTGACTGAATTTATAAATTGCCAAGTACAGACATTAAATTAATTAGATCTTGAAAAATCCTGGAATGTTCAGAATTTACATTTTATAGTATAAGCTTTCTTGTTGTTACACTCATATTAGTTGTGGTCATGTAGGTCCTACCTAGTATTTTAATTATTAATTTTTTGTTTGTTTAAGGGTTGTTTCTGAAATGTTCTGAACACAATTTTTTCAGACATTTTTAACACATACTTTATCACTGCCACTCCCACTATCACACTCACAAGGATATTAAAATATTAGAGCCCTTCTACATAGAATAGTACATGGGAAATTAAAAAAAATATTTGACAAATACAACATTACTTTGGCACCAATTAATAAATTTAGTCTAGAAAACTTTTAAATACCAATAAAAAATCAACATCCCAGACAGTAAGAAATCTGGAATTTATCAAATTAATTGTAATGATTGTAGCAAAGTATACATAGGAAAAACAAAAAGGAATTTAGAAACACGCACTAAAGAACATTTTAGAAATATTAAAAATTGTGAAATTGAAAAATCAGCAATTGCTGCACATAGTATACTAGAACATCATAAAATTGAAAAAGAAGCGAAACTTTTGAAACAATTGGATAAACCGTTGGAATTGACAATTTGGGAAATGACATTTAATTAATGTTGGGAAGTAAACATTATGAGGTATAATCATTAAAATTCATCGGAGAACATATTGTTTAAACAACTCACCTCATAGGATTCATGCTTCCATGATATCGCGATTTCAAACATAGTCATGTTCATCGTCAGCCATAACTCCGACTGATGAAATTCTTCAGCCGTCAAGTATTCTATTGTCGCCATCTTCAGTGCTGCCATCTATGGTTGAATTCATGAACTTCGAAATCAATGTAATTTCGTTAGGGATATAAAAATTCATTGATCTATTTTTGTTTTTCTGAATGTATATTTTTTTCCCAAACTGTCAATTCCAAAGGTTTCTCTACTTGTTTTAAAAGTTTAGCTTCTCTTCCAATTTTATGATGTTCTAATAAACTATGTGCAGCAATTGCAGATTTTTCAATTTCACAATTTTTAATATTTCTGAAATGTTCTTTTGTCCGAATTTCCAAATTCCTTTTTGTTTTTTCTATATAAACTTTATTGCAATCTTCACAATTTATTTGATAAATTCCAGATTTCTTACTGTCTGGAACATTGACTTTTTTATTGGTACTTTCAAAAAATTTTTGACAAATACAACTTTCTTTGGCACCAATAAATAAATTTAGTCTGGGTAATCTTCTAAGTACCAATAAAAACGTCAATGTTCCAGACAGTAAGAAATCTGGAATTTATCAAATAAATTGTAAAGATTGCAATAAAGTTTATATAGGAAAAACAAAAAGGAATTTGGAAATTTGGACAAAAGAACATTTCAGAAATATTAAAAATTGTGAAATTGAAAAATCTGCAATTGCTGCACATAGTTTATTAGAACATCATAAAATTGGAAGAGAAGCTAAACTTTTAAAACAAGTAGAGAAACCTTTGGAATTGACAGTTTGGGAAAAAATATACATTCAGAAAAACAAAAATAGATCAATGAATTTTGATATCCCTAACGAAATTACATTGATTTCGAAGTTCATAAATTCAACCATAGATGGCAGCACTGAAGATGGCGACAATAGAATAGTTGACGGCCGAAGAATTTCATCAGTCGGAGTTATGGCTGACGATGAACATGACTATGTTTGAAATCGCGATATCATGGAAGCATGAATCCTATGAGGTGAGATGTTTAAACAATATGTTCTCCGATGAATTTTAATTGGGAAATGATATTCATTCAGAAGAATAAATATCGATCTATGAATTTCGATATTCCGGTGGATAAAAATTTAATTACAAAGTTTATAATCCCAACAAAAGATGGCAGCACAAGAGGTGATGTCACTAAAGAAATCAACAATCACGGAATTTCATCAGTGGAAGCCATGACTGAAGAAGGACATGATATTGTCTGAAACCGTCGGTATCAAAAAAGTTTGAAAATGTATGAGGTGAGTCGATTAAAATATGTTCTCCACTCACTATTAATGATATAACCTCATAATGTTTACTTCCCAGTATTAATTTAAATATAATCTTCTGTTAACTAATAATAAAGCTATCTGGAATTTATCAAATTGATTGTAAAGATTGCAACCGGATATATATAGGAAAAACAAAAAGGAACTTGGAAACTCGTAAAAAAGAACACTTCTGAAACATAAAGAATGGAGAAATTAAAAAATCAGTATAGCAGCACATAGTTTATTAGAGCATCATAGAATTGAAAAAGAAGCAAAACTTTTGGAACATCTATCCAAACCTATGGATTTAACAGTTTGGGAAAAGATACATATATTCAAAAAAACCTTACTAGAACCATGAACTTCAAGATTCCAAACGAACCTTGATTACAAAGTTCTTCAAAAATACAACAGATGGCAGTTTAGAAAATGATTCCTTCAAAAGAACACCAGATGGCAATGGTGACGACTGTCGCTGATACTGCAGTGCTGTGTTTAAAAAAACATAGAAGTATGAGGTAAGAAGAATTCACGATTCATTCAATTCTTATTAATAAAACCTCATAATGTTAAAAATTCCCAAATTTATTATATAAATTTGAAACCTGTTTCATCTTTCTATACCACTTGCATATGTTTACAAGTGTTTAACTATAAACATGTCAATCTTGTTCTCTTTCAGCAGTGTTTATCCTTGTTATTATATTTGTGATAAAGAGCGAATGATTTCATTATCAAGTGCTCGACATTAGATACCAACCAACCAACCATATTTGTGATAAATATGCCGAGTTGGATTAATATACTGCCTAAGGACAGTTTAATTTCTGAGCTTTCTAGATTAGGTCTCGAAGTCGAAAGTAATGTTGAAACCTTAAAACAGAGACTTAAGAATCATTTAAGCAATCTTCCTACTTCTGAACAACTCTTAATTAAACAGAGATTTATTGTACATAGTTCAAGTATGGAAGGGAAGTCTACTGAACAGACTTCGAAGGAAACGCCCATTGGTTTAGTTAGCGATTTTTCTGGAAATGTTCCAGACCCATAACCCCCAGCCATGGAAAAGAATAATAGTAGAATCTTTCAAGAGTTACTTAAGAAAGTTAACACTTGAAACAGAAAGGATTCCGAGTTGCTGATCTTCTTGATTAAGCTTTCTTCCATTTATATTTTGAACTTGGTGAAGGACGATTATTTTGTCAATTCTGTCCTCACATGTGACAATGGAATTCTTTTGAAAGTTTAGAGTTACATAGTTCAGCTTCGTATGACATGGCTGGAAGCTTTGGAACATGTTAAAAGTTCTTTGTTGCCTAGTCGTCTATTAGAAGATTTCCAAATTAAGTTTGTTACCCGTCATTTTCAGCGACGTGAGGAATCTTTATACGAATTTATTTCTGAAGTCCATAGTGCTTGTCAGTTATTGGATCCCTCTATGTCGGAAGATAATCTAGTTGAGATTATTCTTCAGAATATGTCCCCCGCATTCAGGTCTCATTTAGTCTTTGTCAAGAAACCCACTAATATTGACGAGATGTATATATCCTGGCTAGACATGTAGCTGATTCCGAAATTACTGAGAAGCAAAGGAATTCTGCGTTAGAAAATTCTAGAAATGGTTTGGGAAGTTCCAGTTCTTTGGAAAGACATTCTTCTTATTATTCTCAAACGCAAAAGCATAAGATACAGTGTTTATAAGTGTGGAAAATATGGACACTATTCTAGACAATGTTTGTCTAAGAGTTCTAATACGCCCCATGTAAATCTTCTTGCTCTTTCATCTCAAAGACCTGAGAAGCAGGTTAAGAGAAGCAAAAAGATTTTTCCCTCTTAAATAATAAGCCAGCATCTCATTCGGTGGATCAGCCTCATATTTCTGTAGTGGTTTTCAAGGAAAAATTTGATGCCCTATTAGATAGCGGAGCTTCAATCTCCCTTGTGCGTGAAGATGTTTTATCTGCGTTATCGATTAGATTTCAGAAGCAGACTGCTTTAAAATGTAAATCAGTCAACAATCAAGCTTTCACTTTAAATAAAATAGTTCGATTACACTTGAAGATTAATAAATTCTCATGGGATCAACTGTTTTATGTAGTATCTGATTTACCAGTCCCCCTAATTCTGGGTTTCAACTTTATGAGCAAGTCGGGTTTGAAAATCGACTTTCAGCACAAGTTGTGTAGTTTTAAATTTGCCCGCAATGTTTCTTTTCAGTTTAAAGTGCATCCTTGCATTTATGGGCATGAGTTCGGGAGACATTCCTCAGCACAGTATTGTGTCAGCTCCTTGAACACTCATGTAGAAGCTGGCAAATTATCGCAGCTTGTTAGAGAATTCCCTAGGTTGTTTAGCACTCAATTGGGCAGAGCTAAGATAGCTTGTGCAAATTGGAATTAACTGATAATATCCCCATTCGTTCGCCCCCCTTTCAATTCTCTCCCCCTAAATTGCAGTTGTTGTGGAACAAAATTAATAAGTTATTGGAACAAGGAGTCATTAGACCAAGTCGGTCTAACTATGCGAGCCCTACTTTTCTTGTCCCAAAAGCTAATGGAGCTCAGAGATTGGTAGTGGATTACCGGAAACTTAATAAGAATAAACAATTGGCTGTTAATAATGGATACGACCCTGAAATTATAGAATGTTTAATTAAGAAGATTAATTACAAAAAAGCAATTAACAAAGTTTCTCCTGTACCCAAAGAAAACAATAAGAAATATGTCGTAATGTCATACATAGGCCCACTTTCAAATAAAATATCTAAACACTTCAAAAAGTTGAACATTAATGTGGCATTTAAAATTAATAAAACTCTACAAAATATAATAAAAAACAATAAAACCAAAACAAAAAAAGAAAAATTATCAGGTGTATATAAATTGAAGTGTGGCACATGTGACAATGTCTATATAGGACAAACTGGTAGACCTTTTATATCTCGGATAAAGGAACACATGAGAGCATATAACAGAAATTTAGAAAATTCAAACTATGCTAACCACCTATTCCAATTTAATCATTGTTTCGATCCAAATTTTGAAATTTTACATATTTGTGATAAGGGTAAGAAGTTAGATCTTTTGGAGGCTGTAGAAATTAATAAGTTTAAAAGTAGTAAAAAACTGTTAAATTCTCAACTTGATTTGAATGAATCCCCTTTGTTAAATTTAAAAATTTAAATAAATATTGTTGTATTGTTGCTTAGATCAGTTGGAACACAATTCATAATTTGTTAACATGTCTGAAGAAGGTACAGTGTACCGAAACAGCTGTCACTGAATTATATAATAAATATGAAAATCAAATAAAACTACGTTTTATTTTTATTTAATTAATAAATATGGATTTTCATCAAGTAAACACCAACTCAATTGATTACTTAATAAGAAAGTTGTATTTGATTGCTTTCCTTTTACCGACCCCAGAATCGGCTTTCAAAATGTTTCATGGAGCCACTATATTCTCGGTAATTGATTTACAAGCAGGAAGTATCCAGCTTTCACTACTCCTAATGGCTTGTAAGAGTTTAACATGTTGCCTATGGGGTTAAGTGTAGGTAGTCAGATTCTCAGTCGAGAATTAGATAAGCTGTTTGGAGATTTAAAATATAAGTTTGTTTTCCAATATTGTGACAACTTCATTGTTTATTCCCCCAACATGGAAGAACATTTGATCCACTTGAGAGAAGTATTTAACCGACTGTGTAGAAGTGGGTTCACTGTTAACCCAGAGAAAATTACCCTAGGTTGTTCCAAGATTAAGTTTTTGGGGCACCTATTGTCGGCTGACGGTATTCAGGTTAATCGTGAAAGGATAGAAATCTTAAAGAATTTTCCTGCCCCGAAGAACTTGAGAAGTGTTAGGAGCTTCTTGGGGATGGTGGGATTTTATGCCAGATTCATCTCCAATTTCTCTCATTTAGCTCACCCTTTCAATAACTTAAAAAAGAAGAGGACAAAGTTTCTGTGGGATCAAGATTGTGAGACTTCTTTTCAGCACCTTACATTGGCACTTTGTGAGGCTCCTACCTTAAAGGTTCCTGATTTTGAAAATAAATTTGTTCTTCAGTGTGATGCTAGTGATAAAGCTTTAGGCGCTGTCCTTAATAAAGAGGTTAATGGAAATTTGGCCCCAGTAGGCTATGTTAGTCGCACCTTAAATGAGGACGAAGTTAAGTAAAGTACTAATGAGAAGGAAATCCTAGCCATTGTCTTCAGATGTGAAAAATATAGAACATTCTTGGAGCATAATCGGTTTACTGTTCACTCCGACAACCAAGCGGTGTCTTGGTTGCATAAGAACTGTGGCACTTTAGATCGAGCAGGTGTCCGCTTTCAATTTTGAATTAGTTCATGTGAGAAGCTCTGAAAATGCTGTGGCCGATTGCCTTTTACGTATGTTTCAGGAAGATAGTCCTGTAGAGGTCCCTTGAGTCAATCTTCTATCTAATTTTCCTGCATCTTTTCGTGATTTAAAATTACACCAGCAGGAAGATAACGAATGTAGGAGACTCTATAATCAGGTTAGATCCGGTGCCAACAACTTAAATTTAACGATTTTTATTATTAATTTAACACTTCTCATAGAAGGATAAATTATATTTGAAGAGAAAAATTTTCGCCTAGACCGGGACTCGAACCCGGGACCCCTTGGCTTTCCGGGCCAAGTGCTCTACCAACTGAGCTACCGAGGCGAGTTACGATCTAGACGCAAATTTTTCTCTTATGTATGTTGTAATTCCCTCGCGCCAAATTTGAAACCATAGCTTCTATCTATGCAAATGGCGGCTTCTTAGTTAAGAAGACATTTATTGGGAATTTAACACTACTTTATAGCCAGTAGGGCTTCTATTGACGATTTTTATTATTAATTTAACACATACATAAGAGAAAAATTTGCGTCTAGATCGTAACTCGCCTCGGTAGCTCAGTTGGTAGAGCACTTGGCCCGGAAAGCCAAGGGTCCCGGGTTCGAGTCCCGGTCTAGGCGAAAATTTTTCTCTTCAAATATAACTTAAATTTAACCTTGCACAAGGGTTTGTTGGTATACAATCCTAAGAAAGACATTAGGAATTGTGTCTATGTTCCTGTTTTGCGTCCCGTTCTTCTTACATATTATCATGACTCGCCCTTGGGTATGCATTTGGGCACAGCGAAAACTCTGAAAAAGCTTGTTAGACAATATTATTGGCACCAGATGGGAACCGATGTCTGCAAGTATATTTCAAGTTGTGCCGATTGTCAAAGAGCAAAACCAGCTCGGAATACTAAGATTGGATTTCATTCTGTGGAGCCTTCTACTGCCCCTATGCAGAGATTATTTATTGATTTCTTTGGTCCCTTAGTTCGTTCAAAATGTGGCAATGTTGCTATCCTTGCTGTGGTGGACAGATTTTCTAAATACGTAGTGCTCCATCCCATCAGGAACATGAAGAGTAATCTAGTGGTTGAATTTTTCACTAGGAATTATTTTGGAGTTCCTGAGTCTATTGTTTCAGACAATGCTAAGGCATTTGCTTCAAATGCTTTCAAAAACATGTGTTTTGATTGGGGAGTGAAGCAGATCCCCAAAGCTGTTTATAATTATATACCAAGAGGACAAAGATCTCTGGGCCGTCCTATGAAACGCTGGAGGGAAAATTTTCTACAGGATCGTAACAGGCCTTCGCCTAATACTTGGAAGGAAGAAGAAGAAGTGAAGCATATCACTACTTCACCCCATTATCCCAAACCTAATTTGTGTGAGAGATTTTTTCGGTCTTTGAAGACAGTCTCACAATTTTTCACAATGTTAAGCAGAATGTGTGGGACCAGGATCTGCCTTTGTTTGCTTTGAGTTGTAATGACGCTGTTCATGAATCTACAAAATCTACTCCAGTGGAATTGTTTTTGGGTAGGCGCATTATGCATCGCTTGGAATTCAACTGGAGGATAACAGATGCCGATTTGAGTGATTTCGACACATCTGACAAGGTTCAAAGTTGGGAGGAAGCCTTTAAAAATCCAAAGTTAGCCAAAGAGAAAGTGGCAAAAAGATATGATCAAGAGAGGAGCGAGGTCCCTTTTAAGGTTGGTGACCGAGTGTGTTACCATTTGTTTCCTATAAGTAAACACTGGGAACAACGCACTGCAAAACTCATGTTCAAGTGGTCAGAGCCATGTGTAATTAAGAGATTCCTAACTCCAGTAACTTTGGAGTTAGAAAATGTTAATGGCTATTGTACGAAGCAGCATGTTTCACAATGTAAACCATGTTCTGGAATATAATTGTTTCAAATCTATTAATGTGAACTACATTTGTGTAATGACATTGAGTGAGTGTATTATAAGAATTAAATAAATCGTGATTATTTCTTACCTCATACTTCTATGTTCCTTTAAACACAGCACTGCAGTATCGGCGACTCCTTGTCACAATCCATTATTATTATTATGTTTAGTTATGTTATATTCTCAGTTTACTTCTGCGTCTCTGTTTTTCCTTGGTTTAGTCTTGTTGCAGTTTTCCTTTCATCCTATCTTGAGCATAAGACAGAGGAATTGGCAGTCGAATATGCTGAGGGACGGCCGCCCTCGAGTATCCTCTGGAGTTTTTGGTCTGACGTCATCCATTCTCCTGATAAGAGACGGCAAAATGGGGTTGCGTTCTGGCAACCCGAGTCTGCAGTTATTCAGTCACCCGTGGAGGGATATCGCCTCTCCCTCTGAATGTGGGAATCATCATCTGCTGGCTGCACCTGGATATGGTGGATTGACTGCGGCATTGGAGTGAAATTTGATCTTTATGCCTACTTCAGTGCTGCATGGTTTGGATTGCACCATGGTGTTCGAGCGGAATGGCAGAGATGAAATTAAAAAGAAGAACTGTGTAACGTGAAGTGAATTAATTGTTGTTCTTTTTGCTGGAGGGAGAAGGGGGTGATATTGTGCCGTGATGACGAGAATTTACTGCCGTTGACGTACTATGATGTACTTTGTTTATCCTCTGTGGTTATCAAAGACTGTGTTCTGTGCTCGTTCCTTTCCTTCTTATTCCCTCCTACTCCTTTTCCTTACGTCATCGGCGTTGTTTGGTGTGCGCCGATGCTTACGTCTGAGATGCAGGGGCTGGTATCATTAACAGTCGGAGTTCAAGTTTGGTTCCTGGAAGGTCGCCGGGGATCGTAGAAAGATCCCCTGGCAAAGGACTGTTCCGTTTTCTTTTTGTCTACAAGCTGTTCAAGATAACGTTACTTATTTGGAAAGAATGAAGAAAAGAATGTAAGAAATTATTATATTGTATACTTTGTTAGGTTAAATTAATGACTGTTCATTGTGTTCTATTTATTAATGTTTATATTCAAGTTTAGACAGCTAATTATATTGTTTGTTTTTCATTCAATAATAATTAAATTTATATTTTAGTTAAAGAATCTTATGTCTGATTATTACAAATTGTTTAGCTGTCTTGTAGTTAGCTTGAACCTGAGATTTGCATGCTGTAGAGCACGTTCCCGATTCCTTCATGATCAGTCGTTTATATTAAAAGATGGAAAGATAGATTAGCTGTATTATAATAGATTTGATTATTATAGTTATCCTACGAGTGGTATACTCAAAGAAAGATGAAATCGTCTGTAAACCAGGGCCCAGCAACAAATTCTGTATATTAGGAGCTTGTATTAGACAAGCTAGATTTGTATTAAATAAAAGTCAGGTTTTATGTAATGGAGAGTATAGTCCACGTATAGTTCAAACTTTTACATGAGATACTGTTTTATAGTTTGAATGGATTTTTTTATAACTTAATTGTTAGGAAATGAAATGAGTTTATCTACATATTTATAGACAAATAATAATATATTTAATAAATTAATGAGTCATTTTAACATCTTACCTCATATTTCATGTTTTATCAAACACGGTAACTATAAAAAAATAAAAAAAAATAAATAAAATTAAAAAAATCAGCTATTGCAGCACATAGTTTGTTGGAAGGTCATAGAATTGAAAAAGAAGCCAAACTTCTAAAACATTTGGAAAAACCTTTGGATTTGACAGTTTGGGAGAAAATATTTATACAGAAGAACAAATTTAAATCTATGAATTTCGACATTCCGGATGAACGTGACCTCATCTCGAAGTTCATCAAATCAATACCAGATGGCAACGATATATCTCGAAGTTCGTCAAATCAACACCAGATGGCAACGTTATAGAGGGAGATTCCAACGAATATCCGGTAGTCATAATGGCGGTTGAAAATGAATGACAAGATCATTTGAAAACTATAGTTACCGTGTTTGATAAAACATGAAATATGAGGTAAGATGTTAAAATGACTCATTAATTTATTAATTAAGAACCTCATAATGTGTTTCCCAATTTTAACTTTGAATAATATATTTAATCTAATTTGATTTTCATAAAATATAAATTTAATAATAGTATACTTACACTGCACTATCCAATATTGCTTGAAATGTTGGCATAAGTGCAAGAGCGACTGATATTCCCAAAATTGACAACGCAACTAAATTCAACCAAATTTCACTGAAAAAAATTAAAAGTAATATTATAAAGAGTACAGAATTTATTTAATTGCTAATATAAATTAATAAAATTGATTGTATTTAACAAATTTACCTTTTAAGAAATGGTAAGAGGTGAAGGACCCAACAATAACAACCCAACAGTGCAGGTGAGAAGTCCCAATACCATCATAAACCAATGATTGTTACACCTATCTGCGAGCCAACCCCATATAGGACTGAATATTCCATACAGGGCAGAAAACATTAGAAAAATCAGTCCAATCTGCCCTGGTGTTAAATTAAACTGAAAAAAAAAGAGAATCAACTCATTAATAAAATTAAAATGAGTCATACATCATCTCACCTCATTATACTCCATGCTCTTCACAGCACAGAACCACAGTTTCTGGAATAGTCATCCCTATCTTCAGCCGTATATTCGACTGTTGAATTTTTTACTTCATCATCATCATCATCATCTTCTAAACTGCCTTTTAGAGTTGATTTAATTTCAAAGTTCATCAAATCAACACTAGATGGCAGTTTATAAGATGATGATGGTGAAGGTGAAAATTCAAGAGTTAAAAAGATGGCTGAAGTCAGGAATGACCATTCCTGAAACTGCGGTCCTGTGCTGTGAAGAACACGGAGTATGTAAGGTGAGATGATGTTTGACTCTCTTTTAATTTTATTAATTTGAAATCCTCTAAATATTAATTTCCTTCATAAGTTTTATAAAATCAACTCATTATTTTTAATATACAAGAAATTATCCATATATTAAAGGTATGACCTCAAATTATAAAATTTTTAAGAACTCCACTTTTTTAGGAAAAAAAAAATAATAAATCTGATCCCACAGCATTATGCTTATGCAATTTAAAAATTAAGTAATTAAAACTTTTGGAATAAATGTCATCTGTCATCATGGTTAGTAGAGTCCCAACTTCCAATTTGATGGTTAGTAGATTTTAAAACCCCATCTTGGGTGTGGGTAAGTTAACCAGTGCTATCTTCAACGGTGGTCCTGGCTCTTGCAAATCACAAATCCAGAGAGATCCACCATTATGCACCTGTCTAACATGTAGTTCAGAGCCCTTGCCTACAACTTATTGACCCAGCAGGGGTGTCTTACAAAAGGAGAAATAATAAAATGAATTTAAAAAAAGTATAATTGTCATCAATAATTAAAACATTTTGTCTGTTCATTTTTACCTCTTACCAGTTATTTTTGTCAAACAAATGTTTCAGAGCTATCGTCAGTGATTACAGAGTTGTTTTTGTCAAACATATGTTCAACAAAAACAAACTCTAAGAGGTAAGAGTGAACAGACAAAATGTCTGTTCACTCTTAAATTCTATAGACAAAAATCAGGGCTCTCAATGGGAAACCCATTATCACCTTTCCTGGCAAATTTATTTATGAGCGATTTTGAATGTAAAATCACTAAAGCACATCCCACAATGTTTAAATTTTGGAGTAGATATGTTGATGATATAATTTGTATTGTTAAAGAAAAACATGTAGAAGATTCCCTAAAACTATTAAATTTACAGAGTACAAACATTAAATTCACCAAAGAAATAGAAGACAATAAACAAATACCTTTTTTGGATCTTAAATTGGTCAGAAACGAAGAAAAAAGAAAAATTGAATTCAGGATTCATAGGAAAGAAACTCATACGGAAAATTTTATAAAATCAACAGGGTTCAATCCAATTGGACATAAATTAGCAGCATTTAATAGTTTAACTCATAGATTGGTAAACTTACCCTTAAACGAAGAAGATTTCAAACATGAGAAAAAACACATAATCAAAGTAGCAAGAGAAAATGGGTTTGATGAAAAAATGGTACATAAAAGGATAGAAAAGTATAAAAAACAAAGAATGATAAACAGAAGTAATCTTGAAAAAGAAGAACCACCTATGAAAAAAATATAGGAAATTCACATATCACCCCTGGGTACATAATAAATTTCAAAATATATTTGAGAAGTTTAATATTAAATTAGCACCAAAAAATAACTACAGTTTAAATAAACTAATAAAAACCAACAAAAATGAAAAAAACTAATAAAAATAAAAAGTCAGGAATATATCAAATTGAATGCATGGGTTGTGAAAAGATATATATAGGGAAAACAAAAAGAAACCTAAAAATTAGAACCAAAGAACACATAAGAAATATTAAAAATGGAGAAATTGAAAAATCTGCAGTTGCTGCTCATGTTTGGTCTGAAAAACATAATATAAATTCAGACACTAAATTATTAAAACAGTTAGAAAATACAAAAGAGCTGACTATTTGGGAAAAAATTTATATTCAGAAGAACAGAAACAGAGTTATGAATTTTGATATTCCGATGGAGGGTGACCTTGTTTGGAAGTTCTTTGGCCAACCACAGGAGGGAGCTGACATCGACATCCAGGTGGTGCAATATAATGCAACATAAATAAAACCAGTCTGGGAAAGCTGACGATAAAACAGAATTGTTTTGAAACATGTCCAAGAACAAATCAACATTAATATTGAGGTAAGATGTCCAGACCAAAAATAATATAATTAGACAAAATGTTTTAATTATTAAACAAACCTCTTAATGTTACTTCCTATTGTATTTTAAAATAATTGTCATCATTTACAAATCACATACTGGATGTTGTTTGGGAGATCTGTTATCATATCCTATCATTGTATCAATGATCTACTCTAGATATTGCAATCTAGTGGAGTATAAAAAATTATCAGTTAGGTATTCTGACAGAGAACATTTTTTCCAAGTGTTTTAAAATTAGTGTGCTATTATTGGATGTAGGTAACAATCAAGTCCACGTGAATAGAATAATAGTCACATACCTTAATAAAAAATCTCTCCTATTCTTTAGTCTTTAACTCCTATAATTTTCTACTAGGCTTAACTTTGAAGGAATGTGTATGTTAGAGTAACCTCACCATTGAGGGTTTTCTCCAACCAATCTTAATAATTAACATGAGTTTTAAAAAATACATGACTGTGGACTTATAAACTATCAGTTTGTAATAAACATTCTCAAATTCCCCTTTAATTAAAGTTCTCCATCATTCTCTGTCCTCTGTTATAATATTACCTCTCTCAAATGTGGTTCTAATGTTGGGTCAAGGAAGCCCCATGTGTTTGAAATCACCACAACCACTAGGCTGATCATTATTACTGATGGTATTCGTATCAAGTTCATCAAGGATCCAGACTTTTTCTTCGTATTGCAAGCTTTAAGTTAAAACAAAGAAAAATCATTAATGCATGACTTGAATACTGAAATACAAATTTAAGAAAATAAATTAAATTACAAAGACAATTTCTGAAAAAAAAATAGTGATGCATTGCAGCAGCGTCATTTAAACTGCGCGGGCCGACGATATAAACCTCGCATTGGTGGATTCGATTGGTAAGTAGCCAATCGCAAGTCCGGACCCACCGATATTTCTGGGCTGATGAGCCCGGAGAGTTCTAGGAACACTGTTCCCCCATTCGAGAAACATCGGAGGACTGGTCCATGTGGAAACATCTCGTTCATGGACCTGGAAATTTCCATCTACTCGCCTATAAATATGTGATGAGAGCGGGGTGACCCCCAATCTGGGGTTGGATGGCGAGATATTAATTGTGTGTGTAACTGTGAGGAAGGATTGTGTCTGCAACTGTGTTAGAAGCGATGATTTGTTAAACTTTATAAAAATAATAGTTAAAAGAATAAAATTGTGATTAAAGAATTAGTGGTAACTGTAAGAAGAAAATAAAGTGGAAAGAATTTTATATAACAATTGTGTAGAAATAGTAAAAGGAAAACCCAATGCTATCAGTGACATCTTGGTGTTCAGAGGTGAGATTACGGTTACGCCGGCAAAGTCGGTAAAACAGAGTGCTGCATCAGCAGAGGGAGTGACATCTGTCATTGAAAAGTAGAACTACATCAGTAAGTAATTTAAAAAATGGAAAACGTTCAAGAAATGTTTAAAGAATTATTACAACAAATGCAAAAGCAAAATGAAGATACAAGAGAAGAAATAAAGAAACAAAATTTAGAAATTAAACAGATCAAAACACAGATTGAATCATCTAACCAAGAAACTAGACAGGAGCTAATAACACAAAATGAACTTGCTAAAACAGAACTGCTAACCCAGATAAGAACACAGAATGAGAAATTACATGAAAAAATTGAACAATTTAACAAGAAATTTTATTTAGTTACACAGGAAATAAAAACCAAAACTTGTACTATCGAACAGAGGGTGAGTAAACAAGAGGACAATTTACACAATATGAGAGGAGAAATTAAACGCATATTAAATATTAGGGAGGAGATACAAGACCAGTTTGAAAAACAAGAAAAGAATTATCGTCAGTTTATAACATCTGAACTTCTAAGTGCAGTGGAAAATTTGCAAAGTGATTTAGCGACGAGGACAAGTTCGACAAACCGACTGACTCCCCAAGCCGACATGGAATTAAGAGTCCCAAGTTTGACGGTTCCACACCATGGGACATATTTAACGGCAATTTAACACCATCTCAACACACGATAGTTGGAAAACGGAGGAAAAGACGACCCTATTAATCGCCTCCTTACAGGGATCTGCTGCAGAATTTTTAAGAAGCTTTCCAGGATAATGTCGCGCCGAGGACATATTGGACGCATTAGACAACCGTTACGGCAATCATCACGTCAGTGCAGCCTACCGCGTCCAGCTGAAAGCTCGTGTCCAGAGCGTCGGGGAGTCACTACAAGAATACGCCATGGTCATTGAACAGCTAGCCGACAAGGCTCTCAGCGGACTCCCAGCAGCGTTCATCAACGGAGACGCGGCATCCGCTTTCGTCTGCGGTCTAAGGGACCGTGAAATTAAACAACACCTACTGCTGGCGGAACATCAGGCCATTAATGGAGCACTGAATGCGGTATTACGACTCGAGGCGGCAAAAGAGACCACATGCTACCTTGACATGGCGTCGTCGAGAGTGAGACAGGCGACTGTGGAAGACGCCGAGGGGTGACGCTCACCACCACCCGAGCGTCGCAGATATGGAAGACTGACCTGTTGGAATTGCGGGCGGGTCGGACATTTTAGGCGGGACTGCGACCGCAGGCCCGCGTAGGACCAGGAAAACTAAAATGGGCCGGTGTGAGGAGGGGGCCACCGGCGCCGCCGTCATTTTCCCCTCGATTCTTTCTGAACGCGGTGAACAATATCAACGACGAGGGACTTATAGCCGACGCATGGATCCACGGACGGCCCTGCCGGGTACTCGTCGATACGGGAGCGTCGCTGACTATCGTGCGATCCAAAGTAGCAGAGGGGTTGCCTGAGAGGACGCCGCTACGGAAGTTTGAGCTGCGTACCGCGTCGGGGAACAGCATGCCTGTGGAGGAGGAAGTTCTCCTCGAGTTGGTCCTAGGAAGGTGCAAGCTGCGACTGTGGGCGTTGGTCGCCGGAATTGCCGAGGACGTCTACTTAGGTTTAAACGCCCTGAGGACTTACGACGCTACTGTGGACATCAGACGACGAGTACTCCGTTTCGGCCGTGATGAGATCCTGCTCAACGACGTGGGCGAGAGACCAGCCGTCTGCAGATTAGTCCTGAAGGAGAAGAAGGTGGTTCCAGGTGGATGTGAGATGTTGGTGACGGCGCAGGTAGAACGACGTCTCCGACAAGATATGCTGCTGGACGCCGGAAGAAATTCCCAAGATGGACTGTTTGTGGTTAGAGCCTTGTTATCAGCCCGTTAAGTCGTTCCTGTGCGATCCTGAACGTGACAACCCAAGACCAGGTGGTGCCTAGTGGAGCGGTCCTGAGTACCTGTGAGCCTGTTACCACCATAATGACCATAGACGAGGAGACGCCAGGAGGGAGAAGCCGGAAGGAGGATCCATCACTTCGAGAGTTGCTACAAAGGGCTGCCAGCAACCTCAACGAAGGACAGGCGAACGAGGTTCGCAACCTGGTGGTCGAGTTCCGAGACATCTTCAGCCTCACTGAAGACGACCATGGCAGAACAGACAGAGTGATGCATCGCATCGACACCGGAGACGCCCGCCGCATACAACCACCTCGAAGGGCTCCACTAGCAAGGCAGGCGGAGATAAATAAACAACTTGAGGATATGAGGCCTCGTGGTGTCAATGAAGAATCCGACAGCTCTTGGTCTTCGCCTGTGGTGTTCGTGAAGAAGAAGAACGGAGAGATGCGCTTCTGCGTCGACTACAGGAGGCTGAACGACGTCACCAAGAAGGACTGTTTTCCTCTGCCAAGAATCGACGACACCTTGGATACCTTGGCAGGATCCCAATGGTTTTCCACCCTGGCTCTTAAGTCCGGCTACTGGCAGGTGGCACTTCATCCAGAAGATGAAGAGAAAACAGCATTCTCCACCGGGCAAGGGATTTGGCGGATGTATTAACAGGTATGTAAATAATGTTATGCCCTTTGGATTGTGTAATGCCCCTGCTACTTTCCAACGTCTCATGGAGGCAGTCATGAAAGGCTTTACCTGTGATGCCTGCTTGCTGTACTTGGACGACATCATCATAATAAGAAGAAGCTTAAAAGAACAACTAGCCAATCTACGAAGAGTCTTCGAGAGATTACGGCAAGCGCGACGTAAGTTAAATCCCAAGTAATACCAGCTATTTCAACGGGAAGTTTCCTACCTGGGACACAATGCGCGAACCGACGGAGAAGCTGAAGGCCGTAAAAGAATGGCCCAAACCAAGGGACAAACAAGAGCTTCGTCGTTTTTTGGGCCTGTGTACCTACTATAGAAGATTCGTTCAGGGGTTCCCCAACATCGCCAAGCCCTGACTCAACTAACCGAAGAAAAACGGGCGTTCGAGTGTACTGAAGAAACCGAGATGGCGTTCCAGAATCTGAAGGAAGTTCTATGTACTGCCCCTGTTTTGGATATCCGATGCCGGATGGGAAGTTCATCATCGACACCGACGCCCAGCAACGTGGGCATCGGTGCTGTGCTGTCCCAAGACCTAGGTGGACACGAGAAGGTCATCGCCTACTTCAGTCGAACCCTGTCCAATGCTGAGAGGAACTACTGTGTCAGCCGCCGGGAGCTACTCGCCATAGTGAGCGCCATTAAACATTTCCACAAGTACCTATATGGTCAGACATTCCACCTCAGAACTAACCATTCTGCGCTCACCTGGTTGCTAAATTTCCGCAACCTGGAAGGACAGACTGCTAGATGGATCCAACAAATCCAAGAATACAATTTTACATCGGAGCATCGCCAGGGCAAGAAACATTCCAACGCAGACGCCTTATCTCGTCGACCCATCCCGGAAAACTGCAACCATTGTACCAGAGTTGAACAACGTGAAGGCACTGGAATGGCGAGAGTTGTTACCACCCAGCCTGCCCCTGGTTGGGATGAAGATGCCTTGAGGGAGCAGCTAGAAGACATCGACTTTGGGCAGGTTCTACGTGAAAAAGAATCTGGACAACGGCCAACCTGGGCAGAGATAGCAGACCGCAGCACCACCCACAAGAGCTATTGGGCCCAATGAATGTCTCTAAGTGTGAAGAACGGGGTCCTAAAAAGAATATGGGAGTCTGCCGATAGAAAGACAACCACCGAACAGCTGGTTCTGCCCAGAAACAAGATTCGAGAGGTGCTAGAGAAAACCCATGGTGGAGTGTCTGGAGGACATCTAGGGGTAAACAAAACCCTAGACAAGGTTCGTCGCCGCTTCTTCTGGCTGCACCAACGGAGTGACGTTGCCAACAGTGTGACATCTGTGCAGCCAGCCGAGGTCCTCGAACACGCAGCAGGGGCACCATGCAGCAATACAACGTGGGAGCACCATTTGAGTGGATCGCCATCGACGTGGCTGGCCCTTTTCCGGAGACGGACGCTGGGAACCGATACCTGTTACTCGTCACGGACTACTTTACTAAGTGGCCAAAGGTTTACGCCATCCCTAATCAAGAAGCCTCTACCGTAGCCGATGCACTAGTCAACAACTTCGTGTGTCGCTACGGGTACCAATGGAGCTGCATAGCGACCAGGGACGCAACTTCGAGTCCCTATTGATGAAGGAGCTGCTGCAACGCCTGGGGGTACATAAGACCAGGACTACCCTCATTCATCCACAATCTGATGGGATGGTAGAACGCTATGTGAAGATAGTGGAGGATCATCTACGCAAAGTGGTGTCAAGCCATCAGAGAGATTGGGACACCAGGGTTCCACTGTTCCTTCTGACATACCGAGCACCTACCCACGGCACCACTGGAAAGAGACCTGCGAGGATGGTATTCGGGAGGGAGTTGCGGCTACCTTGTTACCTTCAGTTTGGATCCCCACCTGGCTCTGACCAGCCGGCAACCGACTACGTGCGGGAGCTGGCCAACAGACAGAGAAATTCATCAGCATGCTAGAGAACACCTCAAACTAGCTTGTGACAGGATGAAGGTTAGTTATGACCGTCTTGGTCAACTCCACTGGATTCAAAGAAGGCGACTTGGTATGGCTGTACCGACGTACGCGAACGAGGGGAAAATCGCCGAAGCTACAGCGCTCCTGGGATGGACCATACAAGGTGGTGAAGAGAATCAACGATGTGGTTTACCGGATTCAGCGCCAGCCTAGAGGAAAACTTATTGTGGTACATCTAGATCGACTTGCCGAATACAAGGGAACTGATCGAGACGATCATCTCTAAGGAAGGGGCATTGTGACGTGTTGTAGTAGCGTCGTTTAAAATGCGCGGGCCAGCGAGAGAAACCTCGCATTGGTGGACTGGATTGGTGAATAGCCAATCGCGAGTCGTCGAATCCACCGAATTTTCTTGGCTAATAGCCAGAGAGTTCTACGAACATCTATTCCCCTATTCAAAAAACATCGAAGACAAGAGGGTTCCATGTAGAAACATCTCGTTTATGGACCTGGAAATTTCCGTCTACTCGCCTATAAATATGTGGTGAGGACGGAACGACCCCCTGTCTCGTGTTGGTCGGCGAGAGGTTAAGTGCTAGAGTATAACTGTGAGGAAGGACTGTGTCTGTAATTGTGTTAGAAGCGATTATTTGATAAACTTTATAAAAATAATAGTTAGAAGAATAAAATTGTGATTAAAGATTTAGTGGTAATTGTAAGAAGAAAATAAAGTGGAAAGAAGAATTTTATATAACAAGTGTGCATTCATTTAAGTAGAAATAAGTAAAAGGAAAACCCAGTGCAATCAGTGACAATATCTATTACAAAATATTTCACTACACGTTTCTAAACTCCTTTATTATTCCAAGGTATGGCAAGCCTATAAGGCTTTTGGCCTACTACATATTTTGTATCCATGTGTCTTAATCACAGAGGTGGATGATCATCCAGCCAGTATAGGAAGGATATGTGGTTAGATCCTCTAACTGTTACAGCTGGTTTCCTCAACCTGAAGTTGCTACATGTTGTAGCTACCCAAATTCCTCACGATACAAGGTGGGCATCTGTCCCATGTTTGCTGAAATTCCATGAGAAAATTCCTCCCCCATGGGATATGAACAGTGCAAATCCCATAGCTTTACACTAAGGCATGATGCTTGAACCACTCAAATACAGCGCAAGGCTATATGTTTCTATAGAAAAATGAATTTATTAAAAAGTATTGTGGATTTTTAAAAATGGTGTATTAAATACTTTTATCAAGATCATATAATAATTTCCTCAATTACCAAAAGAAACGCCAGTTCAAAATGTATAAAAATAATTATTATACTATAATTTGTATATTTTTTTATTATTTTATCTAATAACTCTATATGTAATTTCAGAGATAAGGTTAAAAATGTATTTATTTTTATGAGGAAATAGTGCCAAAGTCACCAATGCAGTCATACCATCTGACTCACAATTAGCAATTGAAAACTAGAAGCTTCCAAAGACAATAATTGAAATTTGATGAATACAGCTAACTGTATCACTTAATAAAGGATAAAAATAAAACAATAGTTCAACGGATCACCAGACACTGCAGTATCATAGGAAATGAACATGTCAATGCATTTCAAAGAAGGAAACTAAAATTCTATACAGTATGGATTAAAAAAAAAAACTTCTTTTCACATAATAAAACCCATTATTCAGAGAGAATTCAAGGTTGCAGTTTGATTCATGGTTCAAATGTTACTTTCTCTTTTCACAAAAATAGATTTTTCTAGAACTGAAACACATTAAACTAAATATAACATCAAAATTCAAGACTGCATAAACTATGAACTTCAAGCATGAACAAAAGTGAAGCAGTGGACAGAAGCAATCACCAACTTAGCACACTGTCGAGGGGTGAAACTGTTATAGAATTGAGGATTTGTTCTGGTATAGTTGTCTGGCTAAGCATATGCAATGGATATGAAGCAACCTACCCCTTTGTGATCAAAAGAAAGAAATCAATAGGAACCATCTCATGCAATCCTAAGTACTTTATGCAATAACTGTACTTCTGAATATCTATTCAGAAGCCAGAGATCAACTTATGGACTAATGAGAAATGTCATTATAACTGCCATTTGTTTAAATAAATATTTTGTACTATGTTATTATCAAAATCATAAATGTAAGTTGAAGACAAGCATATCACCATAAGATTCTCTATACAAAAGTAAGCAATTATTTTATCAGCAAAAATTTTCTGACAGCTAATTTAATATTTTTAATATTTCTACAAAACTACACTGCTGATTATTGAGGACGACTGAGATCTCAGGTAGGGGAAAGTCGTATAAGACCGTCCGGCAGCTATGTCCGGACATACCTATTTTTAGAAAAACGTCGCTAGGTGGAAGCACAATCTGCAGTGTGTCTTGAAGTCTGTCTTGCTACAGTTGATTGAGCGGCAGTGTGAGTGAGTGAGTCTTCGCTATAAGGTAGTGTGGTTTATATAGTGTTTTCGTTTGTGCGTGCAAGTAGTGTGTCTTAGATTCAATACATTACTGCTCTACAACGGGTAAGTGAATTTACTCTAACACATGCAATTGTGTACGTAACATTGTTAAGTAAGTAATTAAGGAAGTTAAATATAATATGTAGCATGCATAAGGAAGGGCGGGAATTTTAATTAGGGTGCGTGTGTCGGCTAAGATCGGACAGTGTACATCGGGTAAGACCGGTCAGAGATATAATTGCATTTCTCTGTTACAGTTTTCATCAGCTGAAAAAACAATGTCAAACAAAGTGAAAGTAAGTGTCAAGGGCAAGTGGACCGAAGAAAACATGAAACTTGCACTGAATAGCACATTGACTGGAAGAACCAGTGTGAGGGAAGCAGCAAGACTGCATGGTGTACCAAAGAGCTCACTACAGGACAGGGTCTCAAAGTTAAGAAAGGGAGAACAGGTAGTTGTAGCAGCAAAATTAGGAAGATTTGAACCCACATTCCTTCAAAGTTGTGAAGAAGTCTGACTGGAAGTCCATTCAAAGAGAGACTCGAGAAGAAGAAAAACGAAAAGGATGCCAAGGAAGAAAGAAAACGTCGCAAATGTTCAAAAATGTTGAACTTACGTGAACCGTCTACTTCAGCAAATGTTCTGGTGGGCTCCGATGAAGCTTCTGGTTCCAATGAAACTTTCTGCATTTTGTGTGGCGAAAATTTCGAGGAAGACTGGATCCAATGCGAAGATTGTAAGGGTTGGGCACATGAAAAGTGTAGTAACACGGACAATTCAACAGTGCACTATAGGTGTGACAAGTGTCTCCAAATGTAACATTAATTTCTATGAAAATGAACTTAATAAAGTTGATATTTAGTGAACTAAATTGAATGTCCGGTCTTACCCTCCATGTTAAAATATATCAGAAAATTTTATGTTCCACAATTATTTTTTATCTACTATATTAATTTACATTTAGTATATTTTTGTAATGTAGAATGTTCTCTAGTTCAATTAGAGTGTAATTAATTTTTTTGTTTTTGTGTGTAATAAAAATGTAAAATAATACAAAACAAATTTGTAAGTGTCCGGACATAGACGACTTTCCCCTACTGTTTTATATTTCTTAAGATTTTAACATCGTGACCTCAACAGAGTTTCGTATGTATTTTACAAATCTTGAGTTAATTTAATATTGGAGACATACAGATTGGTACAATGTGGTAACAATGTGCATTTCAATATGATAAATTATAATATACATCACTAAGAATTCCCACAGGAGTTAAGTGGGCAAACAGCTAGAATTCACATATTAACAAAATTTTATTCAAAGCAAAAAAAAATCAGAGAGGTTAGTGTGTTGATGATCTTACCTTCTATTCTTATGGAAATTCACTTTCATATCCATCCATCCATCGATAGTAATTCTGCCCGAGGGCAGGTCTTTCACTGCAATCATAGCATTTTCATGCTATGCTTTGCAGCTTTACTAGGGAATTGTAGGTGTGGTAGCTTCCTGTTGCTTTCCACACTGGTGAAGGATGATGATGATGATGGCCATATGATTTCAGGGACCGTTTGGACCTTAAGTTTTCCTGACATTTGTCTTATAGGTGAGGAAAAACCCTGAGAAAAACCTCACCCAGAAAAACCGCCCCGACCGGGGATCGAACCCGGACCTGCTGCATGACAAGGCAGCACGCTACCTCGAGACCACAGCAGTGGACTCCTGAGTTTTAAAATAATTCTACTCGTGCACTAAACTACTCTTTAGCTCACTCACTAAATCAATACTAATAAAATTCATGGTATGTTTTCACTGAGGTATTATGTCACAGTAATAGAATATACAAATAAAACTATAAAATAGTCACCTTGTAGGTCCATCTCAACTTAAGATGTTTTAACACTCTGTAGGCCTTTCGGGACTAGTCCCATCTTCAGCAGAACAAATTAGGTCTGTACTTGTTGACCCTTGTCAGTGCTTCAACAAGGGTCAACAAGTACAGACTTAATTCATTCTGCTGATGATTGGACTAGTCCCGAAAGGCCTACAGAGTGTTAAAACATCTTAAGTTGAGGAGACAGACCTACAAGGTGACTATTTTATAGTTTTATTCGTATATTCTATTACTGTCACTCACTAAATGAATAAATAATTATTTTTGCATACCACAATATAAATAATAATTTGAAAAATTGTAAACTATTTACAAAATTATATTTTATTTATTTTTAGTTGTATGCTATCTCTAATTACATATATTGATATACTCCATTTATAATAAAAAATCCAATGCATAGTTCTCTGTATAAAATGGTGTTCATAAAGCTAACACAGTAAAATTTGTGTATTTAAATACTTTTTACAAACATCATGTTTACTAAAAAGTAAATAATATAATATCTGAATTTCAAAATAACCCATTAAAATACTGCATTTTCATTATTTATTATTATGGTACACAATAAAATAGTGGAACTTGTTAATAATTATTGCAGATTAACATCATTCTATTCAGTTATATTTAAAATATTTACTCATTCATTAAACTACATTATAAACCAAAAGAACACCTTAGAAATGTTAAAAATGGAGAAACAGAAAAATCTGCAATAGCTGCACATGCACAGTCAGATAAACATGGGATTGAAACTAAGGCCAAATTACTAAAACAGTTAGAAAAATCTAAGGAACTCACAATTTGGGAGAAATTTTACATATGCAAGAATAAGAAGAAAACCACAAATTTTGAAATTTCCAGAGAAAAAGGAAAATTTTGATTTGGAAGTTCATCGGTCAGCCAGCAGAGGGAGCAGAAACCAACTTATAGGATGGACAACTACAAAGCAGTTGAAATGCATTGACATTGTCGTGCAAAAGCATGAAATTAGGTCTACATAAAAATCAAGAAACATGAGCTGAGTCAAAATAACCAACTCATTAATAATTAAAAGAAACCTCAGTGTTATTTCCTACATACATTAAATAAAAACGGCTTTTCTTAACTAACCCTATATCTCTAAGTTGTTTTTATTATAAATTTAACATTTCTCACTGAAGGACAAATTATATTTGAAGACAAAAATACATGCCTACATTGGGGTTTGAACCCAGGACCTTTAGCTTTATATCCTAATGCTCTACCATCTGAGCTATCCTAAGCCTCCAATCTAAATGCAAATTTTTCTCTTATGGGTTTATAAAGTAATGTTAAAATTCCCATTAAATCTTCCTAAATAAGCAGCCATTTACATGTATTCAGCAATGGTTTGTAGCCTTTGGCACTCTTAGGAATTAAAATGTATAAGAGAAAAATCTGCATTTAGATTGGAGGCCTTAGGATAACGTAGTAAAAAAATTAGCATTTAAAGCTAAAGGTCTGGGTTCATACTCCAGTCTAAGCATATATTTTTCTGATGTTTTTATTATTAATTTAACATTTATCAAATTTAATATAGTTTTCTCTTCAAATATCTCCTCTAAGCCTTACTTCTATAATGGACCCCTTCCAGACTCTCCATCTACTGTTATTCTCAGTCCTGTGTATGTTGCTGGAATCTATTCTATAGAATCAAGCTTACCAATGCCTAATTTTTGGAATCCTAAAAAGTGTTTTTTATTGGGTTAGACTGTCATCTGTAAGCCCAAACTGAAGACCAGTCAGTGGTATAGCCAGCAAGTGAGCAAACCCAAAAAATTTGCTAATATTCCAGATAAAAACTCAATTAAAAGATAATCAATTGAGTTGGTGTTTACTTGATGAAAATCCATATTTATTAATTAAATAAAAATAAAAAGTAGTTTTATTTGATTTTCATATTTATTATATAATTCAGTGACAGCTGTTTCGGTACACTGTACCTTCTTCAGACATGTTAAATTATGAATTGTGTTCCAACTGATCTAAGCAACAATACAACAATATTTATTTACATTTTTAAATTTAACAAAGGGGATTCATTCAAATCAAGTTGAGAATTTAACAGTTTTTTACTACTTTTAAATTTATTAATTTCTACAGCCTCCAAAAGATCTAACTTCTTACCCTTATCACAAATATGTAAAATTTCAAAATTTGGATCGAAACAATGATTAAATTGGAATAGGTGGTTAGCATATTTTGAATTTTCTAAATTTCTGTTATATGCTCTCACGTGTTCCTTTATCCGAGAGATAAAATGTCTACCAGTTTGTCCTATATAGACATTGTCACATGTGCCACACTTCAATTTATATACACCTGATAATTTTTCTTTTTTTGTTTTGGTTTTATTGTTTTTTTATTATATGTCGTAATTTCATACATAGGCCCACTTTCAAATAAAATATCTAAACACTTTAAAAAGTTGAACATAATGTTGCATTTAAAACTAATAAAACTCTACAAAATATAATAAAAAACCAAAACAAAAAAAAGAAAAATTATCAGGTGTATATAAATTGAAGTGTGGCACATGTGACAATGTCTACATAGGACAAACTGGCAGACCTTTTACCTCTCGGATAAAGGAACACATGAGAGCATATAACAGAAATTTAGAAAATTCAAAATATGCTAACCACCTATTCCAATTTAATCATTGTTTCGATCCAAATTTTGAAATTTTACATATTTGTGATAAGGGTAAGAAGTTAGATCTTTTGGAGGCTGTAGAAATTAATAAATTTAAAAGTAGTAAAAAACCGTTAAATTATCAACTTGATTTGAATGAATCCCCTTTGTTAAATTAAAAAATTTAAATAAATATTGTTGTATTGTCGCTTAGATCAGTTGGAACACAATTCATAATTTGTTAACAAGTCTGAAGAAGGTACAGTGTACCGAAACAGCTGTAACTGAATTATATAATAAATATGAAAATCAAATAAAACTACTTTTTATTTTTATTTAATTAATCAATTAAAAGAACCTCAAAATATTACTTCCTAAAATAAACCATTAAAAAATTTAAATACTTATTTTAAGTTTATATCTGCATTCTCTTTAGAGAAAACATTCAACATAAAAAATAAACCAATACATACAATTGATACAATAATTAAGATTAAAAAGTGTAATTTTGTTTTGTAGATTGCTATTTCCAAACTTCTGATACAAGAAGCTAATTAATATAACCCAATATTAAACATTGTTTTCCTATAATGGATGATAAGCTATGAATCAATCTTATCGATTTAGTATTTAACATGATTTGGTGCATGCAGGGGTCAAACGAGCACTTTATAAGACCTAATTCTCTTTCTCTTTTGTACAGCTGTGTGAAGTGAAAACAAATATCTTTTTGAATATGGCTGCTTCATGATTATGTTAATTTTATATATATATAGTCCACCACTGTGGTCTCGAGGTAACGTGCTGCCTTGTCATGCAGTGGGCCCGGATCCGATCCCCGGTCGGGACAAGTTTCCTGGGTTTTTCCTCACCTGTAAGACAAATGTCAGGAAGCTTAGGGCCCAAGAGTCCCCGAAAATCATCCGGCCATCATCATCATCACCATCCTTCATCGGTGTGGAAAGCAATGGGAAGCTACCACACCTATAATTCCCTAGTAAAGCTGCAAAGCATAGCATGAAAATGCTATGATTGCAGTGGAAGACCTGCCCTCAGGCAGAATTACTATGGATGGATATATATATTATATATATATATATATATATATATGGGTGCGAAACATGGACTCTTACTTTAAGGGAGGAAAGGAGATTACGAGTATTTGAGAATAAAGTTCTTAGGAAAATTTTTGGACCAAAGAGAGATGAACAGACAGGTGAATGGAGAAGACTACATAACAATGAACTACATGGTCTTTATAGGAAGCCAGATATAATAAGAACAGTTAAGTCCCGTAGACTGCGATGGGCAGGACATGTTGCGCGTATGGGGAATGAAAGACGTGCATGGAAACTTCTTGTAGGAAAGCCAGAAGGAAAACGCCCAGTTGGTAGACCAAGAATGAGGTGGGAGAACAACATTAACTATGATTTGAGGGAAGTAGATTATACAGGGAATGATTGGAAAGCATTAGCTCAGGATAGGGATGTATGGAGAGCTTATGTCCGTGCGGCCATGAACCTACGGGTTCGATAGTGCCAGTGAGTAAGTAAGGATATATATATATATATATTTTTATGTATGTATGTATGTATTTATTTATTTAATGAAGTTGTTATAATTTTACATGTATTAAATTATTCAATAAGACTCACAAGAATAAGAATTGATGGCAGTGGTACTGTCAGGAGATGGGTCAGGTACTTTCTAAATTTGTAATATGTGGAACCACCCAAAAAAATTAGTCTGGCTACACCGCTATGACCAGAATATCTCCTTTATCATGAGTTTTCATTTTTTTACCTATCTGGCATGGAAAACTCTATCATAGGCAAGCTATTGCCACCACAGCTCATTTACTCCATCATCATATATAAGTAGAGATATCTTCAGGAAAATTTATTATGTATATTTATTTGAATTGTATATTATCATCTTTTCTTAAATTTGAAAGAAAAATATTTGCCTAAATCAGGATTTTAACCCAATATATCTGGTTCTATACACCAGTGCTCTTCTATCTGAGCTATTAGGCTTCAAATTTAGGTGTATATTTTTCTTTATATAAGTAAAATTTTATTACCTCACCTCATAATCTTCTTCTTTTTAGACTAGTTTCAAAACTTTCTTTGGTTCCATCATCAGTATTTTCACATCCATTGTTGTGCCATCTTGCTCCCTCTGTTGGTAGACTGAAGAACCTAAAAATCATATAATTTTCCCCAAGAATTTCAAACTTCATTAATTTCTCCTTTCCAGAAAGGAGAGGAAGCAAGAGGCTCTTCAGGACAACAAAACAACAGCCGTGAAAATACTGATGATGGAACCGAATAAGATTTTGAGGTGAGGTAATAATGTTTTACTTAAATAAATAATACCTCATAGTTATTAAATTAACATTAAGAAGCTAAAGCTGTTACTATGATTGAAATAAGTAAATTAATGTACACAACTAAATTATTGTAATCAAATGGTAAAGATAAAAATTTATGCCTGAACCGGGAATCGAACCCCGAACCTTCAGCTTTCCGTGCTGATGTTCTATCCATTTATGCTTGGATGGGAAGGAAGCCTGAATTAGCTCAATGGATAGAGCATCAGTACGGAAAGCTGAAGGTTCGGGTTTCGATTCCCGGTTCAGGCATAAATTTTTCTCTTTACCATTGATTACAATAATACCTCATAGTGCTAATTCTTAAAAAAGTAGTATATTTTTCTCTTCAAATTTAATTTATCATTCGGTGAGAAGTGATAAATTTAAATTAAACACGTAAATATTATTATCATTATCACATTAACCAATTGATAAATATTAATTTCTATTCAATTCTCAATATAAAAAACAGTAGACTAATATAGGGGTTTCACTGAAAACAGAAGCATACTGAATACTACATGCAAAAGCAAACAATTAGTAAGGGGATATTTCTCCAAAATGTTTAAATACTCATTCCTGTTACCAGTGAAGCATGCCAAACACTTTTATACAATAGAAAATAAATAAAAAAATTTGATTTTGTTCCAATATTTGAGTGAGTACGTGTAATTTCTGTGTGAAATATCTTCCATGGTCATAATTAGGAAAATTAATTTAAAGATATTTTAATTTAGGATCGACAGGATGTACAGAAATCTATATTATCTAGATCAGAAAGTACCGTTAATGGCATAGAATTTTGCTCTGCTGAGAGAGAGAGAGAGAGAGAGTAGGTTGAACACAGGCCTCAGAATAGATTTTACAGTTAGGGCTTCAGAGGGAGCAATAAAAGAATAGCCAGGACATGGACAAGTGTCTGTCCATCTGAGGCAGAGTGGACCTGATTCAACGTTAGGTAAGTTTGCACTATGTTATTCTTAATAGGATTTCGGGGGCTCTGATATGAAACCAAAATGGATAAAGGTTCTAGATCTTTTAACTTTGAAAAAGGAACCAGTATAAATAAGAGTGCAGAAATCAATGAAGTTAACATTATGTCCATGATTTAGTCGGGTCATGTGGCAGAGTTTCAACCTTCTAACATGTAAACATCTCTCTCCTTCTCTAGCTAAGTACAGGAAGTAACGTAAAATAGTTTAATTATTTTAATGTAGCCTATAATCTAGTTTAATTACTTATTGTAACCTATAATCTAGTTTAATTACTTATTGTAACCTATAATTTATTGATTATAGTTTTAAATATAGAGTGTTAAATGTATTTATTTATTTCTTCTTCTTCTTCCTTCCAAGTATTAGGCCAAGGCCTGTTATGATCCTACAGAAAATTTTCCCTCCAGCGTTTCATAGGACGGCCCAGTGATCTTCGTCCTCTTGGTATATAATTATAAACAGCTTTGGGGATCCGATTTGAACTCATTCTTTCAAGATGGTGTTTCCAATTTAGTTGGTACTGATTAATATATTCCAAAATTGGCGTAGTCTTCAATTCTTTTAAGATATCGGTGTTCCTTTTCCGATCCCATCTGGTGTAACCCGCTGTTCTGCGCATGAATCTCATTTCACAAGCCGTTATTCTGCTTTCATGTTGTTTTTTTAGTGTCCATGCTTCACTACCATAGGTCAACACTGGTCTATTTATTTATTTAATGATCTCAACTACCCCTTTTTAGTAGAATCTCCGGTTTTTTTCTACTTGGCAAAACCCTAATCCATAGAGTAAAACACACGCTACCAAACCACCCCAAATTAATCCATGTTCCAAAGTCATTTAAGCCCCTTTGAAAGCCTTAGTTTACAATACATGGATACGAGATAATCTGTACAGATAGTATTAGTACTTATATTTAACACTCAGGTCATTAATACACAATTTTAATGTAGGCTTGAAAGGGATGACAAATTTTATTTAATATATGTAGGAAATAGCACTATGTGGTTTCTTTTAATTATTAAAGCATTGGATTCTATTAATAACTGTGACAAATTTTGTTCACTGGCTATTTCAAGCTTAAGATTCTTTTATGTATCGTAAATCTACAATATAGGACCCACAGCTTTACTTCTATATAGAAGAAAATCATAACCAGGATTTTTATACCCTTGAAACTATTGACCTGGCTAAAATTGGACTTGCAAACCTTTACAAAAATGTATAATAATAATAGTGTTATTTGAGACTCATTTTCAAATCTTTGGGCCATCAAGTTGATTTTACTCTTGGTTTTCCTTAGTATCATGAGAAATACTTTTCAGTGCCATGATACAACTCATCATAAACACCATTTCAAAATATCATTAAAATTAGATCAGCTGAATTTCTATTGGAAAATACATAACTAACATAATAATACTTACTTACTCACTGGCACTATCGAACCCGTAGGTTCATGGCCGCGCGGACATAAGCTCTCCATACATCCCTATCCTGAGCTAATGCTTTCCAATCATTCCCTGTATAATCTACTTCCCTCAAATCATAGTTAATGCTATTCTCCCACCTCATTCTTGGTCTACCAACTGGGCGTTTTCCCTCTGGCTTTCCTACAAGAAGCTTCCATGCACGTCTTTCATTCCCCATTCGTGCAACATGTCCTGCCCAACGCAGTCTACGAGACTTAACTGTTCTTATTATATCTGGCTTCCTATAAAGACCATGTAGTTCATTGTTATGTAGTCTTCTCCATTCACCTGTCTGTTCATCTCTCTTTGGTCCAAAAATTTTCCTAAGTACTTTATTCTCAAATACTTGTAATCTCCTTTCCTCCCTTAAAGTAAGAGTCCATGTTTCGCACCCATATAATATAACTGGTAGAAAAGTAGTTTTATATATTTTCAGTTTAACGTTTTTTGAAAGGAGTTGGGACATCAAGAGTCTCTGCAATGCATAATAACACGCATTTCCAGAATTGAGCCTATGTTTAATTTCTTTGTGCATCTCATTCCTATTTGTGATCATTGTTCCTAGGTATTTGAATTCAGCCACTTCCTCAAAATTTCCCTCATTTGTCATTAGCTATCCATTTCCATTATATAATGTATTTCTACGTGTGACCATATATTTAGTTTTATTGATATTTACTTCCAGTCCTTGTTACTCAATAGTGTGTGCATATTGTCCTTTAGTATCTCCTCACTATCGGCCAACAATACTACATCATCAGCATAACCTAACAGTTTATTAATACCATTCAGTTGTAAGCCTTCCTCATTCTCTAAAGATTTAATGGCATGCTCTAGTACAAAATTAAATAGTAGAGGAGATAGTGCATCTCCTTGCTTCAACCCATTCTGGATTTCAAAAGTGTCCGAAAACTGTTTGCCTACACGCACCCCTCTTTGTGCCATTTAGACACATTCGTATAAGTCTAACTAACTTTTTAGGAATTCCGAACTCCAGCAGGATACTATATAACTTCTCCCTCTTAATTGAATCATATGCTTTTTTGAAGTCTACATATAGTTGAGGTACAGTACCATTATATTCCCATTTCTTTTCTAAAATCTGTCTTATACTAAAAATCTGATCTGTTGTAGACCTGTTTCTTCTAAATGCACATTGATGATCTCCTAGAATGTCAATATAGGGAGTAAGTCTGCTGACTAATATATTTGTTAGAATTTTGTACGAAGTTGAAAGTAATGAGATGCCCCTGTAGTTGTTGCAATCAGTTTTATCGCCTTTCTTATAAATTGGTACGATAATTGATTCTTTCCATTCATCTGGAAGAGCTTCTTTTTCCCAAATCATACTAAGCAACCAGCGTATCTTGTCCATCAATTTTTCTCCCCCTGATTTTATCAGTTCTGCTGGGATAGAAATACATAATCTCTTGGATATAACTAAAGATTTAATTTATATGACTTTAGATGTTAAAGCATCCACAAATAAGAATGACATAAAAAAATAAGTACCACCAGTAATTAAAATAAGTTACTATATTTTTGTAACTGGTATGTAAGTAATACTCATTCTACACTTGAAACATTTATGATACAAAACAAATTGATGAACTTATTTGACAAATAGTAATTTACAAAATAATATGAAATGAAGTAGCCAGTTATGAAAAAAACTTTCTTCAAGAGTTAATTAGAAATTTGTATATTGCCTTTCACTAAATTAAAAATATAGTTACAATAAACATAAAAAGAAGCAACTCTCTTTCACATTATAGAATTTTTAAAAGAAAATTCAGGGAAGCAAGACATATAATACTGGTTTTCCATAGTATATAAAATAAGAAAAATTTGGTTTAGTACATTATTATTATTATCGTATCATTATTGTTGTTACCCTATAAAACGTTGTTTGTACATGAAATTTACATTGCTACATTTATTGTATCTTTAACTGTTTATAATTAGTTAAAACTGGATATTTATCCCCATATAATAATAAAAGGGTTTTTGTTTTGTTTATTTAATATTTAAATATAATTATATTTATTTATCTGAAGAATGGACATAAGATTGATTTAGAGAATTCAAATTTTTTATAAGTATATAAAAAATTCATACTGGTCAATATAAACTGTTAATACAGTTAGATGTTTTTCTAATTGATGCAGTATGTAAAATACTTCAAATATTCAAATTGATAATTTTTATAAAGAAATAAATGGGATTGGACGAATTGGATAGAAGTCAGCTTGAAAGTACTCCTTCCTTTTCTGTTGGACCAATCAGAACCTAGAGGTTATTAAAAAAATAAAGAAGATGGCTACAATACTTGAAGATGGTCAGTCATGTTAAGCGACTGCTCCTTAAGGAATAAAGAAATAATGGTTTATTTTCTTGATATTGGTTAAAAGAAATAGTGTTAAAATTATGGAAGATTATATAGTGATATAATAGTCATCCATCTTGATTAAAAACAGTTCATAAGTGAAAATAAAGTATAATAATTGCAGGATTGACCGTTAGAATTCGTCATCCATTAAATACATAAAATGGTAATCTTCTAGAAGTGAAAAGTATCAACCTAAGCCGGAATCTTTTGAATTTTTTAATCTACAAGATTCATCTAACCTGAAGTGAGAGTTTTTAATAAAATAACTTTTAAGTTCAACTTTTAATAAAGTGTCGTTATTTGTGTAAGAAACTTTTCCTCATTCCCCTGACGAGAGTTATTAGTGCCGTGGCAGAATTAAAGTGATTCAAATTATATCACAAATCTACAACTTGGGACATCTCACCAAGAAACCCAACTTTATAGTATATCTATATTTGTCAAATATTTATTTGTATTTGTGCTGGTTGAGTGGAAAAGAGGGCCTTATGGCCTTAACTCTGCCAGAATAAATAAAGTATTATTATTATTATTACTTAATTTTTTATTAAATCTACATATTTTATGAAGGTAACATTTTTATCACTTACATCACATTCTACTTCTTTTTTACGTAAATAAATATACCTCATAATGTGAATTCCTAAAAAAGTAACTATATTATTTTGTTTATCTCAACTTAATTTACTAAATAAAGATTTGCTCAAAACCACTTTACACATTAGTGTCCGAGTAAAAAATATTTTAATAATTTTATAAATTTCTACTAAGTCACTTTATCTCTCCGAATTCAATACTTATTTATTTTTTGTCTGTCTCCGCCAATAACAATTAATGCATTCCTTATTACATCAATTTGTGCCATTGAACATTCATATTATGGGAGTTATCTAAAATATGAATAAATATTTACAATTATTTTAAATAAAAAAATATAGATCAAAACTTTGGCATAAATGTGGTATAAATCTACTTGATATGTAATCTGCGTGCAGCCACAACACATTAACTAAAGTTAAAACAAAAGAAGCTTTCTTTCATAAATCATCATCAGCACATTTTACCAACAAAAGCAAAACAATGTAAAAAGTACTAAAACTGAATTGGAAATATACATCTCATCTCATAAAATAAATGTTATCACCTGAAAATGTTTCAGAGACCATCATCAACATTCTCAACTAGAGACAAACTACATTGTCCACTGGATTTCTGTCCCTCTAGTGGTCGTTAGATGAATTTCAAGATTCATAACTCTGTTCTTGTTCTTCTGGGTTTTTACAGCTGCTGCTGTCTTCCCATGCCAAATCTTCAAAGCCTACGATATTGGGCACCTTCAATGCTTAGCCCCCTTGCTTGCATTATTGTCTTCATGTTTTCCTTCCATGTTAACTTTGGTCTCCCTCTTTTCTTCTTTCTGTTCAGATGCCATTGATATAGTTGCTTCAGCCATCACTCATCTTCCATTCTTAAGACATGTTTAAACCGCTTTAATTCCTTTTCCTCAATTCTTTCAATTATGCTTTCTTCTGCTTCCATTATGTTTCTAATTTCCTTATTTGTGACATGTTCTAATTTTTACTTTCTGGCACTTCTGCGTAAATGATCAATTTCTAGAGCTATTAGTCTATTCTTGTAGTACTTATTGATTGTCCATACCTCATTTCCATACATTGCAACAGATTCCACCAATGTTTTACCAATATATTTTCTTGTGTCTTTCCAAATATGCTTATCCCACCATATGGAATTTAACGATGATATTATTTTGCTACTCAATTCAATTCTATGTTTTATGTTCTCTTTGCTATACCTTCGATGTTATCCATAATTATTCCCAAATATTTAGATTGTTTCACTTGCTTTATTTGGATTCCTTCTTCCAATATTAAATTTTCTTTTTCATTGCTATTTATTGCCAAATATTCTGTTTTTTTGTAAATTTACTGTGAGACCCGACGATTCATGTGTGTTTTTCAACCTTTTTATCATTAATTCCATATCAAATTTGTCTTGCGCTAAAACCATTTGATCACCACAAATTGTAATGTTAGCAAAAATATGTTGCCTATTGGGATACCCATACCTTTGCAGCTTTGTTTCAATTTCATTAATATAAATTCTACATAAATATTAAATAAAGTTGGTGATAGACTGCGCCCTTGTTTCAATCCCTTTGTGGTTTTATAGGATTAGATATTACATTTCCAATTTTAACATAAGCTGTGTTATCTTTATAAATTTGTTTAATAATTTCAATTAGGTTTCTATCAATATTGTATTTCTCTAATTTTTTCCCATAATTTGTTCCTCGGAATTGAGTCATAAGCTTTCTCTAAATCTATCATTGTCAAATGGATTTCTTCTCCAACTGCAGTCTGTTTTTCAATTAACTGTTGGATTACAAATATACTGTCAACACATGACCTTCCCGGTCTGAATGCATTTTGATCTTCTCCTATTTTGTCTGTAATATCTTTTTGTAACTTTGTTTTTAATAAATTTGTAAATATTCTATATAATGTGTTATTTATACTTAGTCCTCTGTAGTTTTTTGTGTCTCTTCTATCACCCTTCTTGTATATTGATACAATGTAGCTTATTTTCTATTCATCAGGAATCTTCTGTATTGCAATGCACTTATTAAATAAGTCCCTCAATATACCTATTAAATTTTTTGGACCATATTTAATTAACTCATTGGGTATGTTTCCTGGCCCTGGTGTCTTTTTATTCTTTTACGGTTTGAATTTCTAATTCTATATCTATTGTATCAAATTCCAGAACATTCATTTCTGTAGTTGGATTTTCTATTGTTTCCATAAACTCTTTTCTACTTTCTGACGTAAAGCTTTGTAATGTTTTTCTGCATCAGATTTTACTAACAAATTTATCTTGCTGGATCCTTGGTTGGTTTTCAGTGTTTTTAAAAATCTCCATACTTCTGATGATTGTGATCCTCCTATATAACTTTCTATTTATTGGCATTGGCTTTTCCATAATTTGTTTTTTTCTTCTATCACTTCCTTTTAACTTTGGTGTTTGTTCTCTTGTATTCTATTCAATTCTCTGTTGTTTTATTTGCCAACCATTCTAAATAGATTTGTTCTTCTTTTTGGTTAATTCTTCAATATCATCATTCCACCAATCTTGTGTATTTTGTTTTTTATTTATTGTGCCTAATGCTTCTTTTGCTGCCGAATGTATTATTTCCTTTAATTGACTATATTCTTTTTCTATGTCTTCCTTGTAATTCAAATTCTCAATTTTAACTTTCAGTCTTTCTTTATAAAGGTTTTTGATACTATCCTGATTAAACAAGTATACTTTAAATTTTACTTCCTGCTTCAGTTGCAATGTTGATTCCCTTGCTTCATCACACACTTTTTTTCCTGTAAGGAATTTTGGGATGATCTGTGTTGTGAATAGATAGTGGTCGGAACCACAATCAGCTCCTCTTTTAACCCTTGAGTCCTTAATAAATAAGGAAGTATTTTGCTTTACAATTACGTAGTCTATTATTGATTTCTGATTGAGACTAGGTCGTTCCCAAGTAAATTTATGTATATCCTTATGATCGAAAAATGTGTTCACTATCTTTAATTTATGTTGTTTGCACATCTCTATGATTCTATTTCCATTATCGATGACTTCTTGTTCCACATATTTTCCTACTACTTCATCACTGTTTCTTCTACCCACTTTCCCATTTAAGTCTCCCAGTAGTATTAATTCTTCATTACTTCATATTTTCTCTATTTGTTCCACTATCATTGAATAGTACTTTTCTTTCTGAATCTGTGCAGCATCATCTGTTGGTGCGTAGACTGCTAAGAACACCATTGTTCTTCCCATAAGCATTTTTTCTGTCCTGCTTTGACTGATTTGGTCTTTTAGCATTTTGTGTATTTTTTAATGTGTGGGGAGCTGGCCCACAGCATAAACCCCCAACCTGGAGGACCAGGAAAATTTCTGTCTGGGTTTTCCTCCCATAGCCTTTGAAGATCCCTCTTCAATGCAAGGCAGTGTTTCTCCACTTCCCTTAGAGATAGGGTTGCCTCTTCCGCCAGATCTACCATATTGAAGGACTCCTTCTGCGCCGACTCTGCCATTGAGGTCTTCACCGTAACCCTGGCTAGGGCCCCTTACAGAGTACTATTAGTCAGAGCCAACTGAACCCCGGTTTTTTAATGAGGTTGTTACTCCTCCCCCTCCTCCTTTCTCATCCGGGCTTGGGACCGGCCATTAAAAAAAAAGAATGCATGGTTTGAGAAAAGGCACACATCCAAAAAGATGAAAACAGATTTATGAATTCTGAAGTTCCTGGTGAGCAGAATTTTTCATCTTGAAGCTTTTTACCCACTATCAGGGGGATGATGTAAACAGCAGGCATCAGAAGTTCAGTGGAGTCAGTCGGAACCCAGTTGAGAAGGAGACAATGATCTCTGAAACATCCTATGAGCAGTGGAGAATATTTCCAATTCAGTTTGGGTAATTACTGTCACATAGTATCTCTTTCCTTTGAATTATATACAAGTAAATATAAAGATTGTTCATCTAATAGTACCCAGGTCTATGTGAAATAAACATGCTAAAAATAAAGTATAATACCATTATATATTACAAAAATAATATGCAATCCAACACCATGCACCTTCTGAATAATGGGGACATCTTTACAACCTACAAAGCATAAACAAAACACATCACTGAGGACAAGAATGCATGTGTGTGGATAACTCACCATCCCCTGGAGGTAATAAGTAGTAGTTGACAGGCACGATGCAAACCATGAGTACTCCAAGTGTGTAGAAGGGTACTCCAAACCCTCCTACCTAGAAAAGTAAAACTCTAAAACTGAACTGCTATAAGGGTAAATTTATGAGTATAAGGTGAAGGTTTTATTTTTCCATTTTTCAGCCACTCAAAATGTGAGCATACTCAAAATTATCATGAAGGTAGTTTATATAATTTTATTCATGTTTTTTGATCACAGTAATATAACTATTTATATACTGTATAATGTATCACAAAATATACATAAAAAATAGAAACACTTTTTTTTAACCTTAGTAGAATAAACGTTATTATCTAGATAGTTTTCTTGGGCAAGTTAAACTTTTTTTAAAGCATACATTGAATAACATGTTTTATTACTAACTAAATTGCTCACTGGTACTATTGAACCTGAGGTTCATGGCCTTGTGAAAATAAGTGTTTCATACATCCCTACTCTGAGTAAATTTTTCCAACCCTCAAATCATGTTTGTCCTGCACCATAACTGAGCAGTTTAAGGCACTATGCCATAGTGCAGAGCTACAATCCTTTCCTGGTTCAAGACCCCATGGGAGAATATATTTTCTCATAGATTTTCGGCCAGTAAGTGACTGATGTCCATCCAGCATCAAGTTGTGGCTCCAGTTTGAGAAAACCAGTTATAACAGCTGGGGGAGCCAACATCCTGACTTCATGTCAGTCCTATACTGGCTAGATGATCATTCACCTCTGCCTGGACATGAGGCAGGCAAGTGGCTGGTAGGCCAAAGGCCTCTATGGCCTGACACACATGGAATATTGTTTTTTCAAATCATGTTTAATGTTATTCTCCCATTTCAGTAATGACCTATCTATATTTAATTTAATGTTGGGAAGTAAACATTATGAGGTATAATCATTAAAATTCATTGGAGAACATATTGTTTAAACAACTCACCTGATATCGCGATTTCAAACATAATCATGTTCATCGTCAGCCATAACTCCGACTGATGAAATTCTTCGGCCGTCAACTATTCTATTGTCGCCATCTTCAGTGCTGCCATCTATGGTTGAATTTATGAACTTCGAAATCAATGTAATTTCGTTAGGGATATCAAAATTCAAAAGTTTATATAGGAAAAACAAAAAGGAATTTGGAAATTCGGACAAAAGAACATTTCAGAAATATTAAAAATTGTGAAATTGAAAAATCTGCAATTGCTGCACATAGTTTATTAGAACATCATAAAATTGGAAGAGAAGCTAAACTTTTAAAACAAGTAGAGAAACCTTTGGAATTGACAGTTTGGGAAAAAATATACATTCAGAAAAACAAAAATAGATCAATGAATTTTGATATCCCTAACGAAATTACATTGATTTCGAAGTTCATAAATTCAACCATAGATGGCAGCACTGAAGATGGCGACAATAGAATAGTTGACGGCCGAAGAATTTCATCAGTCGGAGTTATGGCTGACGATGAACATGATTATGTTTGAAATCGCGATATCATGGAAGCATGAATCCTATGAGGTGAGTTGTTTAAACAATATGTTCTCCGATGAATTTTAATGACCTATCTACTAGGTTTTTTCTCTCCAGTTTTCCTTAAAGGGACTTTAGGGTCTGTTGTGCCATATTTTTTTTAAAAATCATGTTTAATGTTATTCTCCTACCTCAGTAATGACACACTTACAGGGTCCAATCCCTCTAGTTTTCCTTCAAGAAGTTTCCTTGCACCTCTTTCATTTTCCTTTTGTGATACATTTCCTGTTCATCATAGTCTACTACACCTTACTGTTCTTATTACCTCCGGTTTCCTATAACGATCATGGAACTTATTGTTATATGTTGTTTTCAAATGCTGGGCCTTGGCAATGAAGCCATTAGCGTTCTTGCTCTCCAAAATTTCTCTATGGTGGATCCAACAGGTAATACTTCACAGGTTTGTAGATGTTCTTCGTTCATTTCTTCATCTTTGTTGCACAGAGGACAATTTGGATTCGTGTAGATTCCTATTTTATATAAATGTTTGGCCAAATAGTCATGTTCTGTAAGCAGTCTAAATTTTGCTACTGTAGTTTTACGTGGAATTTCTGGAATAATATCTGGCTTCTTTACTAAAATATTCCATTTTTTGTCTTTGGCTTTATTACATAGGTCTTGGTTTTGTTTGATTTTATATTTGTTTTTAATTATTCTTTTTATGGATGTGAAAGGTAAGCTTTTAGTTAGTATTCTGAATTAAATTGGAGCCTTTTTTGGCAAGAAAATCAGCAGTGTCATTTCCAGCAATTCCACAATGTGCAGGTATCCAATGCAATTGAATTCTTTTCTGTAGTTTTTGGAGTTGTTGAATGATTTTGTAGCACTCTTTAATTTGTATTGGCTTCATTTTGTGTGAATTTATTGCATATATTGCTGCCTTAGAATCAGAGAGTATGACAGCATTTTGAAATTTATTTATTCTGTATAGTAATTGTTGGAGTGAAATATGAATAGCCGTTACTTCTGCATCAAAATTTGTTGTGTGGTATTCTGCTGGTTGATAAAATGAAAATAATGCACATGTAATTCCTGATCCTGAATTGTTATCAATAGTAGATCCATCTGTGCAGACATGTAACCATTCATCCGGTGGATATCTCTTATTCACAGCTTCTAACGCTAGAGCTTTTAGTACAGGTGTGGGAGTTTCAGATTTTGTAACTGGTTCTTCTAGATTTAGCTGAATGTTAATTGGTTCAAAAGCAAGAGGGTTTTCTCTGATCAAAATATTTTTTTTAGATTTAGGAAGATTCAAATCTGTTTTTATTTCCATTACTTTGGACAAGAAACTTGTTTGTGTTTTCAACTTCGTTGGTTGTAACTGTCTTTTTTCCCATTTTGATGATGTTAACCGTAACATTTTTTCATATTGTGTTATTGCCTGTTCCTCTAAGATTAGACACATTGGAGGGTTCTGAGTTAGTGCTTGCATTGCTGTGATCAGGGTTGATTTAGCTGCGCTGGTTATAAGCTGTAAAGCCTGATTTTGGCATACTTCTAGGTGATTTAGGTTCGAGTTATTTGCTGTGATTATTACCTCCCCGTTGTATAGAAGTATTGGATTGATGAATGTTTTATACATGGTGTTCAGAGTCTGGCGATTACTACCCCACTTTGCTCCAGCTAATCTTTTTAAGATTGAAAATCTTTTCATTGCTTTGTTTACTACTGCTTCAATAACTTATTGTTATATTGATATCTCCATTTATACATCTAATTTAGGTAAAAAAAAATTATTATCTAGAATCTGTTTTATACCAAAAAATCTAATTTATTGTAGACCTATTTCCTCTAAATCCATATTGTTGGTCACCTATTATGTTGATAATATAAGAAGTAAACCTGGATCCTAATATATTTATTAGAATTTTATACAAACTTAAAATTAAAGAAATGATCCTATATTTATTGCAATAAATTTTATTTCCCTTCTTATAGACCAATATGATAACTGATTCCTTCCATTCATTTGGAAGAGCTTTTTTCCATACCACATTAGGCAACTGCCATTAATTGATCCACCCTGTTTTATTAGTTCTGCTACAATTTCATTTGAAACCTAATGCTTTACACATTTTTAATTTTTCTTTTGCCATTTCAACTACTTTTTAATATATTCTTGGAATCTGCAATCATATCACCTTTTTCATTCCAGATTATAATTGTTTTAGCCCCTTTCTTTGCATCCTATTCCCTAATATAATTCTCTGATGTTCCTACCTATATATTATTCATTTCAATGGAAACATAAAGTGGGATTATTAGACATGAGGGCAGTTTATTGTCCTGCTCAATCTCCTGATCTTACCTCATTGGGTTTTTTTTCTCTGGGGAGTTATTAATGACATTTTCTATTGAGATATTCCGACAACTCCAGAGAATATGCAGGACCACATTGTGCATGCTTGTAATTCTATTCAACTGGTAACAGTGGAGAAATCGATACCCTCATTCATTTGGCGATTTGACATGTGTGTCACTTGAAATGGTCACCAGATCGAGCATGAATTTTATTTTTATGAATTTTATTGTTCATAATTCATATGGGTAATACTGTAATAATAATATTACTTTATGTTTGGCCATTAATAAGATTCTATTTATGAAAAGTGAGTTATTTTTATATCTTACCTCATAGTTTATGTTTTCTTAAATATGGGAACTGCAGTTTTCAAAAGGAAACATCCCTTCCATTTTCAATCAACATTATGACTCATGAAAATTTTGAAAATGGAAGGGATGTTTCCTTTTGATAACTGCAGATTCCATGTTTAAGAAAACATAAACTACTAGCTAATACCCCACGTGCACTGCTATGCCTAAATAAATGAAAATTAATGTGTTTTTATGTTTAGTTGAATAAGTCATCATCATCATCATAGTACATTCACGAATTTAGGCCATTTGTTGACCTGTTTCGGCCTCAAGAGAAACACCATCCAGAAGTCTTTTGAGTGGACGTCCTGGTCTTCTTCTTCCTGCAGGTTGATATCTTAACATTTGTTTGGGTATTCTGTGATCTTCCATTCGATGAACATGTTGCATCCATCTTGACTTATAATCAGAAATTTTGTTTTCTAAAGATTCCATGTGTAATTCTTCTAAGATGTCTTCATTTTTTGTGATCTAGTAGTGTGTATCCTGCAGTCCTCCGAAGATATCTCATTTCAGCAGATCTAAGTCTCTGTATATCCTTCTGTTTCAATGTCCATACTTCGCTACCTACAAAAGAGTTGGAAGAGCCAGTGTTTTATACACTTTCAGTCTTGAATGCTTTTGGACTAACAGTGGCTTGAAGATAGAATTTATTAACCCTAAAATTCTTAAAAATTTAGATATTTTTGCATTTACATCCTTTTCTTTTCATATGAGATATTGCATCCTAGATATGTAAAATTATTCACCTGCTCCAAAATTTTATTGTCCATACAATTTTACTTCTGACAGGATCTACGCCTTGAATGCCATAATTTTTGTTTTTTCTGTAGATATCTTTAATCCATATTCTTCTGTAATTTTGTTAAGTTCATACAGACCTTTCTGTAGATTATCTTCGGAATTTGCTATTATTATTTGGTCATCTGCAAACAATATGGTGTTTAATTTTCTATTTTCTGATATTCTTATTCCAATTTATATGTTTGTTCCAGCAACATATTACTTCATTGATATAAATTGCAAAAAGTGTTGGGGATAGGGGGCAGCCTTGTCTCACACCACGATTTATAATTCCTTCTTCAGAAAATCTGTTATTTAATTTAATCTTTATGGTGTTGTCTTTGTAAATAGTTTGTATATTCTGCCGAAGTAAATTTGGTATATTTCTGTCTTCCAATATATTTAAGAGTTTTGATCTCTTGACTGAGTCGAATGCTTTTTCAAAATCTATGAAAGCAAAATGTGTTTCTAAGTTGAATTCTCTTCTTTTTTCAAGCAATAGTTTAACAGAAAATGCTGAATCAATACAAGATCGTCCTTTCCTAAATCCATTTTGACATTCCATAAGGAATTTTTCACTGAAACTTTTCAATTTTCCATTTAAAATGTCTGCATAAATTTTGTAGCAGGTGTTTAACAAACTGATTCCCCTATAGTTGTCCATTTATACAACAAAGAAGAAATAGAACTCTAAAAATCTGGGATGATCAAATAGTTGAATAAGTGAAAGGAAAAATAATTATAAATTTATATTTTTTAGATACCCCGTATTGATTACCCGGCGTTGCCCGGGAATCTACTTATTCCGATCTTCTTGACATAAATCAGCTGAAATATGAAAATTTGTTTTATGTTTTATGTTTATGTTATTTAAGTAAAAGGAAAAATTTGTATCATAATTATTTTTTGATACCCCATGCTGTTTACCCGGCATTGTCCGGGAATCTACTCATCCCGATCTCCTTGGCATAAATGAGCTGAAAGATAAAAATTAATGTACTTCTTATGATTAGTTGAATAAGTAAAATGAAAAATAATTATAATGTATATCGTAATTATTTTAAGATTTCCCATGCTGATTACCCGGTGTTGCCCGGGAATCCACTTATCTCGATCTTCTTGGAATAAATGAGCTAAAAGACAAAATTCGTTATTGTGAGTTATCTGTAAAAGAATACCTGCTATGCTTGCACAGGAATCTATGTACTTGTCTCGATCTTCTTGGCATCAATGAAAGACAAGATTGGTTATTGTGAGTTATCCGTAAGAGATAAGCATATGCTATCGCAGACTTTTTTGTAGAGGTTTTTGAGATATTCAATTCTTTGTACATTAATTTTGTATATTTGTTATGGTTTAGGCAGCATAAGCCATTTAAGCGTCCAAAGAGCTACTTTTTTCACATTTTCCACTACAAAGGGTGACAATAATGATGAGATACGTCAATATATATATATATATATATATATATATATATATAGTTGGTTAGAGCGCTAAAGGTACAGACTTTAGAGACTCGAGTTCAAATCCCGACTCAAGCATTCTTTTTTCTTTTCATATCATATTTGCCTTCATTGCCAAATGTCAAAAATATATTTATAATATCTATATATACAAGCGTTACTGCTATAAAGTAAATATTCTCTTTAATAATGTTGAGTGATTCCGGGTTATGTGGCCGTGGTCTATAGTTGGTGTTGATACCAGACGTTTCGCCCTCAACTGCAGAGGGCATCTTCAGTGGCGAGTGCTTCTAGGCGTGTTTCCTGGTCGGAAGATCTACTTAGAGTGAGCGCTGTGGACGTAGAGGACGTTGTATTGATAGTAGTGGTGGGTGCAGGGTGAGTGGGCGTGGCTCTTGCTGATTGGCTAATGGTCGTCTCCTTGTTGTCACTGGTGTTAATGCATTTATTTTCTAGTGTATGAAACCAGGCCTTAGACAGTTTGATACCTTCCTCTTTTCTGTTAATATTTCCCTTATGCTTGTATATTTCTATAGCCTCTCGGTATAATCTAGGGAAATAGTAGGAAGTTGTGGCTAAAACTTGTGTATCGTCGAATAGAATCTGGTGTCCATTCATAATGGCATGTTCTGCTACAGCTGATTTATCCATTTCTCCTTGTCTGCAGTTTCTTTTATGTTCTGATAAACGGGTGGCTATACTTCTTTTCGTGGTCCCTATATATGATTTACCACACGAACAAGGAAGTAGATATACGCCGCAAGTGGAGAGAGGTGGCCGAGGATCCTTAGCTGAGCGAAGGCAGTCTTCTATTTTTCTTGTAGGTCTGTAAACTGTAATTAATATTTAATTTTAGGAAGTTATATTTTGAGGTTATTTTAATTATATTATTTTTGGTCTGGACATCTTACCTCAATATTAATGTTGATTTGTTCTTGGACATGTTTCAAAACAATTCTCTGTTTTATCTTCAGCTTTCCCAGACTGCAACATAATGCAACATAAATAAAACCAGTCTGGGAAAGCTGAAGATAAAACAGAGAATTGTTTTGAAACATGTCCAAGAACAAATCAACATTAATATTGAGGTAAGATGTCCAGACCAAAAATAATATAATCTGTAAACTGTTTTTATGTTGTATTTTCGTAGGAGTTTTCCGACACGATCTGTGACTCTTTGTACATATGGTAAGTAGGCTATGCTGGTTGAGGGTGTGTTATCTATTCTGACGTGCTGTCTTCGTGGATGTATGGTTTGTCTTATGCATGGATAACACACCCTCAACCAGCATAGCCTACTTACCATATGTACAAAGAGTCACAGATCGTATCGGAAAACTCCTACGAAAATACAACATAAAAACAGTTTACAGACCTACAAGAAAAATAGAAGACTGCCTTCGCTCAGCTAAGGATCCTCGGCCACCTCTCTCCACTTGCGGCGTATATCTACTTCCTTGTTCGTGTGGTAAATCATATATAGGGACCACGAAAAGAAGTATAGCCACCCGTTTATCAGAACATAAAAGAAACTGCAGACAAGGAGAAATGGATAAATCAGCTGTAGCAGAACATGCCATTATGAATGGACACCAGATTCTATTCGACGATACACAAGTTTTAGCCACAACTTCCTACTATTTCCCTAGATTATACCGAGAGGCTATAGAAATATACAAGCATAAGGGAAATATTAACAGAAAAGAGGAAGGTATCAAACTGTCTAAGGCCTGGTTTCTTACACTAGAAAATAAATGCATTAACACCAGTGACAACAAGGAGACGACCATTAGCCAATCAGCAAGAGCCACCCCCACTCACCCTGCACCCACCACTAGTATCAATACAACGTCCTCTACGTCCACAGCGCTCACTCTAAGTAGATCTTCCGACCAGGAAACACGCCTAGAAGCACTCGCCACTGAAGATGCCCTCCGCAGTTGAGGGCGAAACGTCTGGTATCAACACCAACTATAGACCATGGCCACATAACCCGGAATCACTCAACATTATGATTACCGGCCGTGAAAGCCTGCATTCAACTATTCTCTTTAATAATTTGCTTAACCTGTTATGTTAGCCGCTAGATGGCAGTTGAAAGAAATTTCCGCTACCTCTTGTGTGAATTGAGAATACTACATGTATAAGAAAATTGTATGTTTGTCTTGGAATTCTTGGGTAGCTCAGTTGGTTAGAGCGCTAAAGGTACAGACTTTAGAGACTCGAGTTCAAATCCCGACTCAAGCATGCTTTTTTCTTTTCATATCATATATATAGGTTAGTTCTTTTCTTTTTAAAACTTGTATAGATAAAACTTGTATAGATAAATAAAAACTGGATAGCGCTTCTATAGTATAACAATAATTATAAACACAAAATTTGAAATTCATAAAATTTTGTGAAAATTAATTAGACTATATGTATAACCCAGGCCTCATGGTCAAATGACCTGTCCTCTGGCAACATGTTTGAAATGAACATAAGTATTAAATTATCCATCCATGGTAATTCTGCCCGAAGGCAGGTCCTTCACTGCAATCATATAGCATTTTCATGCTACGCTTGCAGCTTTACTAGGGAGTTGTAGGTGTGGTAGCTTTCCACACCGATGAAGGATGATGATGATGATAAGGATGATGAGATGATGGCCATATGATTTTGGGGACCGTTTGGGCCTTAAAGTTTTCCTGACATTTGTCTTACAGGTGAGGAAAAACCCTGATAAAAACCTCACCCAGAAAAACTGCCCCGACTGGGGATCAAACCCGGTCCCACTGGTGACAAGGCAGCACGCTACCTCGAGACCACAGCGGTGGACTTATTAAATTATGTAGGTATATGAGGTTTATTTTAACATAAGTATATTTATCCCTGCTTTGGAATGTGTGATTACATCATCTTCGGAAAGCAGTCAATTATTTTACATTTTTTTATTACAGAAGACAGCTGTACTGAGTTAAACATATCCACCCAAGAATTGATTAATAGTATTTTTCAAATTTGGATTGAGAGAAATCATGTATTTGATATTAAAATAGTATTAATTACATTGATATTTTGCTTTTATGTTGATATATCAGTATCAGACCTTACTACTTGCATTCATTAAAAGTCAGCGATTTTACTTTGCAGTCCACTGGTTCCCTACCTCAAATTATAAGGCCACTCTTGTATTAAGTTAAAATTGTGAGAGGTATTTCATTTAAACCCTGTAATATATATACAGAGTGTAACTAAATTCCCATTATGGACCTGTAGTGGGACCTAGACAGTTACACAGGAACTCACGTCTGAAAACTTATCATTTTCCTGCTACATGCAATATACAACAACACATGTTGCTCTCTCTGATACTTGCTGCTCATCGTCTGGGTCCGCTTACAAGAAGAGCTCATTATGACGACCACCTATGCCAACACAGATACGGAACCTCCGTACCATGTTCTGGTACACACAATCACCAATCCATGGTCCTGCAACATCTACCACAGCCAAAACCCATGCCAGTGAGGCTTCCTTAGATGCCATAGGGATCTTGTAAATCAAGGGTTTCATATGACCCCATAGGTAGTAAATCAAGGGTTTCATATGACCCCACAGGTAGTAGTTCAGCAGGGTTCAAGATGGGAGAATGTGCAGGGTTTTTGATGCTGAAAATGCAGGAGAGTTGAATGCATGTTATGGTATTTTGGATGTAGCACAAAAATGGTGCATTTCCAGACATGAGTTCCTATGCTAAATGTAACAGTCTTGGTCCCCACTACATGCCCTCAACATCAGTAATGGGAATTTAATTATGCCATATATATATATATATATGTACAAAATATCCTATTCACTAATCCAATATAACAAAAAATAACACATTTTACTGGAACACACAAAATGGAATGTGTAATTTCAAAGAATAAAGTTGTATTTACCATATTTCTCAGGTGATAATATATTTCCCTCCTGATCAGCAATACCCAGCAGGGTAAGAAATTTTAATATTACAATTTTAATCTCAGTACTAGGAGGGTACAATTGATAGCTAGCTAATTACCAGATTCTTCTCCATCGAAACTCTGGATTAAATTCCAAACCCATCAGCAGTATATATGTTCAGTAGGCACATTATACTGCTAACAGTGATTCAGATGAGGATATTAAGACTAGCATGATATCAACAAGAGCAGCATTAGATGTCATTATATCCATCTTTTTATAATCTTCCCGTCATACAACATGTCTACCACTTACATATCGTCGGCGTTCAAGCAGAAGTTACTAAGTCCAAAATTGGCTGTTTGTGAGATATGTACACTACTATATTACGAAAATGATTCTTCACAGTCTGGCAAAAGCCACTAAGTGTTATCCCTGTACTTTTCTAATTTATAGATGCTTAATATTTTCTGGTGTAACAGACTTCTAATGTGTGATCAAATTTTAATATCGCTGTATCTCAAAACAACAATTTTGGACTTACTGAAATCTGCCAGAACGACGACGATATGAAGTCATTAAAATGTGAATTCCTTTATATACACAATGTAATGTATAATATATACATCCTATGTAATGTGGTCTGCTGGAATGTAGCACAATTCTATCTCTATTTCACTCTCCTCTTTCCCTCTTTTTTTTTTGGGATACTTGAGCTGAGTTGTTTAAGCCAGGGTTCTGTTTTAACAGTATTGATCTATGTATTTATCATTCTGTTAACAAAAGCTTACTTTATTAGCAAAATTATAAAAAAGGTGAGTTTACTTATCAAGAAACCATTTATGTTCCTTATTAACTTATTTAAATTACTGTATAAGACTTGAAAGCATAATAATAAGATCAACACTGGAGTAAGACAAGGGATGTGGACTTTCACCGGTGCTTTTCATTATATATATGAATAGATTAACACAACGAGGATATACACCCATCAATAGGAACCTCGCAGACGATTTAGCTCTTCTGGCACTTACTGAAAATTATTTGCAACAATCAATTCATAATTTACAAAAAAATAGGTGCCAAATTTAATATGGAAATATCAATTAACAAAACTAAAATTTTATAGCATTTCATGGGAAGGACTCCATACAAAGTAAAATCTGTCTCCAGAATAAAATTTTAGAGAGATCTAATCAATTTAAATATCTTGGATATTATCTCTCTATTTGGGATGAAAAGGATATCCGTGAAAAAAAATTACTAGTTATAATAAAAGTTTGGAAATTATTAATCAAGTTATGAAACCATCCCTTGTACAAAAAAAACACTAGATTGCGTTTATATAAAACTTTAGCTAGACCAGTGTTGACCTATGGTAGTGAAGCATGGACACTAAAAAGACAACATAAAAGCAGAATAATGGCTTGTGAAATGAGATTCATGCACAGAACAGCGGGTTACACCAGATGGGATCGGAAAAGGAACACCTATATCTTAAAAGAATTGAAGACTACACCAATTTTGGAATATATTAAACAGTACCAACTAATGATGTTTTTATTACCGTAAAATGGGGTGAATAGCAACAGTGGGGTGAATAGAAACGAAACTTCTGAAAAAATTCAACATTATGTAATAGGGGGTTAAAGTAAAGCAGACAGGGATATTTTTTTTTATGAGATGGAAATAAGGTAAGATTTAAGGGAAATGTGATTTTGTGTGGTTGGCAATACTGAGATTCAGATTCAGTGGTGTGACAAAGCAACTTCTGTTTCAGCCGATTTTCATCGTTTTCCAAACTTTACATGTAAGTACCATACCTCATCACCTCACATGTTTGAATTGTACTATTTTTTATACCTTGTATACCTGTAGAAGATATCACATTGTTTAATATAGTGTAAACAAAACCATTTCTTTGTTTCAATTTTTGTTTTAGGTTATGATCCATATTTTGAATCTGTGGGGTGAATAGAAACACATTATTTTGCTTTTTCTATTCACCCACCAAATCGTAAAGTTTTTATTTTGTGTTTATTTTCCAATGTCACAGCTGAAAGACAATTAAATATATAATATACAACCAATAGTTATCCAATTGAGGAATATTAGCTGGCACAAGCTATAATATGTGACCGTTTTCTTTCAGCATGCCAAGGAGTTACAAACGATTAAACCGAACAAAGTACACGATCCAGAGGTTCATTAAGGCAGCTGTTGAAGACATACTAATGGCCTTAGCCTTCGAAACGCAGCGGCAAAATATGACATCCATTATAGTGTCCTCTACAGACATTTGAAAAAAGGTGATCAAATTAAGAAAAAAGGAGGGCAACACGCTTTAACAGAAGAAGAGGAAAAAACTGTGGCGAGTAGACTTATTATTTGTGCTGACTGGGGCTACCCAATTGATTCGTGGACTCTGCGAATTTTGGTCAAAAGAATCGCTTGACCGCCATAGGTAAGAACCATAAAAAAATTCAAAGACAACTTCCTGGCCGTTGATTTTGTCTATTTTTTTGAATAGACATAAGGCTGACTTGTCACAAAGGTATGCCAAAACATTAAACGGGTCAGAGCAGGTGTCCTCCCCAGAAACGATCAATGAGTACTTTGACAGGACTAGAAGCAGAGCTCAGAGACGTTCCTTCATCAACATTATAATTATGATGAGGACGAACCTTTCTGATGATCCTGGAAAACATAAAGTAATAACTAAGCGTGGATGTTAAAGTACCCAGAAGGGTGATGAACTCAACCAAATGCTCCATTTTGTCATGTTTCAGCTGCTGGTGATGGTCACCTCTTACCCCCATATGTAGTCTATAAATTTTACACTTGTATGAAAGTTGGAGGAAGGAGGCCCTGATGGTCCAGATACAATAGGACCAAAAAGTGGTTGGTTCGACAACTTGTTGTTTTCTGATTAATGTTTGAAACCATAGCCCCTTCCTTATCTTAGACGTTTACCTGGCAAAAAAGTACATGATTGGAGACAACTTATCTAGCCACTTGTCCTTGGATCTCATTAAAAAATGTGCAGAAAATGAATTCCACTTTATATTTTTACCCGCACACTCCACGCACCTCACTCAACCATTGAGACGTGGCTTTCTTTTGGGCCTCTCAAAATGGCATGGCGTTCAATCCTTCTAGATTGGAAAAAAAGACCCGGCAAGACTGAAGCTAGCTACCATTCAAAAGAGCAGTTTTGTTCTGAGTTTGTGCCTAAAGAAGACTGTGTGAGTCATGCCCCTCCGGCGGGAAAATGTAATTTTATGGCTTTAGAAATGTGGTCTTGTGCCCCTAAAATCGGAGTAAGTACTAAAGATGTACCTCTCAGATTGTCTTTGAATCAACCATCTCAAGAGTCCACAACCCCAGCCCTATCTCTGTGCTGCTTGTGTGCTTCCTTTCAAGGAACTATTAAACAGCTGTAAGACACACAAGAGAAGTCAGCTGACAAAGAAGTTCGAGGTGATGTGAAGTAAAAAGTAGTGAAAATTGATGAAAGCTAGTGAAGTAGATGTGTTGGTCCAGGAAAAAAGTGTTTCTGTGGCAGATTTTCCACCGGATCCAGATCATGGTTAGGTGACCGCACATCATCTGTTGCTGGTACAGAGCACTGACAATGATAATTCCACAGGTACCAGAACCAGAAAACAAAGTGTAAGTGCCAGGAAAAAAGGAAAAAATAAAAAAAACTCGATTCAGAATCATCACCAGAAGATTCGGACTATTCTTGTGCAAGGACAGTGACTCAGATCTCACATTATCCGATTCTTCTGCAAATGCCGAACTTTTCAAAAGAACTTGACAGATTAATCCAACCTGACGATTTTGTAATCGTGAAGGTATATGGAAAAAACTAAAAATGTATTTAGAATGTATGTCTCCAAAGTCACTGACTTTCAAGATGACGGTTATGTTGGACTGTTTTTGCAAGAAAACCCTCAGCAGTAATATGTTTTCCTTGACTGATGAAGAATCATTTTTCTCCAAGGATGATGTAATTAAAAAATTGATGCCAGTTGTTCAAACCTCAAAGTCTGCTTCTCGCTGGAAAGACACAAATCTGTTTTCAGGATGACTTAAGTGCCTTCATAATTTATTAGACTAAACTTTGTATTCTCCCTTTTGTTCTTTTTGTTTTTGGGTATCGGTTACGATATATTGTAATTAAATTTTTTGCTCTGATTACCACTCGTTTGTGTTTCTATCCATCCCTTAACAATGCTTACTGTTTCTATTGCCCCAACAAACTCTGAAATAGAAACAAACGTGAAAAACAATGCCTGTTTCTATTGACCCCGCTCGATGGGGTGTATAGAAACAGCATGTTTTCAATTTTTTTAAATTTTACCTTGCCATAAAAAGAAAATATGAAGCTGCAGGCTTGTAGAGGACGGGAAGACCCATAAACCGAGGTAGGTCTCAATTCAATATCTCTTATAGTACTTTTGATATTTAAACTTGAAGTTCAAAACTGTTGCTATTCACCCCATTCTACGGTATTGATTTAACATTTCTCAATGAAAGATACATTATATTTAAAAAGAAAAAATTTGCGTCTATATCGTAACTCGCCTCGGTAGCTCAGTTGGTAGAGCATTTGGCCCGGCAAGCCAAAGGTCCCGGGTTCGAGTCTCGGTCTAGGCGAAAATTTTTCTCTTCAAATATAAAGTACCAACTAAATTAGAAACACCATCTTGAAAGAATTAGTTCAAATCGGATCCCCAAAGCTCTTTATAATTATATACCAAGAGGACGAAGATCTCTGGGCCATCCTATGAAACGCTGGAGGGAAAATTTTCTATAGGATCGTAACAGGCCTTGGTCTAATACTTGGAAGGAAGAAGAAGAAGAAGAAGAAATTACTGTAATTTGTATAAGTAATGAACAAAAATAAAAACTTAAAATTAACATATGGTGGCTACTTCGAATCATATTACTTATGAAATTTACATGTAAATGTCAACATGCTTCTTAGTGGAATAATTCAAATCAAAAATATAAGAACACTGATTAGAATGACGATTTTATTATTAAATTAACACTTCTCATTGAAGGATAAATTATATTTGAAGAGAAAAATTTTCGCCTAGACCGGGACTCGAACCCGGGACCCTTGGCTTTCCGGGCCAAGCGCTCTACCAACTGAGCCTACCGAGGCGAGTTACGATCTAGGCGCAAATTTTTCTCTTGTAATTAAATGGGAATTACAACGTACATAAGAGAAAAATTTGCATCTAGATCATAACTCGCCTCGGTAGCTCAGTTGGTAGAGCACTTGGCCCGGAAAGCCAAGGGTCCCGGGTTCGAGTCCCGGTCTAGGCAAAAATTTTTCTCTTCAAATATAATTTATCCTTCAATGAGAAGTGTTAAATTAATAATAAAATCGTCAATAGAAGCCCTACTGGCTATAAAGTAGTGTTAAATTCCCAATAAATGTCTTCTTAACTAAGAAGCCGCCATTTGCAAAGATAGAAGCTATGGTTTCAAGCATTTGGCGCGAGGGAATTACAACGTACATAAGAGAAAAATTTGCATCTAGATTGTAACTCGCCTCGGTAGCTCAGTTGGTAGAGCACTTGGCCCGGAAAGCCAAGGGTCCCGGGTTCGAGTCCCAGTCTAGGCGAAAAAATTTTTCTCTTCAAATATTACTGATTAGAATATTTATAAACAAACACAAAATTTAAAATTTTACTTTATAAGCTTTCATAGGGAGCCATAAAATATTCATGGGACATATCAAGTATAGAAACCATGATATTATTTCAGCTTTATCTGCAGTAACGGCAATAAAGAAAGTATTGCAAAAATAGCTGAAATATCTATTAACAACAATTATGTGTGAACTATATGCTTGGAAAGAGTCATGAGAATTGAAAAATATGTTAATCTTTTAAAATAGATATTTATCAAATATTGGTATATGAATAAGTTATCATCTTCCACATAAGTCCTGATGACCTGTTACAATGGATTTTCAATCCATTTCTTCTTCGGATAGCTCAAACATTTTTTGATGAAAATGGTAGTGAAGCATTCTTCTGGGATTATGAATATTATTAACCAATGAATATACTAACATTTTTAATCATATTCACAATTAGATAAGCTAAAATTATGCTAATTACTATTAATGCCAGTGTGAGTAATTAAAAAATGTTTACTAATTACTAATCTAATAAGAAATAATTTCTATAGCAGTTCTCATTTAGCACTTGACAAAATAAATGTATAAGAAAATGTATCTAAACAAACCGAAGCTCCATAAAATTCATTAATATTAACATGTTACAAAAGAATATTTTTGTGACAAAAATATATATGTGTCGTAAGAGTGAAAAAAAAGTCTGATCAGACAATTAATTACAAAGGTTACTTACTTACTTACTCACTGGCACTATCGAACCCATAGGTTCATGGCAGCACAGACATAAGCTCTCCATTCATCCCTATCCTGAGCTAATGCTTTCCAATCATTCCCTGTATAATCTACTTCCCTCAAATCATAGTTAATGTTATTCTCCCATCTCATTCTTGGTCTACCAACTGGGTGTTTTCCCTCTGGCTTTCCTACAAGAAGCTTCCATGCAAGTCTTTCATTCCCCATACATGCAACATGTCCTGCCCATCGCAGTCTACGAGACTTAACTGTTCTTATTACATCTGGCTTCCTATAAAGACCATGTAGTTCGTTGTTATGTAGTCTTCTCCATTCACCTGTCTTCATCTCTCTTTGGTCCAAAAATTTTCCTAAGTACTTTATTCTCAAATACTTGTAATCTCCTCTCTCCCTTAAAGTAAGAGTCCATGTTTCGCACCCATATAGCATAACTGGTAGAATAATAGTTTTATATATTTTTAGTTTAACGTTTTTTGAAAGGAGTAGGGACATCAAGAGTCTCTGCAATGCATAACAGCACGCATTTCCAGAATTGAGCCTATGTTTAATTTCTTTGTGCATCTCATTCCTATTTGTGATTATTGTTCCTAGGTATTTGAATTCAGCCACTTCCTCAAAATTTCCCTCATTTGTCATTAGCTGTCCATTTCCATTATATAATGAATTTCTACATGTGACCATATATTTAGTTTTATTGATATTTACTTCCAGTCCTAATTTCTTAGTGTTACTCAATAGTGTGTGTGTGTTGTCCTTTAGTATCTCCTCGCTATCGGCCAATAATACTACATCATCAGCATAAACTAACAGCTTATTAATATACCATTGAGTTGTAAGCCTTCCTTATTCTCTAAAGAGTTAATGGCATGCTCTAGTACAAAATTAAATAGTAGAGGAGATAGTGCACCTCCTTGCTTCAACCCATTCTGGATTTCAAAAGTGTCCGAAAACTGTTTGCCTACACGCACCCTACTCTTTGTGCCATTTAGACACATTCGTATAAGTCTAACTAACTTTTTAGGAATTCTGAACTCCAGCAGGATACTATATAACTTCTCCCTCTTAATTGAATCATATGCTTTCTTGAAGTCTACATATAGATGATGTACAGTACCATTATATTCCCATTTCTTTTCTAAAATCTGTCTTATACTAAAAATCTGATCTGTTGTAGACCTGTTTCTTCTAAATCCACATTGATGACCTCCTAGAATGTCATCAATATAGGGAGTAAGTCTGCTTACTAATATATTCGTTAGAATTTTGTAGGAAGTTGAAAGTAATGAGATGCCCCTGTAATTGTTGCAATCAGTTTTATCTCCTTTCTTATAAATTGGTACGATAATTGATTCCTTCCATTCATCTGGAAGAGCTTCTTTTTCCCAAATCATACTAAGCAACCAGTGTATCTTGTCCATCAATTTTTCTCCCCCTGATTTTATCAGTTCTGCTGGGATCTCATCTGAACCTGGTTACTAAATTTAATTTTTTTATTTTATACCATATAAAGCGTTAGTGCAGACTACAATTCTATCTCTTCTGATTTTCCAAACAAGCTTCTTACAAACTTCATCTCTGTTCCTGGAATACAACTTCAATCCTTCTTTTATATTGTCCATGTGTCAGCTCCATAAATTAATAAAGTTTAAAATATGTTTTATACATTTTTTTTTACATGAATGTATTTTCATAATTTGTTCTATTAATTTTTCACTAGTATCCCAAATTACATTATCATCTGCATATATTAGCATTTTCATATCTGATGTTGTATTTTCTCCTATATCTTTATTTATAACTTCATTCAATATCACATTAAAAATAATGGATGACAAGACACTTCACTGGCATACTCCTCTCTTTGGTTCAAACCATTTCATTATCCATAGGATGTTATCACACATATTTTCATATTTTTATAATGTCTTTATTATTCTCTCTGTTATTCTGCATGAAACTTCCAATTTTTTAAATGCTGTCCAAATTTTATATCTGAATACTGAATCATAAGCCTTCTCCAAATCTATAAATATAATACAAGGGACATTTCATAAATAATGCACAGATTGGTATTACTGTGGATTCAATGATGTAACAACAATGAAAATCACTTCAGATGTAGTTGAGAACTTGAGGAAAAGCATGTTTTTTTTGTTTTTTCGCTGTGTACTGTAACATAAAATTGGCAAGAGGTAGAAATGGACCCTGCAGGGATTTTGGGTACTGGGACTGTTGAAGATCAGAGGTCATACATTAAGATCGAAACTTCACGCGGCAAAAAACTGACAGAAATCCACGTGCATTAAGTGAAGTTTGTGGTGAGTTTACAGTGAACCGTAGTACAGTTTCACATTCGGTTAATTATTTTCATGGAAGTTGTATGAGCATAGACAATAATTCAAGACCTGGAAGGCCAAAAAGTCAACAGATGAACGAAGTGTGAAACTTGTGGCAGATGCTCTTGAAGAAGATTGCCATGTAACTTGTGAGGAATTCTCTGAAGCCACGGGAATTTCCCAAACATCAGTATTCCGTATTCTGACAAATGATTTGAATAAGAGAAAATTTTCTGCAAGATGGGTCCCACACTGTTTGACTGCTGAACAGCAGCAGAAATGCCTGGACATTGCAATCTTGCTCAAACAATGATTCAATTGTGAAAGTCAAGGATTCTTGTGTCATATTGTCACTATTGATGAAATGTGGATTAGAGACTTTGGACCGGAGTTGAAATCACAGTCCAATGAGTGGAGAGCTTCAAATTCTCCACGTCAAAAAAAAAAAAAAATGTCAATGCACTCAATCAAAGGTCAAACAAATGATTTTTGCTTATGATCACCAAGGGATCATCATGACAGATAGAGTCCCATGTGGAACAACTGTCACCAGCAGTGTTTTATCATAACTTCATGCAAAACTTGCACAGAAAAATGCACAAAACCTGACCTCAGTTGCTTGAGGCTGGGCCACTCCACGACAATGCTCACCTACATATTAGCAATCTTGTAGCCCAAAAACTGCACAAATACAGATGGGAAGTGTTGCTGCATCCTTCCTACAGCCCAGACACGAGTCCATTAGACTTTGACTTGTTCCCGAAGTTAAAAGAACCTATGCATGGAGGTCGTTAGCACTCTCCGGAAGAGCTTTCTACCATCGTTACCTAAGCCATTTGACATATGAATAAAAGTGGTGTACTGGATGGAATAATAGAGCTTCCAAGACACTGGGATTCAGTCATAGAGAAGCAGGGAGACTATAGTGAAGGTCTGTAAGGAGATAATGAAAAAAAAAACATATATGTAAAAAAAGTTAGTGTGCATTATTTATGAAATGTCCCTCGTATTATATCTTTACCAAATTCTCACTGTTTCTCAATAACCCATTGAATACAAAATATCAAATCAATAGCTGATCTTCTGCTCTAGAATGTACACTGTTCTCCTTTTAATTTGTTATCCAAAAAATATTTAACTTTAAGTACTGTACCTATCTTTCTGAGACTTGGTTGTCCTTTGTAAGTAGACTATTACACTGAAATGCAACCATTTTGCTAAAGACAAGTTGCTTATATTTTTCAGTTCCCCTCTATGGGTACTTACAAAGCCCATATGTAGTTTCATCATGAGCAATTTAAAAAAAAAAAACATTTTTCAAAATTCATAAAAATGTCTAAATATTGAAATTAGTACAAATCCTTAGTTAAATAATTACATTATTATTTATTGCATTAAAAATGCTACATAATGAAATCACTGAAATTTTATAAAACAACAGAAATTGAAAATTATGAACAAAGTATCTAAATATCAATATTTAATTTTAGGAAGTTATATTTTGAGGTTATTTTAATTATATTATTTTTGGTCTGGACATCTTACCTCAATATTAATGTTGATTTGTTCTTGGACATGTTTCAAAACAATTCTGTTTTATCGTCAGCTTTCCCAGACTGGTTTTATTTATGTTGCACCACCTGGATGTCGATATCAGCTCCATCCTGTGGTTGGCCAAAGAACCTCCAAACAAGGTCACCCTCCATCGGAATATCAAAATTCATAACTCTGTTTCTGTTCTTCTGAATATAAATTTTTTCCCAAATAGTCAGCTCTTTTGTATTTTCTAACTGTTTTAATAATTTAGTGTCTGAATTTATATTATGTTTTTCAGACCAAACATGAGCAGCAACTGCAGATTTTTCAATTTCTCCATTTTTAATATTTCTTATGTGTTCTTTGGTTCTAATTTTTAGGTTTCTTTTTGTTTTCCCTATATATATATCTTTTCACAACCCATGCATTCAGTTTGATATATTCCTGACTTTTTATTTTTATCAGTTTTTTTAATTTTTGTTGGTTTTTATTAGTTTATTTAAACTGTAGTTATTTTTTGGTGCTAATTTAATATTAAACTTCTCAAATATATTTTGAAATTTATTATGTACCCAGGGGTGATATGTGAATTTCTTATATTTTTTCATAGGTGGTTCTTCTTTTTCAAGATTACTTCTGTTTATCATTTTTTGTTTTTTATACTTTTCTATCCTTTTATGTAGCAAGAGAAAATGGGTTTGATGAAAAAATGGTACATAAAAGGATAGAAAAGTATAAAAAACAAAAAATGATAAACAGAAGTAATCTTGAAAAAGAAGAACCACCTATGAAAAAATATAAGAAATTCACATATCACCCCTGGGTACATAATAAATTTCAAAATATATTTGAGAAGTTTAATATTAAATTAGCACCAAAAAATAACTACAGTTTAAATAAACTAATAAAAACCAACAAAAATGAAAAAACTGATAAAAATAAAAAGTCAGGAATATATCAAACTGAATGCATGGGTTGTGAAAAGATATATATATAGGGAAAACAAAAAGAAACCTAAAAATTAGAACCAAAGAACACATAAGAAATATTAAAAATGGAGAAATTGAAAAATCTGCAGTTGCTGCTCATGTTTGGTCTGAAAAACATAATATAAATTCAGACACTAAATTATTAAAACAGGTAGAAAATACAAAAGAGCTGACTATTTGGGAAAAAATTTATATTCAGAAGAACAGAAACAGAGTTATGAATTTTGATATTCCGATGGAGGGTGACCTTGTTTGGAGGTTCTTTGGCCAACCACAGGATGGAGCTGACATCGACATCCAGGTGGTGCAACATAATGCAACATAAATAAAACCAATCTGGGAAAGCTGACGATAAAACAGAATTGTTTTGAAACATGTCCAAGAACAAATCAACATTAATATTGAGGTAAGATGTCCAGACCAAAAATAATATAATCTAAATATCAATTTTCTTTTTTTATAATATTTAAAGGAAGTGACACTGTGAGGTTTATTTTAATTAATAAATAGATTTTTATGACTCACCTCATAATTGTAGATTTCTGAAGATTATAGCTTTGATATAGTACATATAATTATCAGTTCCATCTAACTTTTAGAAAAAAATTGTAGATTTCTTGAAGACTATAGTTTCGATATGATATGTATCATTATTAATTCCATCTAATTATTAATCCCTGGGGTCCTGGATATATACAAAATATATGAGGTGAGATGTAAAATCTGATTCATTTAGAGTCGAATGTTTGAACGCATTAGACAGTAAAAGGCGTTCTCTGCTGAGAAAGTTTTATCCAAATACATTTTGCTTGATGTTTTTATTATTCATTTAACATTTAATGTTAAATTCCCAATAAATGTCTTCTTAACTAAGAAGCCGCCATTTGCAAAGATAGAAACAATGGTTTCAAAAGCATTTGGCGATAGGGAATTACAACATATATAAGAGAAAAATTTGCGTCTAGATCGTAACTCGCCTCGGTAGCTCAGTTGGTAGAGCACTTGGCCCGGGAAAGCCAAGGGTCCCGGGTTCGAGTCCCGGTCTAGGCGAAAATTTTTCTCTTTAAATATAATTTACATTTTGCTTACTCAGAAATCTATTCATGTGATAATAATTGTAAGATCATAGCTCAAGATAGAAACTTATCGTGAAAACCCGAAGGGAACTGATGTAGTTTGAAACCTTTGCAGCTTTATCCAAGATGTCGGACCTTGAAGACTTGGATCATGTTTTCAGTATACGCGGAGAAGAGGAATTTGATAGAGTTTACCAAAGAATTCAACTGGAAGAACAGGAGAATCAGCGTAATTTTGCGCGATGCAGACGTCGTTGTATAGGGTATTATTTGCGGGATGCAATCATAAATGCGTTCCTCTATAGCAGACAAAAATAACGGAAGTCGTTTTATCGCTGAGAATTCTGGGTAATTCGTTGCCAATATTACGAAAACGTCAACTTTCATGCATGACCGGTAAGTCGGCCGTTAATTCGATCTCAGGAATTGCTCACGGTGAGTCAGCTCACCAGGGATTGGAAGAAATTTGAGTAGATACTAATGTATTTGCATGCGGCCCTTAATGTTAAATAAAACCTCATATAATACTTCCTAAAATTATAAAAAGTAATTTTATCTTTATATTGAGCATTAAGTTTCATTATTAAGTAATATTACATTCCGTAAAAGAGAAAACATACTTATCTCATGATTCTAGTTACCTAGAATCTGACAGTTAGTGCCAACTCTGAAAAAAAATATTACTATTCCACTGGCAGAAATGTTAACTTATTTCAATTTTGCTTATTTGCACTTTAAATATTTAAAATGTTTTAACTTACTGAATATAAAACTCCACCAAGGGCAGGTCCAATGCTCATTCCTAATCCCACAAAAGTCTCCAGAATACCCTGAAAAAGAAAATAAAAGTTTGAATAGTAGTTTGATGTTAAATAGCGAGTTTATTGAGAAAATATAGTATGTTAAAGTACTTGGAGTAATAAGTAGATGGCCAGTTATAAAATATTTACCAATGAACTTGAAAATTGTGGGTTAAAATTGCAATACTGTATTATATTCTATATTATATAATTTATTCACAAATTATATTTTGGAGATGTTCTAGATAATTAAATAACAGGAAATAAGATTTTGGCTTTTTTAAATATGATTCTGTTACAGCTCATACAATCAATGTATCAAAAGGAAAAATTTTGAATTTGATCTAACAAGATAGAATTAGTAGTCTCTCTCCAATCTCCTAACCTAATTTCTGATATAAAATAAAAAGAAATAATTATACAAAACAAACTCCCATACTGGAACAAGTAATCTACTATATCTATGAGGAAATTGCCAGGAAATCTTAATATGGGCTACAAGTGATACACTTTTTGTAATATAATTAATGATACTTTTAAATGATTTTATTAGTGAGGGAAATCCATTTAATTTTTTATTTTACCTAATGGAATTCAAACATTGAGATAACATCATTTGTTCATCTGATTCATAATCATGGTTCTGGCTTCCCAATATTTTCTGGTCTCAGTTGTACTGCGAAGAGCCGGGCAGCACATTAAGTGTTCCCTGTCCATAACTTCATCCAGATTACAGAGATTGCAGGTGGGCGCTTGAAGTATTCCAAAGCGAGACAGATGTTTGACAAGAATATCGTGCCCAGTTTGGAGGCGGAACTTCGCAACAGTTTCTTGTCTTGGCCAGTCAGGTATGTTACATATGGAGGTCTTCCAGGGCTTTGTTGCATTGTTTGTTTCTAACTTCATGAGATATTGTTTCTTCATCTGCTTCTTTACGTAGAGTTTAGAGGAATGGTATGATGTGTCTGATTTGAAGCAGTTGGGTAGCATGGCGGCTTTCTTTGCCAATGTATCTGCTTGTTCATTGCCGAAAATCTGACAATGCCCAAGGATCCAATGCAATACAACTTTCTTTTTTGCTAATTTCAGTTTGTTCAGGGTCTTACGGCAATCATGAATCTCCAGTGATGCAGCAGGTTCAATTGCAACAATTGATTCTATGGCAGATCTTGAGTCACTCAGAATAACAATCTTCAAAATTTTTTCAAGATGCAATAGAAGTTGGTTTAGTGAAGTTCATATGGCTTCAATTTCTGCATCATATGCTGTTTTGTTTGACCCAATGGGTTTATACGAGGGCGGATCGGAAAGTAACGCACAATAATTTTTTTCTGCCTTGATATTGCAGCTAGAATGTTGAAATTTCACAGAGATATAGTTTGAAGTTTTCACTACAGATGGTATTTTTTTCTCAGGTGCACCTCTTGCGAGAGAAGCTTGAACTATGCAACAAAGATGGCGCGCATGCTACAGTCGTCCACCTGTGAGGAACAGAGAAGTGTTGTTCGATTTTTGTGGGCCAAAGGGCATAAACCCAGTGAAATTCACAGGGACATGCGTGGCGTGTATGGGGATGATTGTACGGACCGTAGCAATGTCTCCAGGTGGTGCACATTCTTCCAAGAGGGACGCGTGAACCTTAGTGATTCGCCACGCTCCGGCCGGCCGACAACAGCAGCAATCCCGCAGAATGTCAGAGGCATTGAGGCGGCAATTCTGAACGACCGGCGTGTGCAACTGCGAGCCTTATCGCAGAAGTTCAACATTTCCTATGGTGCGGTGTACGATATTGTTCATGAAAATTTGAAATTCCGTAAAGTTAGTGCTCGCTGGGTGCCTAAGAACCTGACAGACGACCACAAGGGCCAGCGAATGATGGCAAGCTTGGACCACTTAACGCGGTACACACCGCACAAGGACATGACTTTCTGGAAGGAATCGTCACAGGTGATGAGTCGTGGGCGTATCACTACACGCCCGAAACAAAGCAGGCATCAATGGAGTGGAAATATGCTGGTTGTCCAGTAAAGAAAAAATTCAAAGTGACTCAATCTGCCAGGAAAGTGCTTGTGACAGTGTTATGGGATATGCATGGTGTTTTATTGGTGGACTTTGCTGAACACGGGACCACTGTGAATGCTGCGGCCTACATTAAAACTTTGGTGAAGTTGCGTCGTGCCATTCGTGACAAACGTCACAACATTAACGTTAAACTTCTTCATGACAATGCTCGCCCGCCCCCATGTTGCTGCTGTCGTTCGTCAGAACATCGCCGAATTTGGTTGGGAGGTGCTCCAGCATCCACCATACAGTCCGGATCTTGCACCATCGGACTTTCATCTGTTTGGTCCCATGAAGAAATTCCTGGCCGGCAAACGCTTTGAGACAGATGTGGAAGTGAAATCAGCAGTGCGCAGATGGCTACACTCCAACCAAACGGACTTCTACGAACAGGGCATACTGAAACTGGTAACACGATGGGAAAAATGTATTGAGAAAGTTGGTGACTATGTCGAAAAGTAGGTAAAAGATGTAAGTTCATTTGTGATTTTTTTCCTTTTTTTTTACTATTAAACTTTTTAAAAAAAAATTATTGTGCGTTACTTTCCGATCCGCCCTCGTAAAAGGAGAAGATGGAGCTGTATATTCCTGTTCCTGCATTTGTATAACCATGTATTTGTGAACCATCTGTGTATATCCGTAGTCATTCAGGCTCCGGATATTTTGATATTGATTGGAAATCCATTTAATACTGAACACATTTAAAAACTTATTTTTCCATTGTGGAAAGTAGTTTAAAACATTGAAATTGAGTTTTATAATCTCAGTGAATCTGGGAAAATCAATACTGATACTCCTACTATCCAGACAAGATCAATGTAAGAGTGCAGAAAAATATAAGGTTACGATAAATTGAGGTAACTTCAATCATTTATGAAATTAATATTAAGAAGCTAAAGTTGTTACTATGATTGAAATAAGTATATTAAAGTACACTACTAAATTATTGTAATCAAATGGTAAAGAGAAAAATTTATGCCTGAACCGGGAATCGAACCCCGAACCTTCAGCTCCCCGAAGGTTCAGGGTTCGATTCCCGGTTCAGGCATAAATTTTTCTCTTTACCATTTGATTACAATAATTTAGTAGTGTACTTTAATATACTTATTTCAATCATAGTAACAACTTTAGCTTCTTAATATTAATTTAATAAATAATGCTATAGCTATGTGGAGTCCCTTCATGTCTTCTTCAGGTAGAAGCCATTCATTGTGTATTTGTGAATGATGATTCATAGCAGTTGAATGTGGGACCAAGACAGTAAGGTAAAGGAAGGATTTATGCTTGGATGGGAAGGAAACCTGGATTAGCTCAATGGTTAGAGCATCAGCACGGAAAGCTGAAGGTTCGGGGTTCGATTCCCGGTTCAGGCATAAATTTTTCTCTTTACCATTTGATTACAACTTCAATCATGTTGGTGCAACTGGTAACGTGACTGTTATTACATTTTTAATTCTACACATTAAACAGCTAGACTTACGAGTATACAAACCACCTCTTTGTATGTGTTTCATTTACCAACAACAATTAGGGTCCTCCAGATTAGTGTGAATTTTTTTTTTCTAACGCCACCAGGTTGTCTTTTATGACATTTCTGGCTTTCTCCCCTGGCATTGGCGGAATTGTAATCCATTTCTTAGGTTGGGGCACCTGAAAGGTGGAGTTATATTATCCCAATGATGTGATAGATGATAAATGATAATGAAGCACCAGGAGAGTTCTTAACCTAAACTTAACCTAAATTCCAGACTATGGGCAACCACATGAATAATTAATTCCCTTTAAGGAAAAATTCCCATGGTTTGACCAGGAATCAAACCTGGGATCTCATGAACTGTATTCAGAAATGCTGACCACTAGCCCATGAGGCTGGACTTTAATATCAATTTTGTATAAGTTGTTTTTAGAAGTGATTTGTGGTGTGATTGTAAGCAAGACTAAAAATTTCTCGAGAAAAATTATTTATATTTTGTATGTAAAGTAAGCAATCATCGAAACTTAATCCTTAATTCATTATTTACTTATATATCCAATAAAATTTTAAAAGTATTGTTTTTCTTATTTTTATAATATTGTCTGAAATAAAAAAATATTTTACAGGATGAATCCAATCATGAAGAATTATACCAAGATCCTGGGTCCAAGTCATAAATTTAATTACATTCAGTTTACATGGAGAATGCAATTAAAGCTGTTAAGACAAGTTAAATATGTGGCAAGCATCTGAACAATATGGTATACCATACATTATCCTTAATGCTAAAATAAAATAATACAAAATGGGAGGTCAAACAGCTCTTGACAAAAAATTTAAAAAAAAAAGTTTGTTGAGGGACTACTTTGTAGTGCTAAATGGGGGGCTTATCTTTGAGAAATAAAGATATTTAGAATGTAGTTCAAAATTACGAGGGCGGATCGGAAAGTAACGGACAATATTTTTTTTCTGCCTTGGTATTGCAGCTAGAATGTTGAAATTTCATAGAGATATAGTTTGAAGTTTTCACTACAGATGGTATTTTTTTCTCAGGTGCACCTCTTGCGAGAGAAGCTTGAACTATGCAACAAAGATGGCGCGCATGCTACAGTCGTCCACAGGGCGGATCGGAAAGTAATGCACAATAATTTTTTTTTAAAAAGTTTAATAGTAAAAAAAAGGAAAAAAATCACAAATGAACTTACATCTTTTACCTACTTTTCGACATAGTCACCAACTTTCTCAACACATTTTTCCCATCGTGTTACCAGTTTCAATATGCCCTGTTCGTAGAAGTCCGTTTGGTTGGAGTGTAGCCATCTGCGCACTGCTGATTTCACTTCCACATCTGTCTCAAAGCGTTTGCCGGCCAGGAATCACTAAGGCGAATCACGTGGCGAATCACTAAGGTTCACGCGTCCCTCTTGGAAGAATGTGCACCACCTGGAGACATTGCTACGGTCCATACAATCATCCCCATACACGCCACGCATGTCCCTGTGAATTTCACTGGGTTTATGCCCTTTGGCCCACAAAAATCGAACAACACTTCTCTGTTCCTCACAGGTGGACGACTGTAGCATGCGCACCATCTTTGTTGCATAGTTCAAGCTTCTCTCGCAAGAGGTGCACCTGAGAAAAAAATACCATCTGTAGTGAAAACTTCAAACTATATCTCTGTGAAATTTCAACATTCTAGCTGCAATACCAAGGCAGAAAAAAATTATTGTGCGTTACTTTCCAATCCGCCCTCGTATCTAAACCAGCAAGGAAGAGGACAGAAAAAAGATTCCGAAATAATTGTCCTGGCAGTGCTTGGCTTCAAGATTTTTTTTACCAAGGAAAGGGGAATTATCACATAGACTGGCTTGAAATATGAAATACGTATGAGCGGCTATTACTGGCATTACTGTACAAAAATATTTTTTGCAACTTGAAGTTTTGTCAAATTGCTTGTCAAGACATTTATCTTACCAAAACAGAACCAATGTTGTCTGGGAAGATGTCGACAACAAATACAAAACTAGCTGTGCCATAAGCACTTGCACCTAAAGCTTCCATTCCACGAACGAGAAAACAATATGCTGTAAATGTTGTATAATCCTCGATACATACCAACCACCTATAACAAAAATGTAAAAATAATTAATTAGACTTTTTTAAACCTATAGTTTGAGACATGCTTTATTTATTCAGTGCACAAATTATATATATCAATCACTGGTGCTATAGCCCGTTTTTGGGCAATGGCCTTCCAACTGCTGTCACCCATTCCTCTCTGTTTTTTTGCTACTCTTTTTAAATTACGGATGTGGAGTAGGTTAACAGCATCCTTTCCAACCTTTTGCATTTTCAATGGTTTCTGGGTCTTCCAAACAGTCACTTTTCTCCAAAGTGTCCATCCAGAACCTTTTTTGGTATTCTCCCATCTTCCATTCTAATGAAGTGTGTATTGTAATCTCATGGTACATATGTAGTTTGAAAACAACACATCATCATATAAGGTATATGATTTGTGATTGTACCTCATTCTCCACATTTCATAAAAACATATTAGACCAAACACTTTTCTTAAAACTTTTCTCTAAAAAAATCAATCATATCTCTTCCCTTCTGTAAAAAGGTCCTAGTTTTATTTTTATATGTAACAATTAGGGCTTGGAAGTTGAGGACCTATAAAATGTCTATAAAAGACCTTTAAAAAGACTTAAAGATATCCTACAAAAGACCTAAAAAACTGGAAAAAAGGACATAAAAGTGTTGCAGTTGCTAACGAGTGAATAAAACAACCTTGCTGCCTTCACCCTCTGCTTGAGGTGGTAACTTTTTAGTTGAAATACAATAGTTCAAGCGGTCAATTGACTGGTGGTTAAAAATAAATAATAGTTTTAAAAAACTAAAAGAACACGCTTTATTATAACACTAAAAAATGAAAAATAATTTTAATTTCCAATACGCTTGGTATAAAATAAAGTGGTCAACAAAAAAATCATCTCCAACACATATAGAATAAAATTAGAGTTATCATCAAAAAGAAAATAATTTTACCATCAAAAGCGTGGGGTGCTCTATATTAATTAATATATTTAATAATAAACAGATATTGGTAAAAGTAAGCTCTCTAAGAAGGAAATGTAAAACTCATAAAAAGCACCCCACGCTTTTGATAGTAAAATTATTTTCTTTTTGATGATAACTCTAATTTTATTCTATATGTGTTGGAGATTATTTTTTTGTTGACCACTTTATTTTATACCAAGCGTATTGGAAATTAAAATTATTTTTCATTTTTTAGTTTTCTAATAAAGCGTGTTCTTTTAGTTTTTTAAAACTATTATTTATTTTTTATTTTTTAGTTTTAATATTTTACAAAATAAGATAAAAATGTAAATATCTTTAAATTCGATACTATTGTAGTATGAGCTAAAAGTAATACTCTTCTATGAAAAAACCTTCCCAGCCGGATTTGAACCAACGACGTATGGTTTACTGAAATTATATACCACTAAGCGTTCACTGCTCTACCAACTGAGCTCTTACAACGATTGACTAAAAACTCGACAAGTCCGCAACCTATTATACCAGTTTTCATTTTTTTGATTTTCGGATAATTCTGGCCAGGAGTTTAGAAACAAAATACGAAATTATTGTATTGTCACGAGTCCTCTACACGTATACGAAGTTTTAAGTCGATCCAATGTTTCTAAGTGGGTGAAAATCGCGTTGAAAAATTACGTTACATTGATACAAAAACACTTTTTTTGATTTTCTGATGATTATGGCCAGGATTTTAGAACATAAATATGAAATTATTGTATTGTCACGGGTCCTCTACAAGTATACAAAGTTTCAAGTCGATCCGATGATTTTAAGTGGGTGAAAATCGCGTTGAAAAATTCCATTACATAGATAGATAGATAGATAGATACATGTCAAGCTAATATAAAGCGTGTAATAATGGGGTATTTTCTCATGGAACAAAAGTGTTTGGAATACAAGAAATCTTTAAAAAGTAAAACTAGATAGTATTTTTAAAAGAAGTTGGAACTGAGACGAGACTCTGCAGATTCTTGAATTAAACAAATGGTATAAATGTAGTCAAAAGAAGGTAAAGTTGCAAAAAAAAAAAATGGCCGTTAAGACTAAAAAAAAAAGCTAAAGAACAAATAAGTTAAAAAATTAAGTTATGTAGATAGGAAATAACACTATGAGGTTCTTTAATATTGTTTATTTTTTATTATTTCACTCACCTCATACTCAGGTGAGTGAAATAATAAAAAATAAACAAAGTTAAAAAATGTTGAAAAAGGATGAAAAGGACAGATAAAACTCACCATTTTCTGGCCTACAATGACCCAAAATGTATATCTATAATATGTTGTGCCTCTTCTTCTGACATAAAAAAAAAAAAGGATATTTCCTCAACTTCCAAGCCCCAGTAATAATGCTATGAATCAGTACTTTGTTCAGCTCCTTCAACTCACACTTTGAGTTTTTATATTATATAACTGAATAATTCAACAACAGAATTTTTATGTATTATATTTGTGATAAATGGTGGCTAAATTCATTCAAATGTGCTATTAATTTATCACACATATAATTATGTGTTATTGATAAATGTGATTTGTCAAGTTACTGAAAATGAATGTAAGTGATTGTGTAATTATACAAGATACCATTTTTGTGCAGGTATTTCCATGAGAGAAATGACCTCATACAACAAGCTACACCAACTCCAAATTTACCGGAACTAAACTTATAAACAGTTGAGGGTATTTATTATTCTAAATATGTTTCTAGAAACCTACAATAACAGTATGTACAGCCTCTGAAATAATTGTTGGCGCACAGGTAATTTTCAAGTCCCAGAACGAAGCCACTGCACATGACCAGAGGTCAGTTGTTTGGTTCACAAGTATACAACTATTTGAGAAACTAAAATCCATTCTATTTCGTTGTGTGTTGTGCAATGGAAAATAATTTTGCATGTATAAGTAGTGCGGTAAATGCTGTAAATAAAACAAAGCAAAAAATAAATAAATAAATAAATAAAACAAAACAAAGAAAATTAATTGAGATAACAAGAGAAAAAAAAGCATGACAGCAGGATCGAACATGCGACCTCCTGCATGGGAAATAGAAGCTCATTCCACTAGACCACAACAGTTCCCTGCTAGAAACTGTCTGTAATAAGCAATGCAATACTCCAGGACTTACTTGTATAATGAAATTATATATTAACTTGTCTTAATTTAAATTAATCAGATGCATTTTACATTACTAGTGGAAATAAACAATCTTGTTATGCCTTGTGTTTTTTAACAAAGTAACAAGATTTTACAATTGTTATTCATTATATATATATATATATGAGCCGTTTCCTTTAATTAATCAATTTCCCTATATATACAAATTTATTTATATAATGTAGCCTGGCAACGTGTAGGCATTATAAAAAAATAATGACGTTATTTAAAAAAATCCTGACCAGGATCAAACCTGGGCCTGCGTCGTTGCAAGAAAGCATCTTACCGATTGCTCTACTGAAGCGAACGATACAAATACTGCATCAGAAGTAAGCGCTAATTTACTATTGATTGGTTTAAGAGACCATTACTTGCTTTCAGTCATCTGATAACTCTCTTAACTTAGAAATTCAATTAATAAATTTATTTGTTGAAATTCTTTCAATAACGATTGGTATAAATCTATGATTGGCCCTTTTTGCCACCGGATTTGACCACAAAGGAGACAGCACATGTAACAACTTACTCATGTGAATCGCTCTTCAAAACTTTTAACTTTCCACCATCAAGAGTTGCGCCATCATTTTTTTCAAAGGCTGTACATAATAAGGACATGTGGTTAGTACACTATCTCAAATAGACATCTAGTAGGAAACTAAGGTTTTACTCAGGTTGGTTAAATTTTGCTCACAGGTCTTTTTATTCAGGTTCTTTTACAAGCCCAAAATCTTCAGATTCGGGATCAACAACTTAAAGTACCTCAGAGAACCTGTTCTTTGGATTTTTCCACCTTAAAAATCCAGTGACTCCAGCTGGGTTTGAACCCACAAGTCAACATATAAGTCCCTCTAATATGATATATATAATAATCTTTTCATGAGAAACTGCTGATTCCATTAAACTTCCCAGATTTATGTATCCTGTTTTTAACAACTAGCATTTCTGTCTTGATTAAATAATAAACAGTTCCAACATAATAATGCATTTTATTGTTTATTGCCAAAATAACCATGAATATCTCTCGTAAATTGAACAATTAAAATTACTTGTAAAGTTTGATTTTTTTTCTGTTCACATTTTAAAATAGGGTCAGTCCTGATGGTGTATGATTATCATTCTCACCAAGGTTTGCAGGTTTAAACCTGGCCAGAATCAATGGAATTTTCAATGCATACGAGGGTAACTCAGAAAGTTTCCAGACCTGACTATACCGTTTAGGATAGAGAGATAACAGTGCCAGCAGATTATTGGGAGGTCCTTTGTTAGTCAGCTGACATAGTTTCTGTCTGCCCGCACCCCTCATCCCTTAGCAGTTGTACTATCAGACTGCAACATGGAACCACAGCGAGAACATTTTTTGAGCAATGATTTTCTATGATTTTAAAAGTGGCTTAAACCAAGTTCAATCGCTTGAAAGGCTTACACAGGCTTTTAGGGACCTTGCCCCTTCCAGTACCATAGTTTTCAATTGGTTTGCAGAGTTTAAGAGGGGTAGAACCTCTCTTGAAGATGAAGAGAGGAATGGGAGGCCCATCAATGGCAGTGACCGTGGAACACATCGATGCTGTGGAGAAGATGGTGCAAGAAGTCACCCATATGACTTATAAAGATATTGAGACATCCCTGAGGATTGTATCGGGGAGTGTTGCAAAAATTCTGCACAGCTATCTTACGAGCAGCAAGATATTTTGTTGGATGCCACACAAACTCACTGAAGGTCAAAAGGTCACGAGTGGAATGGTGCCGTGAAATGCTTTGGTGATTCAACAATGGGAACTCTCGTCGCATTTCTGAGATCATTACAGGTGACAAGCAATATGATCCAGATAAAAAACGTCAGTCGTCGGTATGGGTCTTTCCTGATGATGATCGACCAGTCAGAGTGAGGAGGGCAAAAAGTGTTGGGAAGAAAATGGTGCTCACTTTCTTTGCTACAGGTGGTCATGTAGCAACAATACCACAGAGGATCCAGAGAAGAAAATGGACAAGTTTCGCATACATGCCACAAGCAGCACTAGTGTAGAACAACTAATGACATTTTTGATTTTTTCTGGTACTAATATGAATTTCAGCACCATGAATTATAATTATACAATGCCATCTGGTGAATAATCATGGAATTGAACTTTTATAGGAATAAATAACATTTTAATTTATCTTAAATTATGGAATTATTTGTACCCAGCCTCTCAAACCTAAAGATTTTTTAAAATTTTAACAGAAGGGAAGAATGGAAATAAATAAAACATGTTAATTTATTTTTGTTTATTAAAATTTAAAAACATGCATTATGAGCTCTTTTAAATATGTACAATTGACCTACCCCCCTTATTCTCATATACATATTTTATACAATATTTATTAAAGAACCTTAGCCATGTCGTACATCTGAAATCCATTATAAAGTCACTCACATTTTTTAAACATTTATTAGGAATGGCTGTACACTAACATCACCCTTCCTAACCTAAAAAATCTTAGAATTTTATCACTTCTAGTAGATTTATCTTTGAAAATAGATTCACATTAAAAACGTAAACAAGTTTTAATTTACTTTCAAATTAGAGTAAAATAAAATCTAAGTAATGGTTTTTAACTTTCGATAATATATAATTTTTACAGTACCATCTACATAGAACAAAAGGATAGCAGTTAAAAATTTCAATTTACAAAATGGCTAATTTCCCATAATCCCGAGTGAATACGCCATGTGCCTTGCATTTGTTTTATTTGGTTACATATTCTGTTACTACGAAACAGCGCTACCATTGTAATTTGCTCATTGTAGTTCATCGTAAACGACCAAAAATTTTTAGATGTCACTGTACTCAGTTTTCCCTCTATTTGGGTCCTCTGTGCAACAATACCACATGAACATCAAAGGACAGTGACTGCACAGTTGTACACCACAGTTGCCCCCCCACAGGTATTCCAAAAATTGCGAGAAAAGTGCCCAAGAGCTGAACTGAGAGGCAGCCTGTTGCACCACAACAATACCTCTGCCCACAAGCCCATCTGACAAATGATTTTCTGAGGGGGACTCCTGTGCAGCTGATAACCCTTCCTCCTTACAGTCAAGAACTGGCACTGTGAGACTTCTTTTTGTTCCCTACGGTGAAAGCTCAATTGCATAGGAAGCAGTTTTTAACACCTGAAGATGCGGTTGCAGCATACCAAGGGGAGCACTGTGCACTGGATTTAAGTGACTGGCAATAATGTTTCCAGTTGTTGTTCAGGAGGATGCAACAATGCATAGATGCTCAGGGAGAGTACTTTGAGAAGACGTAATGCTAAGTTTTAGATTATCTTTAAAATTTTGCCAGTATCCGGAAACTTTCTGAGTTACCCTCGTACAAATCTTAAGTATGAGTATCTTTGGAAAAAAATAAAGTTGGGTGTCCTGTATCACAGATTTTCTTCACATAAAAGAATCTGAAGCCTGATGAAAGAGACCCTTACACGGCCACATTTGAATTGCGATGCTATTGATCTTAAGCTGTTAACCCGTCAGTGACGCACCCTTTTACTTGCTTTCCTACTGCATGGACGGAGGCCATTTTAACATTTTAGTATTTCTAGAACACTGATTTGTATAAACGATCATAACTTTTTTAAATATTGATGGATTTGAACAAAATTTTTACTTGTTAGCTCAGAAATAAATGAGAAATTTAATACATACCGTATGGAGTACAGTAGCCTTTATAAACTATTAAACAAAATTTTGAAATCTGAATTTCTCTCTCATGATACACATTTTTACTAAATAATTTGATTTGCTCACATTGGACATCCCTGTTTCTTTCTGTGAGACACTAAATATATTGTGTGGCATAGTGCTGATTCATCTGTAACTTGTATATACAAAAGCAGCTGACATAACCAAAATCAGAATGAATATTTAGAAGAGTGAACTCAAGCTCAATCTTGTGTCAATGTTTATACTTAGAATCTGAATTATTGCTTGGATTCGTATAAAAATTCTACAGCAGTTATTTACAACTACACAGACCATAAAAATAATTTTCTCTTATGTTAGTACTATTAATTTTAGAAATAAAAAATCACATAACCTTAGTAGTTGAGCTTGGTGTGATACAGCTCGAAACACTCTTCAATACACAGACCTACATCACATTCCCGGCAACAATAAACAGATGTCTTTCTTCTCCCATGTTTAGTACAAACAACACACCTCCTTTGAGGTTTCAATTTATCACTTTTAGGGGTAATTTTTCTGATGAAGTGTCTTTTAGGTTACGACTGGCCATAATTACGTATATAACGCACGACACCGCGCCTCAGACTGATTCCTTGTAAGTAACATCTATTTGAAAGAGGCAAAATAAATCAGGTATTCCCCTAAACAGGTTGATTTATATATCAATTGATAGCTTGTATATCATTTTATCGACCTGAAAAATTAGATTGTGTATAAGTTTATTAGAAGCCCTGCAGAAAGCAGCACAAAGCTAGGTCTGTGTGCCATTGAGTGTTGAAGTAAGAAACTACTTCAACCTCAATACCACATGCACAAAATGTGATCACAGCTGATTCATACACTTAGAAAGAAAGCTAAGATCTTAGGCTTCAAAATGATATTGTTCATACGCAAATATAAGAATATACAGCAGTAAAAAAAACAAATGAAAAGGTCGCGCGCATTTAGAGAAAATTACGATTACTTCAATCTCATCTGATTTTTAAAAAAATAATATGAAATTAAATTTTAAACAAATATTATTTTTATTCATATGTTCTGAAAGCTCATAATTTCTATGTTAAACACAAATAAATTACATATTTGTAGCTTCAAAAATGTACGATCCAGAACAAAAAGAAAACACGCCTGCATAGGTCTATACCACGTATAGATGTCGGCAATAAGTGAAGAAGAGAGGGTCTATACCACATATGGATGTCGGCGCTGACGGGTTAAATAACACCATTAAATAAAATAATAATATACCATTTTCTATAAGAGTTGATATAAACAGTAAAATGCATTCTAGTGAAACAACTGAGGTAACTATTATGATCACCACATGTCAATGATAATAATAACTAACTCATTGGCACTTATTAAAACCCAGAGGTTCATCACTGCATGGATAAGAACTCCCCATAAATTCCTAACCTGAGCTAATGTTTTTCAATCATTCTCCATATAATGCACTTTCCTCAAATCATGGTTAAACATTGGTAAAAAATAATGTTAGCATGCTACAATATAAAACAAAAATGATAAAAATAGAATTATTTAATAATTAAATTAATGTTTTTATTACCTCACCTCATATCCTTTTTCTTCTATACTGCAGTTTCGGAGCTTATCTCCATCGTCAGTAGCCTCTGGTCGGCCGGTGTTATGTCGTTTCTTGGAGGTTTCCTTCTTACTTCTGTCGGTGGACCGATGAACCTCTGGATTAGGTCAAAATTTGCGGGAGTTTCAAAATTCATGAGTTTTTCTTTTTTGTTTTTTTGGATGTGGATTTTTTCCCAGACTGTGAGTTCCTAAAGGAGCTCACAGTCTGGGAAAAAAATCCACATTCCAATCAAACAAAAAAATAAAAACTCATGAATTTTGAAACTCCCCGCAAATTTTGACCTAATCCAGAGGTTCATCGGTCCACCGACAGAAGTAAGAAGGAAACCGCCAAGAAACGACATAACACCGGTCGACCAGAGGCTACTGACGATGGAGATAAGCTCCAAAACTGCAGTATAGAAGAAAAAGGATATGAGGTGAGGTAATAAAAACATTAATTTAATTATTAAATTAAACCTCATAGTGTTCTTTCCCTGTGAAAGTTAAATAGAATTATTTATTACATTAATAAAAATGCAAACTAAATAACTTTCAACATTAAAAATATCATTACATTATCTTGTAAAAGTGTACCATTGTGGTTATTCTCTCATCTTATTCTCAGTCACCTACTGGATGCTTCCCTTCTCGTTTTCCTACAAAAAGTTTCCATGTCCCTCTTTCATTCCCCATTCATGCCACATGCCCTGCCCATTGCAGTCTACAAGACTTAAATATTCATATTATATCTTATTTCCCATAAAAATCAGTACCTACTGTTATGGACTTTTCCCCACTTACCTATCTGTCTCTCTTTGGTCCAAACATTTTCCTAAGAACTTTATTCTCAAATATTCATTATTCTCTCTTTCCTTAAAGTAAGAGACCATGTCAATGAATGTTTAATATATATTCCGATTGAGGGTCGTTCCACTTTTCAGCGGTTGCCCTTTTACCAGCCGGCTGCTGGCCCTTCACATCCACATGTGTCAATCACAGAGATAGATGATCAACAGCCAGTGTAGGGGTGACACGTGGTTAGCATGTCGAGTCCCCCAGCCGTTATAGCTGGTTCCTCAACCTGGAGCCGCTACTTATTGTAGCTACCCAATTGCCTCACGATGCTGGGTGGGCACCGGTCCCATACTGGCCGAAATACCATGAGAAAATTTCTTCCCCCATGGAGACTCGAACCAGCACAAGTCCCGTAGCTCTGTGTCAAGGCTTCCTACCTTAACCGCTCGGATTAAAATTTGTATCTTCAAAAATAATTTCTCATTCAGTAAGAAATATTACATTTTAAAAATAAAAACATAAAGAAGCTTTACTGGCTTTATATTACTAATGTTAAATTCCCTTAAAAATCTTCTTAAATAAGAAGGCACCATATGGCATGTCAAACAATGGTTCATAGCCTTCGGTGCTCTCAGGAATTGTGTAAATAAGTTGGAAAGAGCACTAGTGTAAAGAACTAGAGACCTTGGGTTCAAACCCCAGTCTAGGTATAAATATTTCTCTTCAAATAAAATTTGTCATTCAGTGAGAAATGTTACATTTAAAAAATAAAAACATATATTTGTTTACAAAATTATGAAATGATAATTATGTATCTATGTTTATTACAGACTCATTATTGATAACATAAAAAATAATTATTTTCTTGAAAATGTTAGTGATAAAATACATTGAGTGTTCAATACAAGGAATAAGCATTAACGTGACTATTTAACTCATGCCCCAAATGGGAGTCAATGGCCAATCACGTTTCAATGATTTCTGTTTTACAACCAATCAGAGTTGTGTTTCATGAAATATTTATCAGTGTTATAATTACCACATTAAAGAAAGCTCCTCCTTTTTAATATTCTGAATAGGTCTGACCATTATTTTGCAGTGACTGAGCACATGAGAAATACGGTTAACAGATTGCATATATAGTGCATGAATGTCAACACAAACCGCATGCGGGAGTTAATATAAAAACATTTGTATCAATTGATTATACCACCAGAAAAAGAAACCACTGTTTGCACTTTCTTAAATGTATTTTTTCCCAGGTAACAATCCAGAAAAATATAATTGTCATATTTACATCATACGACATCAGAAATGAATTAATATACAGTTTGATGTGTTTCATTTTTTCTCCACTAGAGAGTATTCTTACAATATTGCGTTCCTTTGGCAATAAATAGTATGATCTGGTTGTAGTGATAAACAAAAGAAGCAGTAGAAGCGTACCTATCGTTTCTCATTTGTTTTCAAACATCGCCGTTTACATTAAATATATAAATATTTTAAAATAACTATAGTTAAATAATGATTTGTGAGTAAACAGCTTAATTTTATTCGTTAAATAGTCCTAACAAATGCCACTCTTGATTTCCAAGGAAATCACTCGTGGCATTACTTATGAATATTATATTAAAAGTTGTGATAGAATCAATACTGAACTATTTAAAAATAAAAATTCTCTGTTTTTAGAAGATTTCTTACATTCTTAAATAAATTAGGGAGAGATATTCCTGTAAGATGGACAAAATCTATTGAAATACCGATATTTAAAAAAAGGAAACAAGAAAAACTGTGAAAATTACAGAGGCATAATACTGGGTACAAAATTTATGCCAATTAATTACAAACTAATTATACAAATATCTTAACAGCCTCCTCAGCGAAGAGCAGAATGGCTCTTGTAAAGGTGATGGTTATTTCTCCATGAAATTATTAAGGGGGGACCTACACCTTTAGCCATTAAAAATATGACATATTTCAATATTTTTTTTCTCAGCAACAATGCTGGTTACAGAAATGAAATTTGGTATGTTATATCTATAACACATCAGGGATTTATCAAATTAAATGTGAAGAATGTGGGAAATTCTACATAGGAAAAACTAAGAGAAATTTGAAAACTAGAGTGAAAGAACATCTCAGGAATGTCAAGAAAGGGGAAGTAGAAGAATCTGCAGTGGCTGCCCATGCATGGTCTGAAAAACATCTTATCGAGAAAGAAGCTAAATTATTAAAACAAATAGAAAAACCAAAAGAACTTACTGTTTGGGAAAAGATCTACATTCAAAAGAGCGAAAAGAAGAAATTGATGAACTTTGAAATTCCCGGTGAGAATGACCTGGTTTCGAGGTTTTTCAGTCAGTCAATGGAAGGAGAGAAGGACAACTCTTCAAGACGACAGAACAACGGTCATGACGATACTGAGGATGGAACAGAAACTATGTTCCGAAACTAGTTTATAGTCAAATAAGAAGAACAATATGAGGTGAGTGATAAAAATTATACCTTAATGTGATATCTATATTACAATGTGAGCATGTTTGTGTACTTAAGTACAATCTAACTTCAGTCGTTATGGTTAATTAAATATTCAAAATGTCAGCAGATAATTTTGCATTGTCTTGCCATTTCCCTGATAATTTTTCTAAATTTCAATGTATTTTTATGATTTTTGTTTTATTTTACTCATTAATGTTGAAGCTACAAAATATACTACAATTTTGTTTATTTTTTTCTTTCACTCACCTCATACTTCATAATTCCTCGCAGACCCGGGTTTCGTCACATCATTTGTGACATTCTCAATGCTGTGTCACGTTCACAACTGACATCCAACGGCCTTCTATCCTGCAGACTGACCTCCGTGCCATCTGATGGCTGACCGACGAACTTCCAAATCAATCCCTTCTCCTTATAACCGGATATTTCAAAATTCATAGTTGTGTTTTCATTCTTGCATATGTAATTTTTTTCCGAAATTGTGAGTTCCTTCTGTTTTTCCAATTGTTTAAGTAATTTTGTTTTGGTTTCTATTCTATGTTTTTCTGACCAGGCATGTGCAGCTATTGCAGATTTTTCCATTTCTCCATTTTTAACATTTCTGAGGTGTTCCTTTAATCTTGTATTTAGATTCCATTTTGTTTTTCCTATGTATATCTTTTCACAATCTTTACAATTAATTTGATAAATTCCCCAATTTTTTGCAGTCTTCAATCTTTTCATTTTTGTTGGTTTTTATTAAATTACCTAAGCTGTAATAATTTTTCGGTACTAATTTAATGTTGAATTTGTTGAAGATTTTTTGAAACTTGTCAAATACTAAAGGATAGTATGTAAACTTCTTGAATTTTTTACCAATATTTTTATCTGTCTGAAGAGTACTTTCATTAATTATTTTTTGTTCCTTAAATTTATTTCATTAATTATTTTTTGTTCCTTAAATTTATTTATTTTCTTGTGTATCATCTTCTCTTGAAAACCATTATCCTTCGCAATTTTTATTATGTGTTTTTTCTCTTTATTGTAATTTTCTTTGCTCATGGGAACGTTCACAAGTATGTGTGTTAAACTATTAAATACTGCCTGTTTGTGTGAAAAATGGTTAAATCCTGTAGCTTTTATATAATTGTCAATGTGAGTTTCTTTTCTGTAGATTCCAAATTCTATTTTCTTTTTTTCTTCATTCCTGATCAATTTAAGGTCTAAAAATGGTATTTCATGATTATTTTCTACTTCCATTGTAAATTTTATTGTTTTATTTTGAATATTTAACAGTTTAATGGCATCTTCTAATTGTTTCTGTTTTACTATTGCTATGATATCATCATAAACATCAAAGGGTGTGCTTTGTTTACATGACATTCAAAGTTCCCTATAAACATATTTGCTAAGAATGATGATAATGGATTTCCCATTGCAAGTCCTAATTTTTGTCTAAAGTACTTTCCTCTAAAGGTGAAGAACATTTGATTTAAGCATAATTTTGTTAATTTTATGTATTCTTTAACACTATCATCATCTACTTTGTTTTCTTTCAACCATTTTTCTAAAATTTTCAAAGTTGTGTCAGTCAGGATGTTTGTGAACAATGAAGTGATGTCAAATTAATTGTAAAGATTGTGAAAAGATATACATAGGAAAAACAAAAAAAAATCTAAATACAACATTAAAGGAACACCTCAGAAAAGTTAAAAATGGAGAAATGGAAAAATCTGCAATAGCTGCACATGCCTGGTCAGGAAAACATAGAATAGAAACCAAAACAAAATTACTTAAACAATTGGAACTCACAATTTGGGAAAAAATTTACATATGCAAGAATGAAAACACAACTATGAATTTTTAAATACTCGGTTATAAGGAGAAGGGATTGATTTGGAAGTTCGTCGGTCAGCCATCAGATGGCACGGAGGTCAGTCTGCAGGATAGAAGGCCGTTGGATGTCAGTTGTGAACGTGACACAGCATTGAGAATGTCACAAATGATGTGACGAAACCCAGGTCTGCGAGGAGTTATGAAGTATGAGGTGAGTGAAAGAAAAAAATAAACAATATTAAAAAACCTCATAGTGTCATTTCCTATCTACATAACTTAATATACTACAATTGTTTAATTATATAGAGTGTATTTTATTTTTCATTTTATATTGATGCTTACTCATTTTTGTTAAAATTTGCATTAAAAAATTCTCTTTAATAAAATATAATAGGCACAACCTTAAACAAAAAAAAAAACAAGTCATCTCTTGATTCTATCAACCGATCGGGGAACTTCATGAGCACTCACAGAAGCCGTATTCACATCAACACATTTTCTGTAATCGTACTGAGTTGTTTGCTAGTTAATGCAGTGCACTCTCAAGCAACATGAAAAAGAGAGCTTGGCTTAGTGTGTTTCCGTGGTCGAGAGGTTTAACAGACATCATCTGCGTTCGTAACCTCACAGGTTTGATTCCTGTTCTACTTTTTTTTTTAACTGAATGTTAGAATAGCATTTCGTCTGTACTATAGTTTCATATTTAATTTTATATTTGAGTTTTATGGCTTCAATGCACACACAAAACACACAAAAACATACATTAAAAATTCTTCTAATAAATTAATGAGGAAAGAAAATATCTTCTAAAATGAAAACTTTAACAAAAACAAAATCAATATTGAGTGTATGAACCCTCAGCATCTATTACCGTCCTCAATCTACGGGACATTGATGCAATTAAATTTCTACAGGCACATGGATGATCGGGTAGAGCATCCCAGACATCTTGAATTTGTGCCCATAAGCCATCTTTCGTCTTTCATGCATCTGCAGGCCAATTAGAGTTCATCTCTATTTTCATCTTAGCCCACACATTTTCAATTGGATTCAAATCTGGTGAACAGGGAGGCCAGTCTATCACTCTGATATCCTGCCTCTCTGAGGAACCAGTTTGAAACCGTTCGAGAATTGTGAACAGGATGATTATCCTGTCGAATTCAATAATTCATCAGGATATGTCATCCTCATAGATGGAATCAAGATGTTCTCTAGTATAGCCTTATACTGCACATTGTTCAGTGTGTCGTCCAGATTCCACAATACACCCAGACCATCCCGTCATATCCAGCCCCAACATGACACAGATACGCGACCATGACAAAATTATCTAGCCACGTATTCTGCATCGTATCGAGACCCCTTTGGATGATAGACAATCCCTTCGCCGTCATGAGTAGAAGAAAATATCACCTCATCTGAGAATATTATATTATTCCAATCAAAATATATATGTAGTCAATATGCCCATTTCACCAATTAATGTTTTAAAATGGTCAACAAGTTTCTACAGCCAAGCTGTCATTCTCAAGACCAGATATTGACTGAAGACAGAATTGATAATAAGTAAAGAAACAAATTCAGTTAAAAACAAACTACGTCACATGACACAATCATTCATAAGTGAACAATAAAACATACTAAAACTAATCCTCTTTTGTTTCAATTAGAGAAAAGAGGGCGCTGTACGGAATAGGGCCCTTGTCTTTATTCATTATTTTATCTTATTTTCTTATTTTTATAAATTTCCAAACTTTCAAGGACGTTAAGGAATTTGAAATCCATGACCGAACGAACCAGCCTAAGGTTACTTTTATTGATAGCATGACCGTACTCAGAAATATGTTGGGCAACTCCAGATTTTTCAATTCTGTTGAGTCTGAAATGGGCAATATGTTCCTTAAATCTAGTTAAAATGGATCTTCTGGTTTGCCCAACATATTTCAAGTCACAGTCATTGCATCCAATTTCATAAATACCGGATTTCTCTATACAATCGACTTTATCTTTAGGGTTTCCAAGTACACTATTTAATGTCAAAGTGGAAGTAAAAATCAATTTAGTATCTAGTCCTTTGAATATCTTGTTCAAACCTCTAGTTAAAGAGGGAACGTACGGCAAAATTGCAAAATTAGCTTTATTAATAGGAGAATGGAAGGCTGTAGAATCAGTAATAAGTTTTCTAAATTCAAATTTACGAATCAAATTATCAATAATATTTCCATTGAAACCATTACACTTAGCGATATCTTTAATGGTTTGTAATTCCTTATTATATCTATTTTTACTTAACGGAAAAGTGGTAAGACGGTGAATTTTTTAGTTCACCGTCTTACCACTTTTCCGTTAAGTAAAAATAGATATAATAAGGAATTACAAACCATTAAAGATATCGCTAAGTGTAATGGTTTCAATGGAAATATTATTGATAATTTGATTCGTAAATTTGAATTTAGAAAACTTATTACTGATTCTACAGCCTTCCATTCTCCTATTAATAAAGCTAATTTTGCAATTTTGCCGTACGTTCCCTCTTTAACTAGAGGTTTGAACAAGATATTCAAAGGACTAGATACTAAATTGATTTTTACTTCCACTTTGACATTAAATAGTGTACTTGGAAACCCTAAAGATAAAGTCGATTGTATAGAGAAATCCGGTATTTATGAAATTGGATGCAATGACTGTGACTTGAAATATGTTGGGCAAACCAGAAGATCCATTTTAACTAGATTTAAGGAACATATTGCCCATTTCAGACTCAACAGAATTGAAAAATCTGGAGTTGCCCAACATATTTCTGAGTACGGTCATGCTATCAATAAAAGTAACCTTAGGCTGGTTCGTTCGGTCATGGATTTCAAATTCCTTAACGTCCTTGAAAGTTTGGAAATTTATAAAAATAAGGATAAAATAATGAATAAAGACAAGGGCCCTATTCCGTACAGCGCCCTCTTTTCTCTAATTGAAACAAAAGAGGATTAGTTTTAGTATGTTTTATTGTTCACTTATGAATGATTGCGTCATGTGACGTAGTTTGTTTTTAACTGAATTTGTTTCTTTACTTATTATCAATTCTGTCTTCAGTCAATATCTGGTCTTGAGAATGACAGCTTGGCTGTAGAAACTTGTTGACCATTTTAAAACATTAATTGGTGAAATGGGCATATTGACTACATATATATTTTAATATTATATCACCAAGAAGATCACTTGTGTATTAAATATTCCAATCAAGGTTGGCATTTTCCTCTGCAAAGGCGAGCTGAAACAATCTGTAATTGTCTGTCAGGTGTTCCTTCTTTGCTGCTGTCCATGCAAAAAGTCCTGCATCATTTAAATGTCGCAACTGTCTAAGCTGATCCAAGGAATTGAGAATTTGCTTTAATTTGAGAAGCAGTTTGGAAGGGGTTCTTATGGGCATCTGCAATTAAAGCTTCATTCTTTTGGAGAGTGAAAACATGTCTTCTTCCTGAACCAACACGACAGTTTTCAATCCCATGCAAACTGTGATGGCTATGTTTAGACTAGAAACTGGACTTGATTGTCTTGCCAAACATCTATTCAAGATAACTACCTACCTACACCTATGTGCAAATTATGTGATGAAGATGTTATGATGTACAGAAGTCATCTAGAGGAATCAGTACCTTAACAAGTAACAGTCTAGCACCACTATACTGGGATTTGACAATAAAATCAGCCACTTTTTAAAATTTTATTTTTCACCTCTTCTCACCCCTTTAGGGTGCTATGGATTAAACTTGAGCTTACAAGCCAACAGGACTATGACCAAACAGTATGACGACCCCAAAAAACTATGAATTAAACACTAATCTCAACCATTTTATGAAATTTTATTTTTCATCCCTTCTTACCCCCTATCCATTAAGGGTAATAGAGATCAAACTTGGGCTTAAATGTCATCAAAACTGTCTTCAATCAGATAAAAGTGACCCTGAAATTGGTTATTTTCAACATTTTTATTTTCATCACATCTCATCCCCTTATGGCTTGGGCTTAAATGCCACTAGGGCTGTCGCCAAACAGCTTAATTACCCTAAAACTATGCATTCAATATTAATCTCAGCACTTTCGACATCTTACTTTTCACTCCCCTTGGGCTTAAATACCATCTGGACCATCATCAATCAGTACAGCAAAAACTATGGATTCAAATCTCAATTCCTTTTGCCAATTTATTTGTTACCCCTTCCCACAAATTTGGCTTTAAATGTCATTGGGACACTTACCAATGGGCTTAGTGATGCTAAAAACTATGATTTTGATACAAGTCATCATTTGCAATTATTTTTAGATGTTATCTCCCTTGCCCCCTCATATGGATGCTAAGACCTATAACCCCCACAGAATCATTTCAAGACTATAAGTTATGTGCTTATCGAGTTCAGTTGAATAGGCAGCTGATCATTTTTCCATTTCAACCCTCCTCTTACGCTCAGGGATGTTAGAGATGTTACCCATTACAGCACTTTTTCAGATTGTAATTAATATGTATACAAAATTTAATTGAAATTGTTCAAGGCATTCAAGAGTTACATTGGCACATACATTTTTATATTATATATAGATAATTAATCGATTGTTACTTACCCAAATAATATATTACATATTCCAGCAACAAACATACCAGTCATAAAAAGAAATTTGGCTCCAGCACGAGGTAACTGAAAAATGAATGGGGAATATTATTTTCAATTTTAGTATTCCTAAATGAAGCATCTAAAAAAATATAGCAATCTATACTTACAATTTTTCCAAAAAGTGGTGAAGAAACAAACATAACTAATGCATAGAAACTGAAGACTAGACCAGATACAGTCTCTGACATTCCTTTTTGAAAAGCCTGTAAACAATGCAATCAATATCAAAATAATTTTAATTAATTATTTATATGTTACAAACAAATAATATATTCAGTCAATTGTAAAAATAAAGTTATAATCTTTCATTGTTTCCATTACAATTTAAAATCTACAACAATTAATTACAAAGCAAAGTCTGAATCATGACCATTGTATTATATGCCATGGATTTTCAGTTTTTTTATTTTGTAGCTTGTAATTTAAATCAATAAAAGTTATATAATATTTAGTATTTGTTTCTATAATCTGCCTATGCTTATGAATACTTTTAAAATTTTGGACTGTGTTGCGATTTCTGTTACAGAGGTAATATTGTCACATTTAACAATTTGTAATTCAGAATGTCTGTCCAAGTCAATAAAGTTTATTTATCCAGAAAAATAAACCTGAAAAAAAAGTGAAAAATTTTCTGTGTAAGAAAGAAAAACTAAGGTTTTAAATTAATAAATAAAGCGAGTCATAATTATTTTACCTCATACACTCTGTGTTCTTCAAAGCACAGGACAGATGTAAAGATGGCTGAAGATAGGAACAACTGTGCCTGAAGCCACGGTCCTATGCTTCGAAGAACATGGAGTGTATGAGGTGAGGTAATTATGACTAATTTTATTTATTACTTGAAAGTCTCAATGTTATTTCCCATAAAAAGTTTTATGAAATCAAAAAGTTTTCTTTAATCTCTAATCTTATTCATTCTTTATCTTTTCTCATATCCCTTAGGAGGGAGGGGGTCGAGTGTCTAAAACATTTCAATATAAGAACCATTTAAGGTACAGTTACATCTAATTGCACACTTGTGTAAGCTATCAAAAGTGAAAGTGGTGGCTCTCTACTAATTAAAATTTGTTCTAGTATTTTTCTACTATTCAGAGATAGACAATGTGACATGTTTTTATTGTAAATTTATCACTCACACTGATTGACAAATTAATATCTGAAGAGAAAAATTGTATAAGCTTTACTGATTATAATAGTAGTGTTAAAATCCCATTAAAAGTCTTCTTGAATAAAAAGCAGCCAGCTGGCTTGTAGAACAAACGTTCTCAGTCTTGGGCACTCAGGATTGTATAAGAAGAGAAACATTTCCATTTAAAATGAGATGCACAAGTATTACAGTGATTTAGTACACTGATATGTAGAACCAGAGACCTTGGGTTCAAATCCCAGTTTAGGCATACATTTTTCTCTTCAAATATTAATGTTACATGTTGTTGGACCTCTGCATGATGTGTCCTGATATCTATTACAGTTCTGCATGTTTTTGTTGTAGCATATATGCTGTTTTCATAGATCATAAAAAACATTTGACATGATCACCCGAGAACAGCTAATCAAGAAACTTAAAAACATAATAGGAGAAATATACCCACTCAGCATAATGAAAGAAAATATCTTAGCACATAATACCATTGAAATTGATGATGGAGTCTCCACATAAATCCCCATACAGCAAACAAATGGAGTGCTACAAGGGGACCTGATTAGTTCGATATTGTTCAGTGTCTTCACATCTGATATAACGAAGATACTGAAGCCCTCGAATGAAACAGTGCTGATATGCTGATAATGTATGCCGACAATATGGTCCTAGGAAGCACAAACAAAAGCGATCTCCAGGACACACTAGTGGGTTGATGAGAACAACCTCATAATAAACACTGATGACATCTAGGAGAGGAGGAAGAGCTACAGCAGACAACACCCTGACATTCGCCGGAAAAACACCCCTAAAAACAGTAAACAAGTTCAAATACCTAGGACTGACTCTACGGATGACAGCGAAACCCTTCAGCCAACATGTACACGTCAAAACAACAGCTGTCATTAAAGCAATCTACAGCATCAAGAACTTAGCAAGACTATCGCTTCTGACAGCCATGATTCTATTTGAAACCACGATTTTGCCGATTATCACTTATGGAATAGATCTGATATGGAAAAAAACTGTCAGCAACCTTAGGAAGATAGAAAATGTGAAAGTCAGCTTCCTAAAAACAGCACTGAGAATGGAGAAAACTGCACCCCCACGACTCATCTATGAATCACAAAGGAAACATACTACATAGAAGATCTACGACTGAGAATGCTACTAGCCCTTACCAAGAACTTTTAAACAACAGGAGAGAAAAACAGAGAATAATAGCTGCTGATTTCTACACCTCAGGAGCTATGCTGGACAGGAACTGGACGAAAGCCAACCAAGAGCTAAGACATGTTGTAACATGATATGCGATTCACAGCTTTCATCATAAGGTGTGCAGAATCAAGAGATATCACGAACCTAGTGAGAAGTGCACGTGTAAATTGTGTGGCAGACAGTGCGACTAATATCATATACTAAAATGCCCAAGAAACACAAAATCGCTGAACGACTACAGCAAAGACTAAAGTACAATCAATGCCCATTAGGGCAAACCATTATTATTATTGTAGCATAATGGTAACAATGTGAACTGGTATTTATGAGGTTGTGCATTAAAATTCAACCTAATGTTTTTTTTAAGAGAGAATATATAATATTACTCCTGTCTCTTTTAATAATTAAAACCAGGTCATGAATTTATTATGCCATGATTTTATCTTTTTTTTTTTTTTTATTAATGATTTCGTACATCTCAATGATGGATAAATCATATTTGAAGAGAAAAATTATACGCTCAGACCGGGACTTGAACCCGGGACCCTTGGTTCTCTAGACCAAGTGCTCTACCAACTGAGCTACCTGAGCAAGTACCGATCTAAACGCAAATCTTTCTCTATATACATTGTAATTCCCATCCACCAAATGCTGTGAAGCCATGCTTCTATCTTGCAAATGGCGGCTCCTTTATTAAGAAGACATATTTAATATGATTTATCCATCATTGAGATGTACGAAATCATTAATAAAAACTTGGAAAAAGCCGTACTGGCTGTAATGTATAATTCCCAAATATGTCTTCTTAATAAAGGAGCCGCCATTTGCAAGATAGAAGCATGGCTTCACAGCATTTGGTGGATGGGAATTACAATGTATATAGAGAAAGATTTGCGTTTAGATCGGTACTTGCTCAGGTAGCTCAGTTGGTAGAGCACTTGGTCTAGAGAACCAAGGGTCCCGGGTTCAAGTCCCGGTCTGAGCGTATAATTTTTCTCTTCAAACATGATTTTATCGTTTTTTATTTTTACATTATGGCTGTAAATAGAAAGAACAATTTTATTCCCATAAAAATATATTTTGTGGCATAAACCAAAGAAATTCATTGCCTTAAAAAAATTCAAACTTCTTCTTCTTCATGGTTTAGGCTTATGTACTAGCCTGTTCTGGCTCCAAATTGCTGCTGTTTTCATCTTTTCTTTGGTCTCCCCAAACTTCTTCCTCATGGTGAATAGCTGTATGCTGCTTTTGGTATTCTATTCTCAGTCATCCTTGCCAAATGTTCTTTCCAGTTTGTTCTGTATTTCTCTATTGTTGTGTTTAATTCCTCTACTTTTAGTTGTCTTATTTCTGTGTTATGTTTTTTGTCAAGTGGGCATGGACTCGACTAGTATTTTCAAATAATAACTATACTCAATCACAACATCACACATTCTGGATGAGCTTCCACACATCATCAGGATATCTTGGAGGGATATTAGGCCAATTTATCCACTTATGCTTCTTTACTTGTCGCCACATCTTTTCAATTCAGTTTGTGTTCAGAGAGTGACAAGGCCAGTCTATTATCAATTCAATATCCTGTCTCCTTGCAAACCAGTGTCGAATCAATTGAGATATGTGGATTGGATAATTATCCTGCTGAAACTGAAGAATTCCATCAGGATGTAACAACCTGGCATAAAGAACTACATAGTGTTCTGACAACCATTTATATTTCTGCTGATTGAATTTCCTGTGAAACAAAAGAAACCTACTCCCAATACAACATAAATATTCTACCAATGTGGACACAATAAGAGTATATATGTGATCAAATCGGGTGGGTGCCAGGAAGATGATATACAAAAGTGGGTCGTTCCTTTGTAATAGAAAAAGTAATATCATCAAAAATATTACTCTTTTCCAATTCCGATCATCACTTCCCATTGAAAAGATTAAACATTCTTCTATATGCTATTCCTTTCTAATTTTCCTAGGAATGGGATGTCGAGATCTCAAATTGACAGGCTTTAAATGATTACTCACAATCTGGTCGTGGCCAGAAAAATTAACAATCCCTTCAAAGAAGCAGTGGTAAGGAGAGGATTCCTTTCACTCTCTGCCACCAACCTGCTGTGGTGATAAAAATTTGTCTTGTATCACTTAAGTTCTTTTTGAAAAAAATTCCCAAATGTCAATAGTTTTGCATGCATTTCCAAACTGTTCTGAAATGTGGAAATGCATAGTTGCTTCAGATACAGAAAAATAAAATTGAATCACAACACTTTTTTTTTCCTTCATAATTTTGCAAAACCATAACAAACAATCAAAGTCTCTGCAGAAGTAACATGGAGAATCTTAGCCTCTAGGTCTTAATATGACAAAGCATTCACTATGTTAAAAACATACATTTTTTGTAAAAAAAAATTCCCTCAGGGGTCCTCATCTAGGGGATATGTGGATGGCGACCACAAGGTGCCCAAGCTGAGCAAAACATTTCTTCCACTTACTTGTGTTTTGCACTCTTTTAACTTTACTATCTAACCTCTCTTGGTTAACTCTTGTTTTTTCGACCCCGATGCTATTAGGGCATCCGAGGGCTAGGGAGTCTTTCCTTTCTTCCATTTCTTCTTTCCTTTATTTTCTTTTCTTCTCCAGAAAAGCCTGACCAGAGGCTATAAGATGGCAGCCCCATCACTGGTCTTGCCTTCCTTTGGCCAGCAACCAATCGAAGGGACTATTATTATGCTTTCAAGTCTTATAAGAGAATTTTCTGGAAGATGCTGGAGGGAAAATTTTCTATAGGATCGTAACAGGCCTTGGCCTAATACTTGTAAGGAAGAAGAAGAAGAAGAAGAAGTATTAAAAAATTAATAATACAGATACATTTTAAAGTCTTTTAATTACAATATTATTTTCAAACATTAAAGCCAAAGAATTAAAATATATATATATATATATATATATAGTTCAAAATCTTGATCTCAGAGTTGTATATTATTTTCAAAAGACCTGCACTGAGAGTAACTATATCCAAAAAATAATTCCTTAATCATTGCTCCTGCTACTACTACAACTACAAATATTCTCATAAAATATTTTATAGAGCTATTAAGTAATCAGAATTCCGTCTCTGGATGGTACTTGTGCCATTCAGTGCCAGTCCCAAACCCGGTTAAAGGAGGAGGGTAAAATGGCTGGTTAACAGCTTTTGGAGATGTATCAATGTTGAGAAGATACAACTGTTAAAACCCAAGAATGCTTCAGCTGTCAGTCTATCTGACAGTGCTACCAGCAAATCCTATCCTTTATGGAGAAGGGTGAGGGCGAGTACCTGGTGCCTAGAGACTGGGTCCTCTCGACAAGGTATGGTTACCCTAACAGAAGAGTCCCTGGTCCTCCAGATTGGGGTTGGGTGTGGGATTGACTATTCCACCTCATAAAAAAACCAACAATTGAGAAGTCCAAAGATAATCAAGCTGGACTTGAGACTATGTACATGGAATGCACAGTTTTTATACAAACCAAGAGGTCTAAAGCTATTAATTGACCAACTAGCTAAGAATTAAAATAACTAGATTGAGATGGGCAGGACATATACAGAGAAAGGATAAAAGTGAAACAATTAAAAAAATAATGATGGACTATCCAGATGGAAGAAAAAAAATGTTGGAAGTTCTAAAGCTAAGTGCATGGGTGGATGAATGGATTTTTGGAGATATCCAAAGACTTAAAATTTGAAATTGGTGGACAATTGCCAGGAAGAGAGAGGTCTGGAGGAGAGTTCTTAGGGAAACTGTGACTCAACCTGGGTTGTTATACCAAACATGATGATGATTAAGTAATCAGAATATAAGATGAATTATATTTGAAGAGAAAAATTTTCGCCTAGACCGAGACTCGTACCCGGGACCTTTGGCTTGCCGGGCCAAATGCTCTACCAACTGAGCTACCGAGGTGAGTTGCAATCTAGATGCAAATTTTTCTCATATATACGTTGTAATTCCCTCTCACCAAATGCTTTTGAAACCATTGCTTCTATCTTTGCAAATGGCGGCTTCTTAGTTAAGAATACATTTATTGGGAATTTAACATTACTTTATAAAGCTAGTAAGGCTTCTAATGATGTTTTTATTATCAATTTAATTTTTATTATCAATTTAACATTTCTCAATGAAAGATAAATTATATTTGAAGAGAAAAATTTTTGCCTAGACCGAGACTCGAACCCAGGACCTTTGGCTTGCCGGGCCAAATGCTCTACAAACTGAACTACCGAGGCGAGTTGCAATCTAGATGCAAATTTTTCATTTAACATTTCTCAATGAAAGATAAATTATATTTGAACAGAAAAATTTTCGCCTAGACCGAGACTCGAACCTGGGACCTTTGGCTTGCCGGGCCAAATGCTCTACCAATTGAGCTACCAAGGCGAGTTGCGATCTAGATGCAAATTACAACGTATATAACAGAAAAATTTGAATCTAGATCGCAACTCACCTCGGTAGCTCAGTTGGTAGAGCATTTGGCCCGGCAAGCCTAAGGTCCCGGGTTCGAGCCTCAGTCTAGGCGAAAATTTTTCTCTTCAAATATAATTTATCTTTCATTGAGAAATGTTAAATTAATAATAAAAACATCATTAGAAGCCTTACTAGCTTTATAAAGTAATGTAATTCCCAATAAATGTCTTCTTAACTAAGAAGCCGCCATTTGCAAAGATAGAAGCAATGGTTTCAAAAGCATTTGGTGAGAGGGAATTACAACATATATAAGAGAAAAATTTGCATCTAGATCGCAACTCGCCTCGGTAGCTCAGTTGGTAGAGCATTTGGCCCGGCAAGCCAAAGGTCCCGGGTTCGAGTCTCGGTCTAGGCGAAAATTTTTCTCTTCAAATATAATTTATCTTTCATTGAGAAATGTTAAATTAATAAGAGAAAAATTTGCATCTAGATCACAACTCGCCTCGGTAGCTCAGTTGGTAGAGCATTTGGCCCGGCAAGCCAAAGGTCCCGGGTTCGAGTCTCGGTCTAGGCGAAAATGTTTCTCTTCAAATATAATTTATCTTTCATTGACAAATGTTAAATTAATAATAAAAACATAATCAGAATGTAATCTAAGTGAACATTAAGTTGTAGTGTTTCTACAAATGTCTTGAAAGCATTAATACAAGTAAATGCCATATAGCATAGCTGTATTCAACATTCATTTTAGATATCAATGTTACTCCTTTTTATTTTATTTCATACACAATCCATCCATCCATAGTAATTCTGCCCCAGGGCAGGTCTTTCACAGCAATCATAGCATTTTCATGCTAAGCTTTGCAGTTTTACTAGGGAATTATAGGTGTGGTAGCTTCCTGTTGCTTTCCACACATGTGAAGGGTGATGATGATGATGGCCAGATGATTTTTGGGGACCGTTGGGCCCTAAGCTTCCTGACATTTGTCTTATAGGCAAGGAAAAACCCTGAAAAAAACCTCACCCAGGAGCCTATCCCAACCGGGAATCGAACCCAGGCCCGCTGAGTGACATGGCATCATACACAAAAGTATAACTTTTTGTATTGGATCAGAAACATGGACTCTGATGAATAGAAGTGGCAGAGATGAGGCTGTTAAGACCCAACCAGGCTACACCGCTTATGATCATAAATGGAATGTTGACACCCAAGAAGAATCGAACACCACATCCATCACTGAAACCACAAACATTTACCAAGATTACTGGCATGGGTACATATCATGGATGTCCAGTGCAAAGCTACCTTAAAGACTGTTTTTCTACATACCTAATGGGATGAGAGATCTCAAAAGCAAAGAAGCGAAGGAGAGACCAGCTCACACAAGGTAGAACAGGACAGAAGGCCTAATCTTTCATAGTTTTTTTTTTTAGATTTTAATGATATAAGAAAAACTAATAAGCAATTATATTGTTCCAAAAAAATAACATTTATATTAACAGTGAAGAGAAAAATTTGTCGATGTTCTTATTATTAATTTCATACATCTCAATGATGGATAAATCATATTTGAAGAGAAAAATCTTCAAATATGATTTATCCATCATTGAGATGTATGAAATTAATAATAAGAACATCGAAAAAAGCCGTACTGGCATTTATAATGTAATGTATAATTCCCAAATATGTCTTCTTAATATAGGAGCCGCCATTTGCAAAGATAGAAGCAAAGGCTTCAAAGCATTTGGTGGGCGGGAATTACAACGTATATAGAGAAAAATTTGCGTTTAGATCGGTACTTGCTCAGGTAGCTCAAATGGTAGAGCACTTGGACTAGAAAACCAAGGGTCGTGGTCTGAGCGTATAACTTTTCTCTTCAAATATGATTTATCCATCATTGAGATGTATGAAATTAATAATAAGAACATCGAAAAAACCGTACTGGCATTTATAATGTAATGTATAATTCCCAAATATGTCTTCTTAATATAGGAGCCGCCATTTGCAAAGATAGAAGCAAAGGCTTCAAAGCATTTGGTGGGCGAGAATTACAACGTACATAGAGAAAAATTTGCGTTTAGATCGGTACTTGCTCAGGTAGCTCAAATGGTAGAGCACTTGGACTAGAAAACCAAGGGTCCCGGGTTCAAGTCCCGGTCTGAGCATATAATTTTTCTCTTCAAATATGATTTATCCATCATTGAGATGTATGAAATTAATAATAAGAACATCGAAAAAAGCCGTACTGGCATTTATAATGTAATGTATAATTCCCAAATATGTCTTCTTAATATAGGAGCCGCCATTTGCAAAGATAGAAGCAAAGGCTTCAAAGCATTTGGTGGGCGGGAATTACAATGTATATAGAGAAAAATTTGCGTTTAGATCGGTATTTGCTCAGGTAGCTCAAATGGTAGAGCACTTGGACTAGAAAACCAAGGGTCCCGGGATCAAGTCCCGGTCTGAGCGTATAATTTTTCTCTTCAAATATGATTTATCCATCATTGAGATGTATGAAATTAATAATAAGAACATCGAAAAAAGCCGTACTGGCATTTATAATGTAATGTATAATTCCCAAATATGTCTTCTTAATATAGGAGCTGCCATTTGCAAAGATAGAAGCAAAGGCTTCAAAGCATTTGGTGGGCGGGAATTACAACGTATATAGAGAAAAATTTGCGTTTAGATTGGTACTTGCTCAGGTAGCTCAAATGGTAGAGCACTTGGACTAAAAAACCAAGGGTCCCGGGTTCAAGTCCCGGTCTGAGCGTATAATTTTTCTCTTCAAATATGATTTATCCATCATTGAGATGTATGAAATTAATAATAAGAACATCGAAAAAAGCCGTACTGGCATTTATAATGTAATGTATAATTCCCAAATATGTCTTCTTAATATAGGAGCCGCCATTTGCAAAGATAGAAGCAAAGGCTTCAAAGTATTTGGTGGGCGGGAATTACAACGTATATAGAGAAAAATTTGCGTTTAGATCGGTACTTGCTCAGGTAGCTCAAATGGTAGAGCACTTGGACTAGAAAACCAAGGGTCCCGGGATCAAGTCCCGGTCTGAGCATATAATTTTTCTCTTCAAATATGATTTATCCATCATTGAGATGTATGAAATTAATAATAAGAACATCGAAAAAGCCGTACTGGCATTTATAATGTAATGTATAATTCCCAAATATGTCTTCTTAATATAGGAGCCGCCATTTGCAAAGATAGAAGCAAAGGCTTCAAAGCATTTGGTGGGCGGGGATTACAACGTATATAGAGAAAAATTTGCGTTTAGATCGGTACTTGCTCAGGTAGCTCAAATGGTAGAGCACTTGGACTAGAAAACCAAGGGTCGTGGTCTGAGCGTATAATTTTTCTCTTCAAATATGATTTATCCATCATTGAGATGTATGAAATTAATAATAAGAACATCGAAAAAACCGTACTGGCATTTATAATGTAATGTATAATTCCCAAATATGTCTTCTTAATATAGGAGCCGCCATTTGCAAAGATAGAAGCAAAGGCTTCAAAGCATTTGGTGGGCGGGAATTACAACGTATATAGAGAAAAATTTGCGTTTAGATCGGTACTTGCTCAGGTAGCTCAAATGGTAGAGCACTTGGACTAGAAAACCAAGGGTCCCGGGTTCAAGTCCCGGTCTGAGCGTATAATTTTTCTCTTCAAATATGATTTATCCATCATTGAGATGTATGAAATTATTAATAAGAACATCGAAAAAAGCCGTACTGGCATTTATAATGTAATGTATAATTCCCAAATATGTCTTCTTAATATAGGAACCGCCATTTGCAAAGATAGAAGCAAAGGCTTCAAAGCATTTGGTGGGCGGGAATTACAACGTATATAGAGAAAAATTTGTGTTTAGATCGGTACTTGCTCAGGTAGCTCAAATGGTAGAGCACTTGGACTAGAAAACCAAGGGTCCCGGGTTCAAGTCCCGGTCTGAGCGTATAATTTTTCTCTTCAAATATGATTTATCCATCATTGAGATGTATGAAATTATTAATAAGAACATCGAAAAAAGCCGTACTGGCATTTATAATGTAATGTATAATTCCCAAATATGTCTTCTTAATATAGGAACCGCCATTTGCAAAGATAGAAGCAAAGGCTTCAAAGCATTTGGTGGGCGGGAATTACAACGTATATAGAGAAAAATTTGTGTTTAGATCGGTACTTGCTCAGGTAGCTCAAATGGTAGAGCACTTGGACTAGAAAACCAAGGGTCCCGGGTTCAAGTCCCGGTCTGAGCGTATAATTTTTCTCTTCAAATATGATTTATCCATCATTGAGATGTATGAAATTATTAATAAGAACATCGAAAAAAGCCGTACTGGCATTTATAATGTAATGTATAATTCCCAAATATGTCTTCTTAATATAGGAACCGCCATTTGCAAAGATAGAAGCAAAGGCTTCAAAGCATTTGGTGGGCGGGAATTACAACGTATATAGAGAAAAATTTGTGTTTAGATCGGTACTTGCTCAGGTAGCTCAAATGGTAGAGCACTTGGACTAGAAAACCAAGGGTCCCGGGATCAAGTCCTGGTCTGAGCATATAATTTTTCTCTTCAAATATGATTTATCCATCATTGAGATGTATGAAATTAATAATAAGAACATCGAAAAAAGCCGTACTGGCATTTATAATGTAATGTATAATTCCCAAATATGTCTTCTTAATATAGGAGCCGGCCATTTGCAAAGATAGAAGCAAAGGCTTCAAAGCATTTGGTGGGCGGGAATTACAACGTATATAGAGAAAAATTTGCGTTTAGATCGGTACTTGCTCAGGTAGCTCAAATGGTAGAGCACTTGGACTAGAAAACCAAGGGTCCCGGGTTCAAGTCCCGGTCTGAGCGTATAATTTTTCTCTTCAAATAAGAAAAATTTGTGTCTGAACATGAATCAAATCCCAGATCTCAGGTCTATGTGCTAAAAAAACTCTCTCTTTACCATTAATTGTACGAAGTTAGCTGTGTATACTAATTTACTTATTTAGAACATTAATATTATTTATAACACTAAAGAACAATAATAAAATAAAAATTTAAACAAGAATCAAACTCTCAACCTTCAAATCATTAAGAGAATTTTACCACTGAATGAAAGGTAGATATTGAATGATTCCTTAAACATCATAGTTCAGCAACTACTTCAATTATGCATCTGCAAGGACATTTATCATGTAACAAAATTGTGATCCAAAGTGGAACTTAAGAATATATTCACTGTTTATTCACTTTTACTTTTGACAGCTGTACATGTAAAGGAATTGGCAATTACAGAACACAAGTTTCTTTCACAGTAAACATGATATGGTATGTAATTTAATATTTAAACAAAGTAACTACAAATATGAGGTGAGTCACAAAAAATCTAACTCATAATAATTATATGGACCACCGCTGTGGACTCGAGAAAGCGTGCTGCCTTGTCACACAGCAGGCCCGGGTTTGATCCCCGGGTGGGACAGTTTTTCTGGGTGAGGTTTTTATCAGGGTTTTTCCTCACCTGTAAGCAAATGTCAGGAAAACTTTAAGGCCCAAATGGTCCCCGAAATCATATGGCCATTGCAATCATCATCATTCATATTCATCTTAGATTAAGCTTAGGATTAGGGACTCTCTTGGCACACCGCTATCATCGTCATCATCACCCATCATATCATTGGGGCAACGTAACCCTGCCTTCCAGACGCCCCTACCTCAGAAGTGAGTTACAAGTACGCCATGCCAGGAGAGAACACTAGGAATGTCAAAAGACAACCTGGGGCATTTGCAAAAAAAAATTTTTTTAAATAAATAATTATGATATGGTATGTATTAAAGTCTGATTGCTGAAAAGAACAAATTACCCTAATACTGAATGACTTTGGTCAGGTGCTAGTATGAAACTCATATTCAGGAGATCCTGAGTCAAATTCTAGTGCTGAACCAACATAATTGGATTTTTATTGTGGGTTTTTCTTAGCTTCATCTTCTTGTCTCGTGTCTCCATTCTGGGATAAAGATTTTTTTCATCAAAGCAAATAATGAGCTGGAATTTCATTAACATGATATATTTTACTTAACATGATATATTCACTAAATTTAACATCATTATCATGGGCTAGTGGTCAGCATTCTTGACTATTGTTCATGAGGTCCCGGGCTTGATTCCCGGTAAAACCATGGGAATTTTTCCTTAAAGGGCATTATTCCTCTGGTTGCCCATAGTCTGGAATTTAGGTTAAGTTTAAGTTAAAAACTTTCTTGGCACTTCATTATCATTTATCACCCATCATCCATCGGGGTAACATGATTTTGCCTTCCAGGTGCCCCAACCTAAGAAATGGACTACAATTCTGCCAATGCTAGGGGAGAAAGCCAGAAATGTTATAAAAGACAGCCTGGTGGCATTTGACAAATAAAAATATTTAAATAAGATACAACAATACAGATATACATAGCCTATTAGCATACACCCCAAGATCTTAGACAAGACACAATCATATTCAAGCATCTCAAAAATTGAAATAAAAGAAAGCTAAACATTTTCTTTATAATATCTACGTTATTTTACATATTTTGCTCAATAACTTGAAACAATTACAATTTAAATGATATAATGATCTAATTAAGCCTAGGTTGTGGGATGGTCTTTGGTTCAATTCCAGCTGGCATGACGAATACTTTTGTTCATATTTTCATGTCCTAAATATCAGGGCTCTTTCCTGATGATAAAATCAATAAAGATTAGGATAAACCAACATTGCCTTCTTGTGCTGAGGCTATGAAAATGTGGATTCTCTGTAATCTTACCCCTCAAAGGCTGATAAGGGAAGACATTTACTTAATATCCTAAATAATTTATTATAAGAATCCATACAACCCATAGAAAATATTGATTAGGAATAAAAAATTCTAGGCAATCTTTAATAGTTTAACACAGAGACTTGTAAACATCCTCATGAGCAGAGAAAATTTAAAAATGGAGAACAAACATTTATTAAAGAGAATGGTTTTGAAGAAGAAATGATTCATAAGAAAATAAATAGATTCAAAAAACAAAAATTGATACATGAAAGTACTCTTCAGATTGGTAAAGAAATTAATAAGAACTTTGGAAATTTACATACCATCCTTCAGCATTCAATACGTTTTAAAAAATTAAATTAGCACGAAATAAAAGATTATAGCTTCAATAAATTGATTAAAACCAACAGATTGATGAAGGCAATAAATCAGGGATTTATCAAATTGATTGTAATGATTGTGAAAAAATATACATAGGAAAAACAAAAAGGAACTTGAACACAAGATTGAAAAACACCTTAGAAATGTTAAAAATGGGGAAAATAGATAAATCAGTCATGCACATACATGGTCAAAAAAACACAGAATTGAAGCAAAGGCTAAATTATTGAAACTGTTAGATAAATCTAAAAACTCACCGTTTTGGAGAAAATTCACAACCAAAAAAAAATAAAAATCATGAATTTTGAAATTCCCAGGGGTAAATATTTAATTTGGAAGTTTGTTAGCCACCTGAGAGAGTAAGAAGCAACTCAATAGTTAGATGGAGCTGAAGATAATATCAAAAAGTATTGAATATCTCAGGAAATCTACATTTCTGAGGTAAGGTGTTAAATTCTAACTCATTTATTAATTAAAAATTCTAGTTTCAATTATTTATTTTAGAAAACTGTTAATAAATTAAATGTTATGAATTAAAATTTGCACATTATTTTATTTAACAATAACCATGTTCTACATTTAAAGTCTTAAAAATTGTCATCATTAGAGTTATAAGAAGTGATGATAACCAAATGATATCATAGGTAATATACTACAAATTTTTTAATATTTATTAATATATTTTGATAAAATTTTAGAAAATTGTAAACATGAAACTAAGTTGATGTAATGAGAATTGAACTAGCCCCGTTAGGTGTAGAAAAAGTGTCTTCCAATCTTGTAGGCCATTATTATGAGATTTTTAATTCCTTGACATTTAGCCAGAGATTGCACATGGCATCCTCAAGGATAGTTTTAAGATGCTATAGACACAATGTTTGCCAAAAGTCAGAAAACCCAAAACCTCACAAAATTTTCAATTAAATAATAATTGAGCTGATCTAACATTAAACCTTCAGAATACCAGACAACCTCTGGCAATTCTAAACCTTGTGACCTTGCCTACAAGTTTGTGCTCTTTCAAATAATGGCAACTCAGTCTCAAATTAACTATTAAGGATGCCACACACAATCCCTGGCAAAAAGTTATGGAATTCAAAAACTTGGACCATAGTCCACATGTCCGTAAGACTCTATAATTACACTGCGACTCTGATTGTGAAAAGCTGAATATTATCATAATCACTCAGCCAATACAATTATCAAACTTAACAGTGACAGACTCAAACAATACAAGATAAGTACCCAACTACTGAATAGCATGTTAAATACACATGGATCATTTATGCAAATTGAAGTAAGAGCAGGCCAGGAGTTTATTCCCACTTCTCCTACATTATGTATCAGTTGGAGATATTAACACATTTTTGTGCCTTGCAGTTATCTACATGCAGGCTACAGGCATTAAAAAAAGCAGTGGTTGATATATTCCAAAGTAGCAACGCAAGCAATATCACAAATTAACCAACCCCCTTCAGAATTAACTATGGAAACAAGGAATTAATTAAACAACTAATAATTCTAGCAAACAATTAATCTACAATGGATACCATCTCATGTGGGAGTATTTAGAAATGAGAAACCTGATATCCTGGACAAAAGAGGAACAAAAATATTACCAGATAAAGCACCAATGAATTTTGAAATTGCAAAAAGACTAATAAAAAATAAAACTGTTAACACATTTTTAGAAAATGCAAATCAAATTATATTAGATAAAGTTAGGAACAGAATTCAAGGTAAATGGGACTTACAAAACAAAAGGACATGACCACAAGGTTAAGGATGACCACTAAACATAATTTTTTTGGAAGCAGATCTACATAAAATGCGCATCACCAATATGTACCACTTGTAATGAAGATTCCACATGAATGAACATAACTGAATGTCTACAGGAAGCTTTATTGTAATAAAGATTCAAATAATATTGTTCAATTATATTGGGAAGCCAGGAACTAGTGGGTTAAACTGTAGTTTGCCATTAGAACTAACACATTAAGCATTTGTTTTCGAACATGTTTTGATTAGAAGACGAATCGAAACATGTTCGAGAACAAATCAACATTAAATTGAGGTAAGATAGAACATACTCAATAAACTTGATTAAAATAATTATATTATTTTTGGTCTGGACATCTTACCTCAATATTAATGTTGATTTGTTCTTGGACATGTTTCAAAACAATTCTGTTTTATCGTCAGCTTTCCCAGACTGGTTTTATTTATGTTGCACCACCTGGATGTCGATGTCAGCTCCATCCTGTGGTTGGCCAAAGAACCTCCAAACAAGGTCACCCTCCATTGGAATATTAAAATTCATAAATCTGTTTCTGTTCTTCTGAATATAAATTTTTTCCCAAATAGTCAGCTCTTTTGTATTTTCTAACTGTTTTAACAATTTAGTGTCTGAATTTATATTATGTTTTTCAGACCAAACATGCTCATGTTTGATATTCCAATGGAGGGTGACCTTGTTTGGAGGTTCTTTGGCCAACCACAGGATGGAGCTGACATCGCCATCCAGGTGGTGCAACACAATGCAACATAAATAAAACCAGTCTGGGAAAGCTGACGATAAAACAGAATTGTTTTGAAACATGTCCAAGAACAAATCAACATTAATATTGAGGTAAGATGTCCAGACCAAAAATAATATAATTAAAATAACCACAAAATATAACTTCCTAAAATTAAATATTGATTAAAATAACCTCAAAATATTACTTCCTAAAATAAAACATTAAATATTTGCTATGCGATTACGATTTAAAAAAACTCTCATATTGATTATAACAATATAATAGAGAGAAGGTTACAGAACGAGAGGGTTGTCTGACACAATTAGAGATTGATCCCAGGGGCCAGAAAGAAAGAGGAAATAACAGGTTTAGTACAACTTTATCTGGTTAATTTTTTGATAATAGCTATTAGCAAATTTTAAAAGTAACTGAGCAAGCTGGTTCAAACAATAGCATTTCACACTAATATTTAGGATTCTCTGGGCTCAAAACCTACACCAACCAATTTGTGATTTTTTTATGGTTTTTCCTCCATTGGGTGGAATTTCATTACCATGACCCATTTCACCATAATCATAACTATAATGTTTTAGTTAAAATATTTACGATTATAATGATTAAATTAGTATAAATGTTTATATAATATTATTTTTTTAAAGAATTATTACAATTACAAAATTAACTCTTCAACAAAAACACACACCAAACACTGACCTGGATCAATGAATATTTTCTGAAGTAAAAATTCTGAGTATGGTTTCTTTTTAAATGGAAATAAAAACATGAGTCATGTGTCATAGAATTATAATACACAAAAGATCATTTACAAAACTTGTTGGCTTATAAGATCCTTAGCTTATCAGTCAACTGCTGACCTCACATCCATATGTGATAAACACAGAAGTGGATGATTATCCAGCCAATACACCAATATATAAGTTATGAAGGTAACTCAGAAGTTTTCAGGTACTGGCAAAATTTCAGAGATAATCTAAAACTTACCATTACATATTCTCAAAAGTACTCTCCTCTCTCCCTGAGCATCTATACAATGTTGCATCCTCCTGAACAAGTGGAAGCATTGGTGCCAGTCACTTTCATCCAGTGCACAGAGCTCCCCTTAGTATGCTGCAACCGCATCTTGAGGTGTTGGAAACCGCTTCCCATGCAATCGAGCCTTCGCCGTAGGGAACAAAAAAAAGTCTCACAGTGCCAGTTCCAGACTATAAGGAGGATGGGTCAACAGCTGCACACTAGTCCTCCTTAGAAAATCATTTGTCAGATGTGTGATGTTGGCATAGGCACTGTTGTGGTGCAACAAGAAGCCCCTCAGTTCAGCTCTTGGGCTCTTTTCTCGCAATTTTTGGAATACCTGTGGGAGGGCATCTGTGCAGTTACTGTCATTTGATGTTCAAGTGGTATTGTTGCCACATGACCACCTGTAGCAAAGAAAGTGAGCACCATTTTCTTTCCAATTACTCTCTTCACTTTGACTGGTCAATCATCATCAGGAAAAATCCATACTGACAACTGATGCTTTTTATCTGGATCATATTGGTAAATCCAGGTCTCGTCACCTGTAATGATATCAGAAATGTGGCGAGAGTTCCCATTGTTGAATCTCCGAGCATTTCACAGCACCATTCCACTCGAATGATCTTCTGACCTTTAGTGAGTCTGTATGGCACCCAACTAGATGACATCTTGCTGCCCCTAAGATAGATGTGCAGAATTTTTGCAACACTCCCGATACAATCCTCAGGGATGCCTCAATGTTATAAGTCATAAACGTGTCTTCTCGCACCATCATCGATGTTTTTCACAGTCGCTGCCATCGACAGGCCTCCCACTCCTCTCTTCATCTTCAAGAGAGGTTCTACCCCTCTTAAACTCTGAAAACCAATTGAAAACTGTGGCACTGGAAGGGGCAAGGTCCCCAAAAGCCTGTGTAAGCCTTTCAAGCGATTGTGCCTGGTTTAAGCCACTTTTAAAAATCATAGAAAATCATTGCTCGAAAATGTTCTCGCTGCATGGAACCATGTTGCAGTCTGATAGTACCTGTCACCCCCTACTATTTGACCCACAGCTGCTAAGGGATGAGGGGTGCAGGCAGGCGGAAACAATGTATGCTGACTAACAAAGGATCTCCCAACACACTGTTATCTTTCTATCATAAATGGTACAGCCAGATCCGGAAACTTTCAGAGTTACCCTTGTATCTATGTATGTATTCAATAACTGGTTCTAAACACAGTTCCTTCAAGATAGTATCATTGATATCATAATATATTTGAATATATCAAATATAGACAATTGTTAGATAGCACAAGAACTTAAAAATTAATAATTTAAATTTTTATCACTAAAAATTTAATTTTGGAATAAAAATGGCAGTGTTTCTTGTCATGTCTCCACTCATCTTAATATATAAAAATTACGTGTCACATTGTTTGTCCGCGATGGAATCCTAAACTACTGATCCTATTTTAATAAAATTTTGCACACTGTGTGCTGTTTGATCCAACTTGAGACCTACGGTTCTTTAAATTTATAGTCGCATTATTTTTTATTGCAAATTATTTGTTTATTATTTAACAAAGAGTTATAATATCTGTGAGTTCCACACGATTCTAGCAGATGACGGTGTAAGGTAATTGGTTTATTATTTAACAAAGAGAGATCCAGGTGGCTGTGCGTTTTGTTGCAACCACGAATTTCAATTGAATTACAAATATTGATTATTTCATAATTTAAGTGTGTTCAGTGTTTATTTTATTTTCAATATATTGATAATAATATTAATTTCTTGTGTAAGTATGAGTTTTAAGTAATCTGGCTGAAAGACAGCAACTTAATTTAAATTTAACTGGACCGAGAAGGGACATTGAACAATATGGCAAATCAGTTCTAGAGACCATGAATGATAAGATATAAAGTGAATTTCCGCAAATTGGTATAGGCCTATGTGACATAAATCTTACATTTAAGAAGAATGTCAATTTAAAAACATATGAAGGTCCTAAGGAACGGAATAACAGAACTGTAAGTAAGTCTGTTAGTTATAATAATATGCCTAATATTACAGAAACAATCTCCATGCCTCAATTAAATGAAAAACAAGATGACTATAATACATCACAAGATGATATTACTATACAGAGACTTCTTGATGATGAGAATCCAAACTGCCAACAAGTTCGTAGGAAAAAACGAAAGTATAACGAAATCAGCAAGCCTCCTCAAAATATTCCATCAATAAATGTATATAATCCTTATGATACACTTATGGATGATACTGAGAATGCAGACAACATAAATTCATTTCAATCAACAAATCCATACGGAAAAATTAACGTAAAAATAGTTAAAGGCGATACGAAGTTCACCGGGCCATCTAATATATATAATATATAATAGAGGCACTCTAGTGGAGTAGAATCTGGAGGGGAACTGTTAGTGACACACTTCAAAATGCTCATAAATATATTATAATTAAGGCATCTAGAAGCCAGAAGGGTTAAGTGTACTTTTTGGTCAATGCACCTAATTCTTAAAAAAAGTTAAATATCTTAGTTTTTTACTAGATGTCTCATTGAAGTGATGTGCTAACTACATGCCACTTGTTGACATCTGCAGGTAAATAAACATAACTAAATTAGTTTGGTTAAGAAACTCCTGCTAGGGAGCACCCGTGTCCCCACATGGGGTACATAATACAATAAATGGAAGCACATAATCTGCGATATAAAGAAATTGGTATGACTCGCCGTAGCTGAGCAGTTAAGGTAGGAAGCCTTGGCGCAGAGCTACGGGACTAGCGCTGGTTCGAGTCTCCATGGGGGAAGAAATTTTCTCATGGTATTTCGGCCAGTATGGGACCGGTGCCCACCCAGCATCGTGAGGCAATTGGGTAGCTACAATAAGTAGCGGCTCCAGGTTGAGGAACCAGCTATAACGGCTGGGGGACTCGACATGCTAACCACATGTCACTCCTACACTGGCTGTTGATCATCTACCTCTGTGATTGACACATGTGGATATAAAGGGCCAGCAGCCGGCTGGTAAAAGGGCAACCGCTGAAAAGTGGAAAGACCCTCAATCGGAATCGGTATGACTAACCTTTGCAAGAAATTCTCAAACAAGTGCTTAACAACCTTATTTTTAAATTCTATGTTATTTATCATCATCTTCACTATATGGGCCTATTGGCCGCTGCACAATATATTACAGGTCATCCTTATGACATCGTTTTGCTTCTTACATTTCTTCGGCCTTCAGGTTTGTAATAAAAATAAAATATGTTTTGATAAATGATTATTTGGTATTCTTTGTATACGTTCAAACCATTTATATTTATTTCTGTATATTCTCTCGTTTTTATTATGGGGGAGGGGGGGAAATATATATATACAGTAAAACTTGTTTAATCCAGAATGTGAATAACGCAGAAATCTGTCCAATGTGAACAAATTGATTGGTCCCGGCAAAATAATAGTAATTGTACGTGTATTTATTTTTAAAAACAGAATCTGTCCAATGCAGAAACGGAAGGTTATTTCTACACAATTCATGAAATAAAATGTTTATAAGGAGGAAAGATAGAGAGAGAAATAAATTAGTTTCCACTTCAATGAATTCCCGTTAGGCAAATTAACAATAAGTGATGATTCCTGATGCTCACACTGGGTGAAGTAGAGTTTCTACCTGTATCTGGAATTTTCTTTTGGCCTCACTGCACACCTGTTTTGCAAAATACAGGTTCGTTTAACAAACATTTGGCATGTGTCATCTGTCTTACAAATAACCAGTGCACTGTAAAATCTTAAATTAGTTTAAAATCTGAGACCGATTGTGTAGTATATTTCACAGGTGGCATTCTGAATTTACAGAATAAAGATGGCTAAATCATATGTACCATTGTCATTAAACGAAAAAGTGAAAGTGATTGAAAATAAAGAAAAAACAAACTCTCAGTACGCGAAATAATGACTAAATTTAAAAGTGGGAAACCTAAGTTTATGGGATTTTTAAAACAAAAAGAAAAAATAATGAATCAATGGACGCAAAGAAATGGTCAAATGAAGGGGGAAAAAAAGAAGAAGAAATCAATGAGGCATGGGAGTATTTTAGAAAGTCAAGCTCTAGCTTGAATAATGATTTCAAGGCATCTTCAGGTTGGTTGTGGACAGTTTTAAAAGACGACACAATGTAGTGTGGAATGAAATTTGCGGGGAATCAAAGGATATGGACAAAAGTATAGTTAGTGAGTAGTAACTGAAACTGCAAACTTTAATTTCAGGATATGCACCTAAGAGACATTTTTAATGCTGACGAAACGGGTGTTTTTTTTTGCGCATTACCATCGAAGTCTCTCATACATACTATGCTTCACTTTCCAACAGCAGCAGATCTACAATTAATCCAAGGTACATAAAAAAGACATACGGTGCTCTATAATCTAAGATTGGTTAACAATTTTTGTTTTTCTATAATGAGGAATGTTGGGAAAAAAATTGGTCCCATGTGGTTCCACTTTGAACAAGTTTTACTGTATACACACACGATATAATTGGGAAACTAAATTACTTCGAGATAAAGAAAATTAAAATTATCAGAGTTCAACTGTAGAAGTTACATGGCCTTAGATATTAAAGACTTCTATAAATAAGAAAGAATATATACATTACATACCTATATACATAGACCCTATATACATATTAGAGGCATTACTGTCAATCTTCTAACATTACATACATATATATAAAGAGACCCTATATACTTACTAGAGGCATTATTGTCAACCTTCTCAAAAGTTTGAAAAATTTACTTAATTTTTCTTCTGAAATTCAATAATTTTCTTGTCAACTCTCAAGTTTAATATGAGCCAGTGTATGCAGGTTCAACAAAAATACTTTGTTCTTAAATTTCTCCCACATTTCATCAAACCTGCATATACAGGACAAATTTTAACACAAGAATTGATAAAAAGAAAATTGTTCAAACTTTTCATGTAATTCCTTTTCCTCCTCTGGTCAAGGCCGGTGCACAGTGGCCAAAATATAAAAATTAAACTCATCATGGGCTAATGGTAATATAATCAGATTTGATTATTTAGATAAAAAATGTATGTATATGTGTGTATAAATAAAGAAAAATAAATGTTTGTACTAGATTTGCTTGGTGGCGTAATTGGTAGCACACTGGAGTATCAATCCAGAGGACCGCGTTCAAATCCCATCCAAGCATTTATTTTTCTTATGTCATATATATATATATATATATATATATATATACACACACAAACACACACGGTGAGATTCTTTAGGGATGCTACTGTTTACCTACTCTCCCATTTATGAGAGAGGGTGATTCTAGAAGAACAATACACGCTACCTAAAACTACCACACTTTGACCAGCCAGCAGTTACAACTTCAGTTCTGTCGAGCTATTTCATTAGTACAGGAGTATTATCTTTCAGTTATTGCAACTTACAGTTTAGAACAAAGAGACTTTATTACGAAAACTTTGTTACCAGTATCTTTCAGCTAGTGTGTTCGCGAATACAAACTTGCATTTCCAGATGAAAGAGTTCCTGAACATTCAACAATTCATTGATTGATAAATAAATTTGAGGAAACTGGCTGTGTGTTAAATAAGAAAACTGAAAGGAATTGTATAGTGTTGACTGAAGAAAAATTAGATGAAATAGGCACCAGGCTTGAACATATTCCTCGAAAGTCACTAAAGAATTTAGCTCAAGAAACGGGGGTGTCTAAATTTTCTGTGAGGTTTTTTAAAATCAAAAGGGTACCGCAGTAATCCACAAATATTAGATGAACTGAAAGAAAATATGTTGGTTGAAATTCAAAATATCTCATTTGAAATGAACAGGTATTTCTTTAAAAGACTACAGTTGTGCCTTATTCACAATGGAGGACATTTTCAGCATCACTTTAAGCACAAGTACCTCTGGCAAATCCATATACTTATGCTAATTAAAAAAAAACTGGTTTTCAGATACTTCCTCAAATAAATAATAAAAAAATAATATTAATAATATAAACATTCAATATTTCAGATACTTCTCAAATAAATAATAATTATAAATATTAATATTAGGCTTATACAGTTCAGTTAAGGCGCAGTAGGTTAATAAAATAATAATAAACATTAACATTAATAAATAAAAAATAAATAAATATAAAATAATAATAATTGGCCGTGATAGACTAGTGGTTATGCTCCTTGCCTCTGGTCCCGAGGGTTGCGGGTTCAAACCCAGCCGGGGTCGATGGATTTTTTTAGGATGGAAAAATCCAAGGAGCAAGTCCTCCGGGAGGGACTTAAGCCATGGGCCCTGAGTCTGAAGATTTTCAAGCTCATAAAAGATCCTTAAGCCTGAATGAAAAGGGCCTCTAAGCAAAATTTACCAAATTTTCCCGTCCTAGTACTACCTTGGTTTCCTAGATGTCAGTATGAGGCAAAATGCTGACCACAGACCACTCAAATTACATCTACACAAAAAACAAATGTAACTAAGTTAGTATGGTTCAAATTCTTCCCAGTAGGGGAAGAGCGCCTAAATCTCTGTTAAGGGAAAACATGGGCTTACAAGATACAAAAAAGATAATAATAATAATGAATATTAACATTAGACCATATGCAGACCTTACAGTAAAAACCCCAGCTATTGGGGAAATGATTTGCGGGTTATATGTGTGCTATAGTAACCACTTACTACATCTATGATAAAGCAGGCAAGTGGTTACATCCTTCAAGAATCTCACTGTGTTTGTGTTTGTGTGTGTGTGTGTATATATATGTATATAAATGTAGGTGGAGTAATTTTGTCCGTGTCCGTGACATACTTTAAGTCACACGTGCTCCATGGGTAGTGCTAAATGGACAATGAATATGGCATGATGCTTCCCAAAGGAAATAATTCCAGAGATAAAAACACAAACATCCTTGGTACCAGAAGAAAAAAGTAAAACATCACTGACAACACAAAAAAAAAATCATAGACAAAGTAAATGAAATAATCCCTAAAAGAACAAAAAAACAAGGTATTATCTAGCCCACCACTCATAAACCCAATAGACCAGCACTTCCCAACCTTTTTCGACTCGCGAACCCCTTCCACAACCACTGACTTTTAAATATACATACAGTAGAAATGCATAAAATTTAATTCCAAGCAAAAGGTTTAATAACCTTAAATTAACTTAACCCTCATATTGGTTAAAACTTAAAGTTACTCTAGTTACGACTTAAAAGTTACCCAAAGTGTAGGCCAAGTTGCAGCGAAATCAAATGCAATCCTAACATTGTTAAATAACTGTAAATCAGGCATTTGCAGTAAATAATTAAGACATTTTGTCTGTACTTTCTTATCTCTTATAGTTGTTTTTGTCGAACATATGTTTCAAGGTTTCTGAGCCCCATCGTCAGTGATTACAGACTGAATTTTCTCACATTGTCGGCCTTGATTCTTGATTCCTGCTCTTTCTGCCTCTGGTCCAATGAATTTACTAATGAGGTTCTTTTCTCCGGGAATTTCAAAATTCATAATTCTTTCCTTGTTCTTCTGTATGTACATTTTTTCCCATATGGTGAGTTCATTTTTCTTTTCTAACTGTTTTAATAATTTTGTGTTTACATCTATTTTGTGTTTTTCTGACTAAACATGAGCAACCACTGCAGATTTTTCTACTTCTCCTCTTTTTACATTTCTTATGTATTCTTTACTTCTGATGGTTAAATTTTTTTGGGTCAGAAAAACACAAAATAGATGTCCATCCATAGTAATTCTGCCCGGGTGCAGGTCTTTCACTGCAATCATAGCATTTTCATGCTATGTTTTCCAGCTTTATAAGTGTGGTAGCTTCCCATTGCTTCCCACACCAGTGAAGGATGATTATGATAATAATGATGTTGGCCGGATGATTTTCGGGAACTGTTGGGCCCTAAGCTTCCTGACATTTGTCTTACAGGTGAGGAAAAACCTCACCCAGGAACCTGTCCCGACCAGAAATCGAACCTGGGCCCGCTTCGTGACAAGGCACCTCGAGACCACAGCAGTGGGCAAATTAGATGTAAACACAAAATTATTAAAAACTTTAGAAAACAAAAATGAACTCACCATATGAGAAAAAATCTACATACAGAAGAACAAGGAAAGAATTATGATTGAAATTCCCAGAGAAAGGAACCTCATTAGTAAATTCATTCGACCAGAGGCAGAGAGAGCAGGAATCAAGAATCAGGGCTGACAACTTGAGAAAATTCAGTATATAATCGCTGATGATGGGGCTCAGAAGCCTTGAAACATATGTTCAACAAAAACAAATATAAGAGGTAGGAATGTACAGACAATGTCTTAATTATTAAACAAATCTCTTAATGTTACTTCCTATTGTATTTTAAAATAATGTCTTAATTATTAAACAAACCTCTTAATTATATTTGAAGAGAAAAATTTTCGCCTAGACTGAGACTTGAACCCGGGACTTTTGGCTTTCCGGGCCAAATGCTCTACCAACTGAATTACCGAGGTGAGTTGCGATCTAGACGCAAATTTTTCTCTTTATACGTTGTAATTCCCTCGTGCCAAATGCTTTGAAACCGTTGCTTCTATCTTTGCATATGGTGGCCTCTTAGTTAAGAAGACATTAATTGGGAATTTAACACTACTTTATAAAGCCAGTAGGGCTTCTATTAATGTTTTTATTATTAATTTAACACTTCTCACTGAAGGATAAATTATATTACATTAATAGAAGCCCTACTGGCTTTATAAAGTAGTGTTAAATTCCCAATTAATGTCTTCTTAACTAAGAGGCTGCCATATGCAAAGATAGAAGCTACGGTTTCAAAGCATTTGGCACGAGGGAATTACAACGTATAAAGAGAAAAATTTGCATCTAGATCACAACTCACCTCGGTAGCTCAGTTGGTAGAGCATTTGGCCCAGAAAGCCAAAGGTCTTGGGTTCGAGTCTCAGCGAAAATTTTTCTCTTCAAATATAATTTATCCTTCAGTGAGAAGTGTTAAATTAATAATAAAAACATTAAACCTCTTAATGTTACTTCCTATTGTATTTTAAAATAAATTCACGGTAAATATTAATTTATTGTGGAAATAATGTGACAAATTCTTGATGTTACACATATGCAACAAGGGGTATTACAGGGTTAACTTAATTTTAAAATAGTAATAATAATTATTATTATTATCACAATGCTGCAGAAATGAAGGAAACAATAATATACCTAACTTCGAAAATCTGAACTATCGCTTACACAACCTACGTCCAAACCTATGGCTCTACCATGTAACATGTTACAAATCTCCTTGGAAACCATAGATACCAGATACCCACCAGGTGAATGGTTAAGGATAAACACTGATGGCTCCCTGAGTAATTCAGAAGGTGGAGCAGGAGCAGGAACATGCAGTGAAATCTTTTCCCAATATATTTCACTTGAATCAGGAGCAACAAATTTTGATGCAGAATTAAAGGCAATAGAAACTGCACTACAGAATATTTTATACAGCCCAGTATAAGCAAGGAGATAGTAATACGAGGTGTGATCAATAAGTTTCCGGAATGAGGCCATAAACACAACACTTCAAAATTTCTATTCAGCACTGTCACCCTCGAAGTAGTCACCTTGGGAGTTGATACACTTGTCCCAGCGCTTCTGCCAATGCTGGAAGCACTTCTGGAAGTCGTCTTCTTTAAATGTGTCCAATGCCTTCTGCGATTCGCGCTGGATGACATCAATGTCCTCAAAACGATGTCCTCGGAGCCGAATTTTTAGCCGTGGGAACAGGAAAAAGTCTGCTGGAGCCAGATCTGGAGAATAGTCTGGATGGGGAACAGTACTCATCCTATTTTTGTCCAAAAACTGGCGGACAGAAATTGCTTTGTGCGCGGGCGCATTGTCGTGATGCAGGAACCAGTCACCAGTCCTCCATTTCTCTGGCCGTTTGCGTCGCACACTCTCCCTCAATCTTTGCAACACTTGTTTGTAGTACACTTGATTCACTGTTTGACCCCGTGGTACAAATTCCTTATGCACAATTCCATTAATGTCAAAAAAAAACAATCATCATTGACTTCACATTTGATCGAACTTGTCTGGCTTTCTTGGGGCGTGGAGATGCAGGACTCTTCCATTGCGAAGACTGTTGTTTGGTTTCTGGATCGTAGCCATAAATCCATGTTTCATCACCAGTAATTACCTTTTCCATGAACCGTGGGTCATTTTTAAGCTGTTCTTTAATTTCTGTGCAGGCAATTACACGACTTTCCTTTTGGTCATTTGAAAGGAGGCGGGGCACGAACTTCGCAGCAATTCTTCGCATGTTCAAATCGTCCTTCAAAATGCTTTGAACACTTCCAAACGAGAGTGCTAGTGCATCAGACAGTTCTCGTATTGTAATGCACCTATCATTTAATACCATTTCCCTCACTCGATTGATATTTTTATTGGTTTTGCTGGAAGTTGTTCGTCCCAGACGATTTTCATCCTTAACCGATGTCACGCCCCTTTTAAATTTCGAAAACCACTCAAATGCTTGAGATTTGCCCATTGCTTCCTCCCCATAAGCTGTTCTTAACATTTGATATGTTTCTGTTGCAGTTTTACCAAGTTTAAAGCAAAATTTGATGCATGTTCTTTGTTCCTCGTAATCCTGCATTGTTGCTACACAGAGAAATCGCCACATGCACAAAACACGTCTTCACTTCAGAGCTTCTACCAGCATACTGCATGGTCAGAGAAGGTCGTGCGACCCCTCAAATTCATCACAAGGAAATTCTGAGTGTACAGCCTGGGTGAAAATTAAAAACTCCTCAATGGCATAATTGTTTTTAAGCCATTCCGGAAACTTATTGATCACACCTCGTATTTATAGATTCAATGCCAGCAATAACTGGTAACCAACAAAACATCCTGATCATCCAGAACATAAGAACCATGTATAAAATTAAAAAGCTCAAGGTAAACACATTGTATTACAGAGGGTACTGGGTTTACTGGGTAATGAATGAGCAGACTTCTCAGCAAAGAAAGGCTCCAAAATCAGGCTAAGGACAACAAAAGAGATATCCATACAAAGAAAACAGGAGCTAAAACAAAAAATACATCTCAAAAGAAGAGAACAGAATATAAACGATCATCAAAATAAGAAATATGATGACAGCAAAATATGCTGAATCAATAAAACACCTCCCTAGAAGAACAGCAGTAGCTCTCTTCAAATTGGAAACAGGCCATGACTGTCTGGTGGATGACCACCTTCATAGAATGGGGATTGTCCCTAGAATTATGGGATGCTCCTTGTGTGGAGAAAATGTTCTCCTAAACAAGGAACACTTGCTAAATTGCAGGTGACTAGACCCCAAGAAAAAAGGACAGGAAAGACATTGCAAGACTTTATTGGTTTAAACCAAGCTCCAGCCATTTGAAAACAACAACAACATACATATATGGAGCTATATGTCTCATAATAAAGTGGTTCTGGGTTCAACTATTCTAATGGTTTCAATTTATCTTTAGATGGTTCATCTTACTGTTAGCTTTGAATTTACTGACTAGAGTAACCTGATAAATAATAGAAAAATCTCCTCTAATTTTTTTAATTTAATGGGACTATTTAACTCATGTCCCAAATGGGAGTCAATGACTAATCGCATTTCAATAAATTTTGATTTACACCCAATCACAGTCATGTTTCACCTGGAATTTATCAAATAAGTCATCATATTAAAGAGAGCTTCTCCATTTTAACATTCTAAATAGGCCAGAGCATTATTTTGCAGTGACTGACTCTGTAAGAAATACGGCTACCAGATTGTATATATAGGGCACGAATGTAAACAGAACTGCTTGCAGGATATAGTAGAAAAAACATTCATAGTAATTGATCATAGATAGATCATTGGTTGATTAATGTCTTTGACATCGTCCGATTCCTAATAGCCAGTTTTGTCAGTCCATCCAATCTCTTGGTTGTAGATGTTTCTCCTTCATATATAAACATCCAGGAGGTTTTAGGTCTTCCTCTGCTTCGTCCTCCCTCAGGTTTCCATTCCAAAACAGATTTTGGTAGTCGATCCTCTTCCATTCGCTGGACATGTCCGTACCATCTTAATTGCTGAGTTTTAATATAATCTAGAATAGTGTCTTCAATCTTCATTTTCTCTCTTATAACTGAATTCCTAATTTTTTCTCTTCTTGAAATTCTTGCGGCCCTTCGTATAAAATCCATTTCCGTTGCCAAAGGTACTTATTCGTTTTTGTTGTTAATGGCCAAAGTTCTGCTCCATAAGTAACGATGCTTTTAACAATTGTATGATATATATATTCATTTTATTTTTATTATTTTATCTCACTTTACTTATATTTTTATCCCACAATATTCCATTGAGGCAAGAAATTGCAAATTTTCCGTTATTATTTCTATATCTTATTTCCTCTTTGTAACTCCCATTTTTATTTATTTTAATTCCTAAATATGTGATCTCACTACAAGATTTTATTGATTCTCCAGTCTCCAAAATTAAATTTTGTTCTGGTTCACCAATTGATAAATATTTTTTTTTTTTCAAGCTCAAATTTAATCCCCATTTTTCATATTCTTCTATTAATTTTCTAGTCATATATTCTAAATCTTCATAATCTTGTGCAATTAACAATTGATCATCTGCAAAATGTAAGTTGTATAAAGTTTTGTTGTTTGAAATAGGAATTCCCATGCTTGAACATTTTCTCCTCCAATTCTTTAATATTTCATGTACACCCTTCGACAAAAAAAATGAGTCATCTCTTGAATGCACATTTCTTCTAAGTCATACTCGGCACAGCGCTGGGTTCAAACTAGGAAACTAGTCATTGTGCAGTCCCTGAGCTACTGTGTTATGTGGCATGATCTGAAGACTCTTCTATGTGTCCCGATAGCTCAGTGGCAAAGCACGTGGTCACTGGTTCTGTTAATGAAGATCGCAGGTTCGCGTCTTCAATTACGCAGTTTTTTTTGTGATATTTGTATTAAAACGTTATATGAATTAAATACATTTTATTTCGACATTTGAATTAATCTATACTTTTTAAGTTCATAATTTTTTTATACCGTTGAGGTTATAACAATGTTAAATTATATATTTTTACACGCTTTATATTAGCTTGACCTGTATCTGTCTATGTAACGAACCTGTATCTATGTAACGGACCTGTATCTTTGAACACGATTTTCACCCACTTAAAAACATTGGATCGACTTGAAACTTTGTATACTTGTAAAGGACCCATGACAATACAATAATTTCATAATTTGTTTTTAAAATCCTGGCCACAATCATCGGAAAATAAAAAAAATAAAAACCTGTGTAATAGGTTGCGGACTTATCGACTTTTTAGTCAATCGTTGTAAGAGCTCAGTTAGTAGAGCGGTGGACTGTAGTGGTATATAATTTCAGCAATCAATAGGTCGCTGGTTCAAATCCGGGCCGGAGGTTTTTTTTAGAAAAGTATTAAGCAATTAAATTTTCATGGGATTCTGGTTTATGACAATCAATTACTAAAAATTTAAAAAATAAATAATAGTTTAAAAAACTGAAACAACACGCTTTATTAGATAACCAAACTAAAAAATAAAAAAATAAATAATAGTTTAAAAAACTAAAACAACACGCTTTATTAGAAAACCGAACTAAAAAATAAAAAATAATTTTAATTTCCAACACGCTTGGGGAAAAAAATTAAAGTGGTCAACAAAAAAATCATCTCTAACACATCTAGAATAAAACTAGAATTATCTACAAAAAAAAATAATTTTACCATCAAAAGCGTTGGGTGATTTTTATGGTTTTACGTTTTCTTCTTAGAGACTTTACTTTTACCAATATCTGTTTATTATCAAATATAAGTATTAATTGATATAGAGCACCCCACGCTTTTGATATTAAAATTATTGTTTTTGTAGATAACTCTAGTTTTATTCTAGATGTGTTGGAGATTATTTTTTTGTTGACCACTTTAATTTTATCCCAAGCGTTTTGGAAAATAAAATTATTTTTCATTTTTGTGAGTTCGGTTTTCTAATAAAGCGTGTTGTTTTAGTTTGTTTAAACTACTATTTATTTTTACCTTGTATACTACCGTCTTCCTCAACTATCTAAAATTTTCGTTGATTTCACTCTAGGCCTTTCGATGCATGCTTCATCTTCTGGAGTTGTTGTAGTAGTATTGAATTAACTGTATGTCTAATAGAGGGTTTTGCTTATTAGGCACATTTTCGTTGAGAATGTTTGTATTCTTGGCCTTCTTGATAATTTCGATTTCTTGTAAAATGTTAATTTTGTGTCTGTTGTTTTCTCTGTGTATAATTTACATTGTATTATCAATATTGTTGAAACTGTGGCCGCTTTCTGAAATATGTTTAGCGAAATTTGATTTCATTGTTAAAGGAGAAGGCAAATCAAATTTCGCTGTTCACCAGGTTGAATCCAATCGAAAATGTATGGGCTAAGATGAAAATAGAGATGAACTCTAATTGGCCTGCAGATGCACGAAAAACGAAAGATGGCTTATGGGCACAAATTCAAGACGCCTGGGATGCTCTAGCCGATCATCCACGTGCCTGTAGAATTTTTTTGCATCAATGCCCCACAGATTGAGGGCGGCAGTAGATGCTGAGGATTCATACACCCGACATTGATTTTGTTTTTGTTAAAGTTTTTCATTGTAGAAGATATTATTTCCTTTCTTCATTTAATTATTAGAAGGTTTCATTTATGTGTTTTGTGTGTGCATTAAAGCCATAAAACTCAAATATAAAATTAAATATGAAACTATATTACAGGCGAAATGCTATCCTAACATTCAGTAAAAAAAAGAGTAGAACGGGAATCGAACCCGTCAGGTTACGAATGCAGATGTTGTGTGTTAAACTGCTCGACCACGGAAACACACAAAGGCAAGCTCTCTCTTTTATGTTACTTGAGTGTGCACTACGATAACTAGCAAACACCACAGTACAATTACTGAAAACGTGTTAATGTGAATAAGGCTTCTGCGAGTGCTCACGAAGTTCCCTGATGATGATCGGTTGACAGAATCAAGAGATGACTCATTTTTTTTTTGTCTAAGGGTGTACATATATTTTAAACAGAGTCGGTGATAAACAACAACCTTGACGAAGACCTTTATTTATCGAAAAACCATGAGACAATTTAGTGCCAATTTTAATTTTAGACATGCAATTGTCATATCAATTTTGTATAGCTTCAGTTATTATAGTCTTAATTCCCATACATCTTAAAGCAATCCATAGTTTCTCTATAGGGACATTGCCGTATGCTTTCTCTAGATCTACAAATAGTAGGTGCAAAGGTTGTCCATATTACATTTTCTTTTCAATTACCTGAGTAATGCAAAATAAATTGTCGGTTGTGGAACGACCTGCTCTAAATCCTGACTGTTCCTCTAATTCCATATCACTATAGTTTTTTTCCAAATAATATTTTAGTATACGTCCATAGAGTCTACTCATAGTACTTGTTACTGTTATACCTCTATAATTTTCACATTGGCCTTTTTTTTTTCCTTTTTTTATGGATTGTCAAAAGTATCCTAGGTTCCATTCTTCAGGAACTTTTTCACCATTCATAAATTTTGTAAATCATTTTCTCAGTCGTTCAAATATATGGTCGGATCCATGTTTTAATAGTTCCGCTGGTATTCCTCCTGGACCACTAGCTCTTTTATTTTTTAATGATTGAATATTCATTTTAATATCCTCTATGTCCAATTGTATATGTTCATCTTCATTTATTTCTGGAATATTTTGAACGTTATCTAAATTAAATACCCTATTTTCTGATAGTAACTTTTTAAAATAATTTTCCCATTCAGTCATAGGTATTCTTGTACATTTGTTTGTCCACTTCTTTTATTTCTCAAATTTTTTAAAATTCTGCAAGATTCAGAACTTCCTTTTCCTCCAACACACATTTGAATTTTTAAACAATATTGTTCGCAGCTCTGATTTTTAGCTTCCGTAATTTTCTTTCTAACTCTTGCTTGAGCTTCTTTATATTGTATTTTGTCTTTCAGATCTTTGGTATTCAACCACATTAAATATTTTTCTTAGTAACTGATCATACCACAATAAAAAGAAACCACTGTTTGCACTTTCTTAAATGTATTATTTCCTGGAATTTACATTCCAGAAAAATATAATTTATAACATAGGATATCAGAAATTAATTAATAACCTTAAATGTTGGTTTTAAACTGTTTGATGTTTCATTTTTTCTCCACTAGGGTGCATTCTTACAATATTGCTATCCTTTGGCAATAAATATGATCTGGTTGCAGTGATGAACAAATTAAGTATAATAAATGTTTCTCATTTGTTTTCAAACATCGCCGTTTACATTAAATATATAAATATTTTAAAATAACTATATTTAAATAATCATTAGTGAGTAAACAGCTTAATTTTATTCGTTAAATAGTCCTAACAAATGCCACTCTTGATTTCTAAATTCTCTAGATAAATTGGAAATCGCTCGTGGCATTACTTATGATAAAGTGTGTTGTCAGCCGCACATAAATTCTACTAAGTTCTACATAATCGCAGTGCGCATGCGCTAGCACTTCAGTAACCCCGGAAAGATAAATGTAACCTCCAGCAGTTGACAGGATATGTATGTGAAATCAGTATGACCAACATTGACACAAAATTCTTAGAACATGTTTTCAAGAAATGAATAAAGAATCCACAAGTGTTCACGACATGTTTTATTGCTGTATTTTTCGTATGAATTTTAAACCTCAAAAAATTATTTTCCTTCCCTGTCCATTTCAGTTTGTGAACAAAATTTGTAGTGTAAAGTGTGTTGCTGGTTTTAAAACAAAATTAATGTAATAATGCCTACATTCATCAGCCTGGTTAATTTATGCCTAGAGCTAGTTGATCTTAGAGAATGTATTCAATTTCTGTTCAATGAAGGGCTTTTAAGAACAAGAATGCAATGCTCCCCTCACTCCAGCAATAAAGCAGATTAGAGTATACCCAATGTTCATTTGTAGGAGAGGGCACCCGGAAATCTCCCAGTCGGTCACGAAAGGAACTTGGTTCGAGAATTGTAGAATACATCCTTTCCAAGTTATTTGCTTAGTTCATTCATTTGCGTATACATTTGCATATAATTAGACAATTATGCAGTGTACTATCGCAGACAAAAGCCTAAGTCGAAAGACAGTAGTTGACTGGTTTAATTACTGTCGAGAAGTGTGTTTATTATCTATGGAGAATAAATACACAATTCATGGCAAAATTGGAGGTCCAAGGCACATTGTCGATATTAATGAGTGCAAAATTGGTAGGAGGAAATCTCATCGAGGGCGTATAGTTGAAGGAAACTGGATTTTTGGCATGATCAATGTCCGAACTAAAGAGGTGCGAATAGAAATTTGTCTCAACAATAATAGGGATGCTATTACTCTATTTAATTTGATAGCAAAGCATGTTAATTTTGGGAGCACTATTCACACAGACTGCTGGAGAGGTAATAATGGGTTACTGGGTGGTGGTTTTGCCACCCACTTAAGAATGAACTATTTGGTAAATTTTGTAGATCCCATTACAAATGTTCATACAAATAACATAGAGTCCTTTTGGCAGGGTCTACAATGCAGACTATCTAGGGGGGGGGGATCAGAAGTGATGTGTTGAGCATACATGTAGCGGAATATTTATAGCACTTTGATTGTAAAAATCGAAATGCAGATCCTTTCCAAGGACTCATGGAAGATATTAGAGTGGTTTACCCTGTACTGTAGTTTCATTTTATTTAAGTGGTCAACTCCAGATATTTTAAATTTATTCTGTACAGTTTGGTAATTATTCAATTGGAATACCATGTATTAGGCTTAAGAAGAGAATTAAAACTGAATATCATCGCTTAAGAAACAATACTGCGTAACTAACAAAATACATATTTTACACGAAAAACAAAAAACTGTTTATTTTCTCCTTAGTACCTATAGATTTAAACCATTGCATCTATAAGTTTAGCGAGGTCATGGTACAAAATTTGATCCTAATCTATGTTTGAACTGAACGCACTTCTTCAGTGATGCTAACAGTATAAAAATGTCAATTTAACCAAAAGTGTCAGTTACGCGGTATTGTTTCTTAAGCGACGATATATTCTGATGAAATTAATGTGGGGTTAGGTTTGGATCAAGGATTAATTTTGGTAAAATGCAGTAGAGCTGTGAATTCTCTTTCAGGGGTCAGAGGTTAGTATACAGGAGACACTTCAGAAAAAGTCTTGATGGTTCACTAAATTATTTAGATTAATTCCAGATTTGAATATCCAGGAAGACTAAGTATTTTTCAGTGTTAATATTCTTCACCATAAATTATATGTTAATCAATTCTTCTTATCAAATATTGTTGATTATTTATAAGAAATTCACTTTTCTCAATCCTAGGATCGGAGAGATTATTAAATTTTACTTGAGCTATTTTTTGCTTCCACTCGGAATAAAAGCAGACACCAGAATGAATAAATTGAACATGTTATAATCTTATAATGTATAGTTCATAATTACGTCATATGACATTAGTCTTAAATTACATTGGTTAATAATTCTATGTAATATAAGGTTTAATCCGATTGGTCATATAAGAACGGTTTTTAATTCCAATCACAATTTTATTTTATTTTTGGGGAGTATAAAGTTATTCAGATTTTATTTTTAAAGTTTAATAGAAATGTTTAGAATTTAGCAACAATGAGTTAAGATAATTTTTAAAACTGATGTAGTAAAATATTTTTTATTATTATGTTGAAAATGTAATTTATCAATAACTAACAATGAAATATTTAGATTTTTATTTATATTTATTTAAAAAAAGGAATATTAACTCACTGGCACTATCGAACATGGCCGCATGGACATAAGTTCTCCATATATCCATATCCTGAGCTAATGTTTTTCCAATCATTCCCTGTATAATCTACTTCTCTCAAATCATAGTTAATACTATTCTCCCACCTCATTCTTGGTCTATCAACTGGGCATTTTTGCTCAGGTTTTCCTACAAGAAGCTTAAAAAAACAAACTCATTTATTAACTTTATCTATATTATTTACGCTAGGCTTTAAGTTTCTATTTCATTAACATTTTGTAATGCTCTTCACTTGTTTTTCACAATTTCTTTTTTTTCTTGTGTTAGTCACTGAATGTTTTCAATTATTTACGGAAATGGGCCTGATGATTGCATTTTAGTTTCCTAGTGCCATAAAAAATCACAAATTTGAACATCCATGTTATGGCGACTTTTCCTGCTCCTGGATAGCCGATGCCATAACTCACGAGCGAGACTCAATGTTGTTTGTGTAAATATTTGACACATGATTTATGAAGTTTATAAAATAGTTTATGACCAGCCTCATGGGCTAATAGTCAGCATTACTGACTACTGTTCATGAGGTCCCAGGTTCGATTCCCACAGGAATTTTTTTCTTAAAGGGAATTATTCCTGTGGTTGCCCATGGTCTGGAATTTAGGTTAAGTTTAGGTTAAGAACTCTCCTGGTGCTTCGTTATCATATATCATTCATCATATCATTGGGGTAATGTAACTCCGCCTTCCAGGTGCCCCCACCTAAGAAATGGATTACAATTCTGCCAATGCCAGGGAAGAAAGCCAGAAATGTCATAAAAGATAATACCAATACCAAAGAAAAACAATGCAAAGAAATGTAAGGAGTTCAGGACTATCAGCTTGATATCACACTCTGCAAAGATTCTCCTACAAATACTGAATCGACGTTTACATTCTACGATGGAAAGCTAGTTGGAAGAAGAACAGTTTGGCTTCAGGAAAGGAAAGGGTACAAGAGATGCAATTGGACTGATACGAACAATAGGAGAAAAATACATAGAAAAAGATAAAGACGTTTATGCTGTATTTGTTGACGTGGAAAAGCCTTTGACAGAGTAAATTGGAATAAACTCCTGAAGATCTTGAAGAAAATTGGCGTGAACTGGAAGGAGAGGAGGGTCATAAATAGTCTTTATATGAAACAGCGAATAAAAGTGAAGATAGGAGAAGAAATGTCAGAGGGAAGAGAAATTGGAAGGGGCAAGGATATCCTCTATCACCTACTCTTTTCAACATTTACCTGGAAGACCTAATGAAGCAATACTGGGGGCGTAAACATGAAAGGAAGAAGAATAAAGTGCATAAGATTTGCTGATGATATGGCTTTGTTAGCAGAAGATGCAATGACACTGAACAACATGCTGATGGAGCTAAATGATAAGTGCGAGGATTATGGGATGAAGATAAATATAAATAAGACGAAGGCCATGATTATAGAAAAGAAACCAAGGAAGATAAACATGAGGATTAAAGATGAGGCCATTGAGCAAATGGAGAGCTTCAAATACTTGGGTTGTACTATCAGTAGTAACATGAACTGCGGTCAAGAAGTAAAGCAGAGGATAGCAATGGCAAAAGAAGCTTTCAACAAGAAGAGAAGCATTTTCTGCGGACCTGTGGCAAAAGAATTAAGGAAGAGGCTAGTGAAGTGCTTTGTGTGGAGTGTAGCATTGTATGGTGCTGAGACTTCGACATTACAACGGAATGAGCAAAAGTGACTGGAAGCTTTTGAGATGTGGGTATGGAGAAGAATGGAACATATAAAATGGACAGACAAAGTAAGAAATAAAGATGTGCTGGACAGAGTGGGTGAAAGAAGAACAATGCTGGAACTCATAAAGATTGGAAAAGAAATTGGATTGGCCACTGGCTAAGAAGAAACTGCCTGCCGAAGGATGTACTAGAAGGAATGGTCAACGGAAAGAAAGTTAGAGGCAGAAAAAAGACATCAGATGATAGACAATATTAAAATAAATGGTTTGTATGCAGATACAAAAAAGGGAAGCTGAGTTAAGGAAAGAGTGGAGAATGCTGAGTTTGCAGTGAAAGACCTGCTCTTGAGCAGAACACAATGAATGAAATCAACTTTTATAAGATTCATGATGTGTTCCGTTGAGGTTTATTCAAAATTAATATAAAATTATAGAATATTCACCTGAAAGGTCCGTCTCCTCAACTTAATTATCATTTAACTGTAGCGCTTTCGGGACTTGTCCCATCATCGGCAGGATTCAAAACTGGTGTTTCACTGAAGATCTGGTAGAGGGGGTTGCATGTATTGGGTTCGTTTTCGTTTATCAGGCTGTTGTTGTGAGCTGCTTTCATGATTTCCATCTCTTCGAGTACGTTTATCTTCGCTGGATTATTTTCTCTGTGCATTACTGTTAGGGTGTTTTCAATATTTAACATGTGATGTCCTTCATGGATAACGTGTTTTGCATAGCTTGATTTACCTTCTGCGTGAATGAAGTCCCGAAAATGTTCTTTGAATCTGATGTTAAAACTCCTGTTAGCATACAGAACCAATAACAAATTAAACAACATAATAAACAATAACATTGAAGAAAATAACATTTTCAACAGCAAAGGAGTTTATAAACTGACATGTAAGGACTGCAACAAATTTTATATAGGAAGGACAAACAGGAGTTTTAACATCAGATTCAAAGAACATTTTCGAGACTTCATTCACGCAGAAGGTAAATCAAGCTATGCAAAACACGTTATCCATGAAGGACATCGCATGTTAAATATTGAAAACACCCTAACAGTAATGCACAGAGAAAATAATCCAGCGAAGATAAACGTACTCGAAGAGATGGAAATCATGAAAGCAGCTCACAACGACAGCCTGATAAACGAAAACGAACCCAATACATGCAACCCCCTCTACCAGATCTTCAGTGAAACACCAGTTTTGAATCCTGCCGATGATGGGACAAGTCCCGAAAGCGCTACAGTTAAATGATAATTAAGTTGAGGAGACGGACCTTTCAGGTGAATATTCTATAATTTTATATTAATAATGAATGAAATGAATTAGACAAAAAAAATAGTTTACAGATTAGCCATAATAGACCTTCAGCCATCATTGTTAATCGTACTGATGCTCCAAAATTAAATTAAATAGCATGCACCGCCCATGTTAGTAGAACAAATTGTGAATATGCAGCTTATTCGTAACGACATCTACAATCTCTAAATTATTTTATAATTGCTACAATAATTGTAAACCCACTCATAGTATTTTCTAGGTCTTTCAATATTATTTTAAAAGTCCTACAATTTTGTATTTGTAAGTTCCTTTAAATATGGTTTACAAAGCTGCATACAGTTTCGTATTTTCTAAGTTTTAAATTTTTTTTAATACAAGTCTTTATATAGTTTCCATTTTTTAGTTTTTTAAATATTTTTTAACATATAATTTGATATATTGAAGAGAAAATTTTTTGCCTAGACCGGGACTCGAACCCGGGACCCTTGGCTTTCCGGGCCAAGTGCTCTACCAACTGAGCTACCGAGGCGAGTTACGATCTAGATGCAAATTTTTCTCTTATATACGTTGTAATTCCCTATCGTCAAATGCTTTTGAAACCATTGCTTCTATCTTTGCAAATGGCGGCTTCTTAGTTAAGAAGACATTTATTGGGAATTTAACATTACTTTATAAAGCTAGTAAGGCTTCTAATGATGTTTTTATTATTGATTTAACATTTCTCAATGAAAGATATATAAGAGAAAAATTTGCGTCTAGATCATAACTCGCCTCGGTAGCTGAGTTGGTAGAGCACATGGCCCGGAAAGCCAAGGGTCCCGGGTTCGAGTCCCGGTCTAGGCAAAAATTTTTCTCTTCAAATATAATTTATCTTTCATTGAGAAATGTTAAATCAATAATAAAAACATCATATAATTTGATAACCTATATACAGTTTTATATGAGGCACTTAGAATAGCAAGGGCATATACGTAAAATAGTAGTTTTGAGAAAAACGCATTTAAAGATTCACAAACTTTTTCTCTATATCACATGACATAGCGTATCCATCAATGCGAAGAAGTTAAATATTGTGTTCTGTAGTGGTTTAAAATTCGGACCGATATGAAAGTAATAATATTTATTGACAGTAAAAATTGGGCCTATTGCAAGTTAAACTTATTAGGCTCCTTCAGAAAAGACAATCTATAGCTATTATTGACGTGATAAATTACAAACATATATTAATGGTGAATTTTGTAACCCTGGTTTCCAAAATACTCTTAAGTTATTCTATTTTAATATTCATAATTTTTATTACAATTTAACAGTAAAGTAAAAAAAAATAAACTAGGGATTTTACTCTTAGACAATACTGTAGTTGTTCATTGACGTTACGTATTACGAAATGGAGTAACATGCTTAGTAAATTGTAAAATTCTAAATAAAACATGAACACATTGATTAAGGAAACAAATAATTAAAAATCATTTCGACTCACCAAGGCCAAAATATGGATGCAGGCACAAGAACTTGTGAAAATACTGTTGAAGCTGGATTAATAATTTAACAGGTCCTCATCCACTTCGTCATCTTCTTCCTGGGATAAGCGATTCAAAGTTTCTTGGGCAGAAAATATGCTGTTGGAAGTACCCATGGTGAGTTGCTTGAATGTAGGAAGAAGCACTCAAATAGGCTATTTGCCGGCTTTTCTGAGGAAATAGCTGGAGTGGTTTTGTGTATTTTTCGGATAAGGTGATTTGAAAGATTAAAATGATTCTAATCATACATTTTTCCACATCCTTTTTGCAGATTTATATTACGAGGGCGGATCGGAAAGTAACGCACAATAATTTTTTTCTGCCTTGGTATTGCAGCTAGAATGTTGAAATTTCACAGAGATATAGTTTGAAGTTTTCACTACAGATGGTATTTTTTTCTCAGGTGCACCTCTTGCGAGAGAAGCTTGAACTATGCAACAAAGATGGCGTGCATGCTACAGTCGTCCACCTGTGAGGAACAGAGAAGTGTTGTTCGATTTTTGTGGGTCAAAGGGCATAAACCCAGTGAAATTCACAGGGACATGCGTGGCGTGTATGGGGATGATTGTATGGACCGTAGCAATGTCTCCAGGTGGTGCACATTCTTCCAAGAGGCACGCGTGAACCTTAGTGATTCGCCACGTGATTCGCCTTAGTGATTCCTGGCCGGGAAACGCTTTGAGACAGATGTGGAAGTGAAATCAGCAGTGCGCAGATGGCTACACTCCAACCAAACGGACTTCTACGAACAGGGCATATTGAAACTGGTAACACGATGGGAAAAATGTGTTGAGAAAGTTGGTGACTATGTCGAAAAGTAGGTAAAAGATGTAAGTTCATTTGTGATTTTTTCCTTTTTTTTACTATTAAACTTTTTAAAAAAAAATTATTGTGCGTTACTTTCCGATCCGCCCTGTGGACGACTGTAGCATGCGCGCCATCTTTGTTGCATAGTTCAAGCTTCTCTCGCAAGAGGTGCACCTGAGAAAAAAATACCATCTGTAGTGAACACTTCAAACTATATCTCTGTGAAATTTCAACATTCTAGCTGCAATACCAAGGCAGAAAAAAATTATTGTCCGTTACTTTCCGATCCGCCCTCATTTAAGGTTCTTCTGTATTGTAGGCAGGTTTGATTCAAGATCCCATTTTGTAATTATTGGAATGAACGAATACTCTGCCTTCCAAAAACTTGGCGCCCAGAACTTGCCGCTTTATGTGATCCTGGAGAATTTGAACATCTTTAAAATCTTCTCTCCTCATTGACATTACATCAAAAGGGTTCTTTCTCCTGCATACTTTAATGTGTTGCTCATAGTGTACGGTGGTAAACATTTCTCTTCTATGAACATGTTTCTCTATATTACCAAAATCACGGTCACAGGGTAAGTATGAGTGCCCTGGCACCATCAACGTGTGTTCAATTTTCATAAAACGGTCTGCATGGTCATATTAGAGGCAAGTCAAAACTATGTTTAAATTTTTGTTTTAAAAATATGCAACGTCTTCACTTCTGGTGCTATTTTATTTTCTATGTAATGCATGGGGCAACTTGAAATTTCAGTAGACCCTCGTTTTCCAGTGCTCTCGTCCCAAATGAACATAGAGGTATTTCCAGTATTAAGATTGTGAATTCTAAAATTATAAGTCCGTAATTTCCATTTATAGTACTGCATACCCTATGTATTTTAGAAGTTTACAAGACACTGAGAATGTATGTAATACCTAGCATGTACAGCGAAAGAACTGAACGAAAAACCTATTCATCTGCACATCACTCTCGTAGAAATAACCAGACAACGATATGCACTTAAGATAATATCCAGACCTAAACAAACTCGAGGAATATAATGAGATAAGTGTGCGGAAAACTAGGCCGGCCGCATATGTCTTTGCTATTCTCAAACTCATCTGTTATTGCACTGTGATGTATTAGGTCTAACACCACGTATTATTGCAATGGAGATTTCATTATCTTCCAAGGCATATCAACAGTTCTTACTCACAGGGATGAAAGAAGAAGGTTCAGAGTTTAAACTGCAATAATGAAAAAATTTGATTTTTGTTGATACGCCCTTGCTATTCGAAGTGCCTAATATGTCCTAAGTTTTTTCAAATATGTTTTTAAAATCTAATTTACAAGTATGTACATAATTTCGCATTATTATTACGTATTTTTTTAATTCAAAGTGGAGATTTAGACCTGCAAAAATGACGATAAGATTACATTATATTAACATTTATTTTTAAATTAATGTTTGATAATGATTTTTCGGCCATAGCAGCATAAAATAATTTTATAAATACTTCAGAATTAAAGTACAAATACATGGACCGTCTAAAAAAATATTGGATTTATAACAATTTTTGTCTCTACACAGGACTAAGACTTTTTTTTTAAATTTTGGATTAGATTGATCCTTTGAAGTTCACATTGAGAAGGCTGCTGCCGTCCTGACACTGTCTCCCGGCGTTATAATTGACAATTTTTAATTTTAATAAAATGTTATTAAAATTGTAATTAATTTGGTGGTGAAGATCAAGAAAATAGCAATCAGAATGTTAAGGAAACCATCAAAACCTTAACAGAATGGTTTGCTGGACGTACGGATGGTTAAACACATTTTAAATCAAAACTAATAAAATTCATATCAAATTCCGTTGAGGTGAATGGTCATAAGATAAATATTAAAATGTACCTGTTGGCAGGTGCCATTGTCCTCAAATTTGTTAAAATGTATATAAAATATTAAATGTAGACCTTTCGGAAGTTAACTTCCATCATCAGCAGGATGAGATAAGGTGCTGTAGACGTTGCAGGTCCTGATGCATCTCCAGTAGGAACTGATTGGTTTTTAAGTATCTCATATAAGGGATTGTATGTTTGGGGTGCATTCTCATTCAATAGCAAGTTGTTGCCGACTTGTTTCAAGATTTCAAGCTCTTCAGTATATTCATTTTAGCTGGTATTCTCAGTGAACTAACGATAAAGTGTTTTAAATTGTGTTCATACGATGATCAGCGTTAATTATGTGTTTAGCATAGCTTGATTTGCCACCCGCGTACATGAAATCTCTGACGTGTTCCTTAACCCGTCAGCGTGGAGCGACGTGACGTGTACGCAAGTTGAATTCTTCACCCAATGCGGAACGACGTGACATGTACGCTAGCTACACGCACTACTTTAAACTGTAATTATGACCTTTGTGTTTACATTAACTATTTACCGTGTATACAAATTTTATGTAGAGACTTCAAAGTTTATATTAGTGCATATATTAACTGATTACGGCCCTCAGTAACAAGTTAAAATAATTTTATATTTGCGTTTATTCTTGCGGCCTCTGACATTTTTCTTAAATTTATAACTTGATAAAGGATTTCTTATAAAACTAAATTAGCCTTTTTTTGTAGATTAGCTTGTCTATCAAATTGAATTTATTTTCAAATCCCTTCATTTTTAATAATAATGTCACAAAATTCAGTATATATAAAGGCCCAACAAAGTTATTTCCGATTTACGCTATAGTACAAGACCACAAGAGTAAATTTCAGATATATATATATATATATATTTCAAATGACGATATCCTTACATTATGGAAAGGTAGTTAGTCTACAATTCAGTCAGTATCTAAAAGGTAAAGTGGTCCACTACAGACCTTAGAAGGTTCTTGGGATATTAGGAGGTTAAGGCTCCCACTTTTCTAAACTATCGGTACTTGATGTAAGCCGAGTACTTATTTCTGTCTGACGGCCCATAACAAGCATCTGGTACTCATTTCAGTTAGAGACTGAGTCAACCCCGGGTTCACGGTGCCGCCTGAAGGTTTGGTTCAGTTTAAAAATCCTGATCCACCGGGACTCAAACCCTCGATCTTCCGGCTTGTAGCATGTTGATCTTTTAAGTCCACACCTCCGGTGAAACTATTATAGTCATATTTCATCAACTGTTTTCGGTTTGGAAACCAGAAGAAAGGCATTGAAATTAGGGTTGATGAAGGTCTTAGTACAACAGGTCTGATGTGTAGAAAGACCATTTTTTGAAGGCACACGACCTAAAATAATGTTTCCAAAGTGTTAGAAAGACACATTTGGAGAAGGCTGCCCCCCCCTGCAAGAAAGAAGGTCAGCGCATAGAAGCAATGTGTTTGTAATAAACATGAACAAAGTAAACACAAGGGGAAAAAAATACACTTATTGTTGCCCGAGTGTCAAACAGCTGGTTTACATTTTGAAGATTTATCACACCAATTTTTGAAGTTCATACTTTTTTTTTCAAGACCCTTTTCTTTGTGTAAATATTTCGTTTTGTTGTTAGGTAAAGTCGGTTCTCTGAATTCTTCAAAGAATCTCTAGTGCAATACACTGTGTCACTTATGTGAGAAGTTTACAAAAAGGACCTATTTCAACTGTGGCACAACAACCATAAATAAGTCTGCAAAAAACGCAGAGATGTTACCTGAGAACCGTAACAAATTTAATTAATTAAATATTATATTAAGGGTTCACCATAAACGAATTGCAAAAACATTTAAATTACTCAAGATATATCAATTTAAATGCGTTATTGGAATACTGGCACTGAGCGGCTGAGTTTAAATACCGGTGAACTCCTCCCGCATCAGAGTATTCTCGGCCATTTAAATCCATCCACTCTGAAGGGTTAAATCTTATGTTGAAGTTTCTATTTGTCCTGCCTATATAAAATTTATTACAATCTTCACAAATTAAAAAAAAAAAAAGTAATAAACAAAAACATAAACATAGCTTATAAAACCAATAACAAATTAAACAACATAATATATAATGGCATAGAAGAACATAATAAATTCAAGTATAGTAAAGGAGTTTACAAACTCGCATGTAAAGATTGCAATATATTTTATATAAGAAGGACAAATAGAAACTTCAACATAAGATTTAAGGAACACATCAGAGATTTTATGTATGCGGGTGACAAATCAAGCTATGCTAAACACATAATTAATGCTGGTCATCGCATGCACACAATTGAACACACTTTATCAATAGTTCACTGAGAAAGAATACCAGCAAAAATCAATGTACTGGAAGAGCTTGATATCTTGAAACAAGTCGACAACAACTTGCTTTTGAATGAGAACGCACCCCAAACATACAATCCCTTATATGAGATACTTAAAAACCAATCAGTTCCTACTGGAGACGCATCAGGACCTGCAACGTCTACAGCATCTTAACTCATCCTGCTGATGATGTTAGTTACTTCTGAAAGGCCTACAGTTAATATTTTATATACATCATTTTAACAAAGTTGAGGACGATGGCACTTGCCAACAGGTACATTAAAATTTTTAATTGTTATCTTATATTTTAAACAATCCGCAATTACTTTTCACATATTAATGCCTCTGCATTAAAAAAATAATAAAGGGAATTATTTCCCAAATTTCGCATTCTTTCCGATCATTTAGAAAAAAAGTCATAGGCTTTCAGTTAACAACGGGCAGTGGGGTGAGTTATTGCCCGTGCAGAGCACGTAAGTTCTGGACGTTTAAAAGAGTGTTTTTGGATTGAGGATGTTGGCAACTTCTGGAGTTTTTTGGGTTGTTGAGTGGTGGCAACCTATTTGACATAACAATGGAAGAGGAGGGAAAGTAGCAAGTAAATAATGTAGCACTATCCTGTTTTACGTAAATATTACAAATATGTAGAATGAAGTTGTAAAGGAATGTGTTGTGAAAGATCATTGGACAAACTGTGTTGAGAGCAGTACCAAATGGTTTTAAAAATTATGTAAGTTTGCAACAGTAGCGTGAGGATGTTGTATGGAAAATCATGTGTGGCAAACAGTAAACTTCAGCCATTTAATGTTTATTACTGGGTTTTCAGGGTTGTTTTTGTATTCGGGGGTTTGGGCTGAAAATGCATGTAAAATATTGTTGCCCTACAGGCTTAATCAGCTGCTAAGGAGGTCAATACCCAGGAGGTAAAGTAACCAGATTGTGGAAACCTTTTTGGATAAAAACTTTGTCCATGACTTAATAGACCAAATGTGACGCTAGCAAGAAACATAGCACAGAAACAGTAAAAAAAAACAAGACTATTTAAAAATTATACATGGAGACAAAAAGCACTTGCATTTAAAGAAGGCAAATGTTCAGTTCAAAGAACGACGGCAACCCTTTCCATTCCTAGCACAGATTAATTACAGAACAGACAGTAAAAAAGCTCACCAATTTGTCTCATCTTTAAATAACACACAAAGAAGCAATATAAAAACAAACCTTTGAAATATAAACAACAAAGGGAATATGTTGAAGAACATAAATTGCATAATTTCAAATTTCACCAAGCCACAAGCGCTTAGCTGAACCATTAAGGAAAATAAGGAGACTCAAAAGAAGTACAAACACTCAAATAAAAAAAACATTATTACCACCAAATCTAAGCAACGAGGACAAAGAAGCCATTTTGATCAGTAAAAATTTCTGCATACAAGAACTCAAAGAAGCAATTAAAGGTTTAGGAAAAAAAATTGCAAAAAAAAAGCGGGACTGGTAAAATAATGTCTGAATATTTCAAACATTTAGGAAGAAAAGCACAGAATGCGATCTTAAAATATCTTCATTTTGAGTTGTGGAACACTGGTGTAACTCAGATATTTGGAGGCAAGCAATCATTATACCTATATTAAAACCAAACAGAAGATCCAGCAGGAATAGATAGCCAACCTACCAATTGCCCTTACAGAGTATCTTAGTCGCAAACATGGACAAAATGATATAATTGCACAGATTAAATGGGTTTATAGAAAAACAGCACCTAATAACTCCTTTACAGGCAAATTTCAGAAAATTTCCTTTCTACCCACACAGGTTGGCATGCTTAGCCAATAAATCAAAGATGCATCATAGACAAATCAAAAACAACATTAGCAGTATTCTCTGATTTCACAAAGTGTAATATGATTCAAGTTTGGCGTAAAAACATTACTTACTCCAAAATTATGAACCATGTCATAGAAAGGGTCTAGTGCCTTAGATGTGTTCCGGGCTCCAAGCTGTTTCACCGAAAGATTTATAAGTACCAAATATACTGAGAATTACACTCAAATTCGGAAACAAATTCAAAATTGTCTCCCACAAGGATCAGCCCTAAGTACAATCCTTCTCAAGATTATGATCAATGATTTACCCCAAAAACGTCTACAGAATAAAAAACATTAATTGTGCTCTCTTTGCAGACAACCTAGTAATATGGACCTCAGCAAAAAATAAAGATGAATCAAAATTATCAAGAGAAATGAATAAAGCATTAGAAGACCTGTCAATATGGTGTGAAGAAAATTTAATGACCATAAACCAAGCAAAATCATATTCCTTAAAACATAAAGTTCCACAGATTAAAGTTTCATTGAAACTTTTGAAGAGACTTACTGCCACAAAATGGGGTTGCTGAAGATCAACTTTAAACTAGGCATACAAGTCATATAAAACCAGTTTTACATTATGGATCTGAAGTGCTAGTTACATCTCCCAATCATGTGAACAAACTGGAAAAAGTCCAAAATCAAGCTTTGAGAATAATTACTGATGGTGTTAAAACAACACCAATACTAGCAATGCAAATCTGAACCTACAATAGACCAATACAGTATGATATTGAAGAAAAATGGAATATTTTATATGAAAAACTAAGAAGACTTCCATATCAGCACTACTGAAATAGCTACATAAATCAAAACAGACATCTAAAAACTCAAGTAGGATTCATCCAAAAAATATTACAGATTAAAGAGAAATATGAAATACGAGGGTGGATCAAATATAAACCGGAATTTGTATCTGGAGGCTCTGGTAGCAAACTGCAAAGGTTGCGGTTTGTAGGGGAAGTTGGTGAGGGTGTCTGGAGTAGGGATCTTGATGTGTCGCACTCCTAAGAGCGGCCGCTTGCTTCAGTATGCCATGAGCGAGCAAGAGGTACCCACGTCTGTTGCGCAATGCAAACCTTCTGAAATTTTGAGAAGGCTCCATGCGCAGTTTGCAGAAGCAACCCTTTCGAAGACGCAGGTGTATGATTGGCGCAACAAAATTTTAGCGGGCCGGGAATCAGTGGAAAATGAGCCCCACCAAAGACGGCAACGGACAAGCATCACTGCAGACAACATTTTTGGGACTCTGAAGGAGTTTTGCTAGTAGATTTCCTTCATGAACGACGAACAGTGAATGCAGAGTACTACTGCCGGCTTTTGGATGAGACGAAAGCAGCATATCACAACAAGTGCCACCAGAAACCGATCCGAAATGTGATTGTGCTGCATAACAATGTAAGGCCACACACTGCTCGATTGACACAAGAAAAACTGATGAAAATGCATTGGACACCTCTGGAACATCCTCCTTACAGTCCAGATTTGTACCCTGTGACTACCATTTGTTTGAGCCACTGAAAAAAGACCTGGGAGGAAGGCAGTTTGGTGACAATGCAGCGGTAGAGGAGTTCGTGCGCAACTGGCTGACTACACGTCATCCCTCATTCTTCAAGGACGGCATCAAAAAGTTGCCAACTCGATGGCAAAAATGTGTTGGAAATGCAGGAGACTATGTAGAAAAATGAAGTGGTGGTTTTGTATTTTTTTTGTTGATTCAATAAAATTGTAAACAATAATTCCGGTTTATATTTGATTCACCCTTGTACCACAGATGGCACAAAAACTTATAACTTCAATATCCCCTCTCGAATTTGGCAGCATGAACTATTCGTTAAACCTGACAGAAGAGATCAACAAAAAAACTACAAGCTCAATAGTAATGAAACAATTAGCACTAGAAACAACCAACATTAGATATCCAGAACAAATTTGGCTTCATGTCTATACAGATGGAGGCACGCCGTAGCGTAGTGGTTAAGGCACTGAACTACAAGCCGGAGGGTCAAGGGTTCAAGTCCCGTTGGGGTCAGGATTTTTAAACTAACCCAAACCCTCTGGCGGCACTATGGCCCTGGGGTCGACTCAGCCTCTAACGGGAATGAGTACCAGACGCTTGTTCTGGGGTAAAGGTGGCCGTCACGCAGGGCTGACAACCCGGCTGATGTAAAGTGCCGATTGTCTAGAAAAAGTGGGAGCCTTAACCTCCTACTACCCCAAGGGCCTCCGAGCCTGTTGTGGGATCACTTTACTTTTTTTGTCTATACAGATGGGTTGCTAATGAATAAGAAGCAGCAGCAGGAGCAGGAATAATGTGTAAACTCTTCTCATTTTACATCTCTTGGGAAATATACAACACATTATGACGGCGAACTACAAGCAATACTTACAGCCCTACAACAATTGTTTCTTCATATCAATTCTTTCCAAAATGCTGTAATACTTTCTGACTCTAGCTCAGCCATAATGGCACTAACACACAACCAGACCATCCATGACCATAGAATAGAAGCCAAAAATTGCATCAGGATGTTGAAAAATCTAAACAGAAATGTTGTTCTACAATGGATTCCGGCACATTGTGGCGTGGAAAGTAATGAGAAGGCTGATATGCTTGCAAAAAAAAAGTACACTCATCCAACAGAGTAAGATCAATTACCTATCTTTCAAATCAGTACAGCTCTACACCAAAATGAAAATAGAATCCCATATAGCCAAACAAAACAAAATCTTTAATAGTGAGTGGAGAACATATTTTTATCGATTCACCTCATATGATTTCAAACCGTCGGTATCAAAGAAATTTGGAATCATATGAGGTGAGTCGATAAAAATATGTTCTCCACTCACTATTAATGATATAACCTCATAATGTTTACTTCCCAATATTAATTTAAAAATAAAACAAAATCCAATGTGAAAACAAGACATGGAAAACATTACTAGAACCAGATACAATACCAAACAGCCCCCGATCAATTGCAGTTGCATTATTTCGTCTTGAAACTGGTCATGATTGCTTGGCAGCACATCTACATAGAATTAAGCTACTAGACTCTTCACACTGCATAGTATGCAAGGACACAAATACGATAATGAACAAGGAAGGATCACTTGATGTTCTGCGCTGAACTTCAGAAAATAGTTGGAACGCCATTCCAAATTGCTGAATATTATTGGGAAGCCCGCAATCAAATGATAATTCAAGAGCTTCAGAACATTTGAATTATTATTATTATTATTATTATCGTATCATTATTGTTATTACCCTATAAAATGTTGTTTGTACATGACATTTACATTGCTACATTTATTGTATCTTTAACTGTTTATAATTAGTATAGTGTATATCTATATTTGTCGAATATTTATTTGTATTTGTGCTGGTTGAGTGGAAAAGAGGGCCTTATGGCCTTAACTCTGCCAGAATAAATAAAGTATTATTATTATTATTATTATTATTATTATAATACTACTACTATGTTTTATACAGAAAACCATAGGTTACCAAATTTAACTAAACCAATATAATCTAATAAAGCTCTTAACTACTGACATTAAGAATACATTTAATGTTGAGACGGTAAAAGATGTTGGAGATTTTGAATTATGGCATCCTGAATCACATGAAAAGTTTTTATTCCTCATTTAATGTGAAGTTAAATAATTTGAACTAGAGGAAATTATTAGTTGATATTTTTAATAAAAGTTACTTCTATGCCATTTCACATCACAATGTTATCATAAAAAATATTACCAAATTCATCACAAGAGCATCAGTTCCATCAGAATTTCTGACTTGGTCAAAGATAAGGACTCCCCATTAAACCTTTGCTTGATGTAACAGCCTTAAATCCGACAGCTATGAATTATTTATAGATTTTTTCTAATAAATAGTCATTACAATTACTATTATACAAAAAGTTCATAGGGTAATCTGGAGTGTCATGTCACTGGGGAAGAAATGGAATTCTAAATTCAGTATAAAAACAGCTTACATCCATAGCTCCAGCTTCCATTCTGTTGCCATTAATGTTAGGGATTTTTAAGTGACTTATTTAGCTTATTTTGGTGAAAGAATACACTTGCAGTCTTAAGAGCAGAATAAGAGAACAGTGCATGCAGTAAGTTATCACAGTGTAAATTGCTGGATAACTGGCAGATATGAATAGATCTCTCTCAAGTTTTTTACAATGGAATGATATCCTTACAATCCATGAAATAAAAAGAGGAAACTTCTGACATTCTATAACATATATTTTTTACATTTCATCATCTATTATCCAGTTGTTCACGCAGTAAGAACTTTAGGAAAAAGTCAGTTTTATGTCTCTCAGGAATTCTTCTAAGTTCCACAGAATCGCAGCGCGCATGCGCGAGTTGCTGTAATGGTTAATATAGACTCCGGTAGATGGCTCTGCAGTCGGCGTCACCAACTTTGGGAATAAATTTCCAAATGCAAAAAAAGAAAAAAAAAAATTGACGTTAACTAACTTGCCATTTTCTAACTAAAGAAAACAATTTACATGCATATTATTTCTTCCCAAATGCTTAAAAATGGACGTAAACCAACTTCCCATTTCCTAACATAACAAAGCAATTTACATGTGTACTATTTAATGAACTATAAACTAATTTTACGTACACTAACACTAACTATAGTTTCAAATTATTTTCAAATGGTGGCAACGTTGGAACAACATGGGAAAGTAGCAAGGAAGTAATGTATCCACGATCATGTTTTACGTAAATATATAAATATAAAATATTGTGAAGAAAGCTTGAAGATCATTGCAAAATGTTTAAAACAGTACAAAACGTGTTTACAAGTGTTTAGTGCATCAGTGGCATAAGAATGTAAGTGTAGAAATGTGAGAGACGTAAAAACCGACCACATCCGAACTTTATTTTTTACTTCCCTATCACAGTTGAGGAAGTGGATAATGCATCTTAACTTTGGATACGGTGCAAAAAGTGGACACCTGAATTTCAATCTAATTTTGGTTTTATAATTAAGCTTAGGCACACCAAAGATGAAAACACAAAAAAAATTTGCAGACCATCCACAAACAAACCACAAAAATGACATTTACTAACAACAAACCTTAGGTTAACTTCCAATGTGATGCCTAAGGAAGTGAGGAGAAAGCAAGCAGATGCAATATCATATATTTAAAACATCTCTCCTCTCTTTCACAACAGATATACTGGAATCAGAAGTAGTCTTTTTGTTTTCCCTGCATTGTAAGGATATCCCTTACCTTATTAAACAAAAGAAAATTATAAATTACTTCTTAGTTATTTTAAATAGTTTAACATCAATTTAAAGAAAAGGAAAACACACCTCTTTTGGAAAGAATGGTGCCATAATAGACATAGAGCAGAAGCTGATGAAATCAACAAGCGCAAGAGAAGTGAGTGTTAGTTTTTGAGTGCGACTGAAATGTCTAACAGGTCCAGGTTCAGGATGTGGTTGTGTTCTCAGTAAACGTTCACGTTTGCATCTTAGTTCACTAGAATATTTATTCAATTGACAAGCTGGCAATGACTGACTACGAACACATCGCTGTCTTTTTCTTCTTGGATCTCTACTCCTATTTGCATTGTCTCTTTTCCAGGAAGTTTTAATTCCCGGATTTGGAGATGCTGGTACCACTGAAATTGCTTCTCCATTACTTTCTGGAACCCTGTCATTAAATGTTGTAGAAGGATCTGAAACTTCCTGAACTTCTGAAGCCTCCATACCTGATCCTGGATGGAACACAGCATAACTATTAGTACCCATTGCTAAATGCCCAAAGAAACATAAAAACGATTCTGTATTTGTATTTTCACAATTCTTGCCTTCATTCACTTCCACATATAAAACCTAAACAGAAAACTTCATTGCTTCTCTGACTAGTAAGGAACACTAGGACCAATGTTTATTTCTGATTACAGATACACCCAGGGAAAATTGACATATATACAAACAACTTATGTATATAAAGATTAAATTGCAGCAATGCAACACAACAGCTGAGGACTTCTGCCCATGCGCTCTTATGCATAGAGCATGGAGTTCTCTATGATGCTTATGCTATGGTTTATTATACGAAGTGACGCGTGCTCGCGTTACGCTCGGCGTGATGCTGGTTTCACATCGGTACTCTATGGCATGGAGCGCTTTCGGTACAGCGCTTATGTTTATGGAATTGACGCCAGATTGCACCACATATATGGGAAATCGAAATGACCAACGTTCATAATTTATTCCCAAACGTGTTTATGAAAAAATGGTTGTATACAAACCTGTCCCTGCATAACCTTCTTCTTCTTCTTCTTGTAAGCCCATGTTTCCCTTAACAGAGATTTAGGCGCTCTCCCCCTACAGGAAAGTATTTGAACCATACTAATTTAGTTACACTTGTTTTTGTATAGATGTCATTTGAGTGGTCCGTGGTCAGCGTTCCGCCTCGTTCTGACATCTAGGGAACAAAGGCAGTACTAAGACGGGAAATTTCGGTAAATTTTGCTTAGAGACCTTTTCATTCAGGCTTAAGGATTTTTTACGAGCCTGAAAAACTTCAGACTCGAAACCCTCGGCACAAAGTCCCTCCCGGAGGACTTGCTCCTTAGATTTTTCCATCCTAAAAACATCTATCGACCCCGGCCGGGTTTGAATCCGCGACCCTCGGGACCAGAAGGAGGGAGCATAACCACTAGTACTAAAGTAAAGTAAAGTGATCCTACAACAGGCCCGGAGGCCCTTGGGGTAGTAAGAGGTTAAGGCTCCCACTTTTTCTAGACAATCGGCACTTTTTGTCAGCCGGGTTGTCAACCCTGCGTGACGGCCGCCTTTACCCCCAGAACAAGCGTCTGGTACTCATTTCCGTTAGAGGCTGAGTCGACCCCAGGGCCATAGTGCCGCCAGAGGGTTTGGGTCAGTTTAAAAATCCTGACTCCAACGGGACTTGAACCCTCGACCCTCCGGCTTGTAGCGCAGTGCCTTAACCACTACGCTACGGCGTGCCCCCGCACCTAATGAAATAAATTACATACATACTATTTAATAAACTATAAATTAATCTGATGTACACTAAACTGGCCCATTAGAATCTAATGAAATGAAGTGATTGAACATTTATTTCTTAAAATATGTTTTGGAATTGAATGCAAATGTTGGTCATTCACACATATTTCCTGCCATCTGGTGGATTTAATATTATAAGCGTTCGCGCATGCGCACTTCAATTCTAAAGAACTTTGAAAAATCATTGAGAGGAAAAGTTATAATTTGTGTACATAAATAAACATATAATTTTTTATGTTATGGCCCGCTGGTTTTCTTAGGCTGAAAGGACCTTCGGGACTTGGAAAATCTGGTAGCGTGAGTATTTAGCCCAGCGTTAGTATGAGGATGTTCAGTTATATATGTATACGTGTTTTGAAATAAACAAATGGATTCTTAAATTCAACTATTTTATTTCTAGAGAATAATGATTACAATAACTAAGTATTCTAGCCCAAAATAACTAATCTAAGCTTATACGTATTATGAAACCCTACAATTGAACTTTCTTTGAGTTTGAGAACGGGAGATGTGGGTTTATAAATTTACCCTAATCTATATTTTTTTAAATTCTAATATCCCTTTTTAAATATAGTATTAAATTGTTTAATTGTACTTGATTCCCTTCCAAAAATCCTAGCAATTTTGTTAAGAAAAATGGTAGCTTGACTCACCTTTCAGCTGCTCTTGCTTTCACAGACAGACACGAGGCCCTCACTTTGCCAGGGTTAAATACTCAACTTGACCTACCTTTCCACTGACTAACTGTACTAACATACCATAGCCCTAACAGTAGTAACATTCCACTCTAAAAGTAGAGATTTTACAGTTAACTTCCTTGAAAACCCTGTTCTGAAATATACCATGTCTATACTTTATTTGAACAAACTTTTCTTTGAATAATTAAAATAATCTATAAAATAATTAAATAAAATACTCTATGTATTCATAACATATTCCCCCCTTCTCAAACCCAAGATACGGTCTTTTAAGGACCTTTTTGGGGCCGATGAAGTTGTGTACTTAACTACGCACAAGCTTTCTAGATGATCTGGTTTTTGGTTACATTTGATACGACAGATTTGTTCTATCTCCTGTTCCTAAAGGCTACTTAACCCTTTCCAAAATAATATTCAAAAACAGGAATTTTAACAGGTACAATATTAACATAGTCATAGAAATTAGTGTGTTCAAGTTAATCCATTTTCTCTTTACAATTAACCGCAGTTCTCTTTTCTATATGGAACATTTGAGGCTTACATACTCCATCTTATTCCCACACCATTTATTTGGTGTTAAAAAACATGCTAGACACCAGGAAAGAAAAAAAAATGGATCAGCTTGGCACTCTGCACCTGAAACAAGAAGATATACATAACAACACAAATTATTCTTATTCCCCTTTCTCAATTTTCTCTTGTTGCTAAGTTCTATTGTTTTCTTCAATGCAGTTTCTTCTCCACACTGTCATCCTGAATAAAAGAAAAATCTAAAACTTTAATTAGAGCTTATCACTTTTCTTCATAACACTAAGCTTTCACACTAGGCCTGCCCACAGAGAAAAAAACTGAAACACTATGTTCTTGTTTGTCGTCTCGCCATGTTAGCTGCTCATGTTGATCTCTCTCTTCAGCATCCTTGGTTGAATCCAATGTTTGGAACCACGTTCTGTGTTGGTATCTTCCTTCAGTTAGTCAGTTGGGAGAGAACCATGCCGGGTACTTGGGTCTTTCTTTGAAGTTCTCGTGACCAGCTACTTCCTATTAGGAACCATGGATTATCATGAGGATAGGTTTAATAGGATATCTGTTTTTATTATTCTGGTGGTATCTCTACATTACCCCTACTGTAGGCTACAGGTTAGGAATTTTATACGATCCAAGGACCATCAGAGGTTCGGCTTGATATGGTTAAGGTATTTGCTTGGTCTCTCATGTCGCACCGTATTGACTGGTGGACATGTTCCATGTTGAATGGCTGTGTCTCTGTTGTAGTGAAGTTGTACCCGCATAGGTCCTGGCTTTCTCCATTGTTCCGGCAGCAACCGATCTGCCCAAGTGTCTCTCCAGCTGAGGTGGTGTGGGGAATGTCCTAGGTGACTAAACATTCGTCGTTAGCCCAGTCGGGCTCGTAGTGTTAGATCATGTGTAAATGCTACTTAACCAATACCAAATTAGACCCATTAATATTCGCATCCTGAATTTCTGTCATCGTTTCCTTAGGGTCCTGAGTTTGAAAGCATTATTTTCCTTTCCCCACTTCTGAAATAACTGCCTCTATTTCTTAACTCTCCCTTTCCTAGTCTTAATTGTTCTTGAATTGAGATATGATTTTTAAGCTACTTGTGTCTGGACAGGGATTCAGGTTTGCATTAATCATTGGTCAAATTTTCTCTGATCATCTGATCTTACTGCTAATATATCAATCCACTTAGTTTAACTTCTTAATCCTTACTGATTCAAATTTGAAAGTCACAGTGATGTTACGTAACCTGAGTCCTTGTCCTCATTCTCCCTTCTGCTGCCCTAACTTCTGATACGGTGTACTTTTACACTCTGACCTCACCTAACTGTTAGTTTGAAATGGAAAATTCTCATAGCTGATTTGTTGAACTTTTATACATTTATTTTTCGTTTGTATACTTTATTCCCTGATTGTTTCTTTATCTGCATGTATATTTAAACTTCTCTTTTTCTTTCTCTACTCCTTACTCCCGGGGTTTCCTTCATTTTCCTATTACATACATATCAACATTTATTGGGGGTCGTTTTTCCCCCCTTTTACTTTGAACCATTTACCCACGTCCGAGTCCAGGGGTTCTTTCCATACGTCTTCTTTCACTCCGAACTCCTCCTCCTTCCTGTACCTGCTCTATATCCTAGGGAGTTCTAATTTACTGTGGACTACTTATGTGCTTAAACTTATCTACATTACCATAGGTGTTTAATCTCTCGTGTTATATCGTCTTGTTCCCTTCCATCCTAGGTCAATCTGTCCCTCTTGGCTCTACTTGTCGATTACACAATCGCGTGTATGTGCGTTTCCCAATTTTCCTTCTGCTCCTTCTAGTGCACTAGTGTTTCCGGTGTTATTTTGCTAGTATTTGTTATCTACCCGCTAGGACTCTATTCTACCTTGCGTACGTCTTTCCCTTCGCGGTATTACTTTCCGCCTTTCTCACCACCGGCGGATTTTTTTGGCATCATCTCCTAGGGATGCCCTAAACATCGCTCGGGTTCGGCCTCGAAGGCGAGGAATGGGAGCCGCATCCAACCTTGGTGACTCAGATTACTCCGGGCTCGGCCTCAAGGCTGAGGACGGTTGGTTCCAATCTCGTCGACGGTGACTCAAGTTCTGTCTGCCTCCCAGTTAGCTTACTCCGCTAATTAACTTGGGGTGGGTTAGCCAATTCGTCGGGTACGACCTTGAAGACTAGGAATAGGACTTGCCTCCGGCTTGGTGACTCGGGTTTGTCCGGGCGCGGCCTCAAGGCGGAGGGCAGTTGTTACCACCCTTGTCGACAGTGGCTCGAGTCCTTCCTAACGAATCCCTCAATCCTGCCGCTTCAGACTTTCGTTTTCAATTATCAATCTTAGAGAGGGTCTGTTGGACTCATCAGACGACGGCCTCATCAACTGAGCGGATTTGATCCTATATTCTTTGATGGTGATCCTACTATTGCCCTCATCACTCTCTAGCCCCGGGTATCAATTAATGTTTATTTCCTCAATAATCTGTGTTTTTGTTCTATCTTCGTTCTCTGATGCCTAACTCTCTATCTGCTGTTGTTCCACGATCCTTAACGTCAGTGCCAAGCCAGCAAGGTTTTATGGCCAGTGCCCCAGGATCACCGAGGAGGTATGTGACTCCAGATCCTATCATTACGGGGGTGTCCCACCTTCCAACTTGCACACTCCCTAACTCCTCGCTATTTCTCTGTCTCTCTCATCTGTGCACTGTTTCCTCCTAAGAGTCGCTGATCGCATCTCTATCCCAGTGGCTCTAGCATATCCCAGGCGTCCTTAGGTAGGATGCCCCTACTGGCTCTAGTATATGCCAGGCCGGCCTCGAGGTAGTATGCCCAACGTCACTTAGCCAAGATTGGCCTAGGTTGCAGTCTATTCGCTCGTTTTTATCTAGATATGGTTCCGAGTGATTTGTGGGCCCAAGTCTGGCGAGCCTTAAAGCGATTTAGTGCTCATTCACTAATCTAAACATGCTCCAAATCCCATGTGTGTGTGTCTATTCTCAATTGGTCATTAGTCCCATTGATATGATATCAAGGTGTACAGAGGGAGAGATCCCGGCCGTAGATTCTTTCTCTGTTTCCTCCTGTATGCATATCAGTCAAGTGTCATGATCAGACAAGTATAATAATTGTTGTGTAAATTTCATTAGAAATATATTCAGTGTAGCCCTTGGAATCCCAAATTTTCATACTAATACTCTCCACTAGATCGATTAACACACCCAACTATCTGTGAAGTATCCTAGCCTCCATCTTCTAAATTACTAAGGGAATAAATTAATTTGTTTCCGATCATTTCTGCATGCTTGGTACTCGGTAATTCAGGGAAAATATTTCAACGCTCGTTTCAAAAAGTTTATAATTTTCTCCTAAGTTCCCATGCCCCTCTTCCGTTCTCTATTACTAATACAATTTTTAACCAAGATGGATAATGCACATCCTTCCTTCTTCAACTGAAACTGTTATCACTCCTTATTACTCGTGGTGTTAAAATAATTCCTAACCTCCCTGTTGGCATAGCTGCTGTTTAATTGAACCTATCATTCGTTTTCCGTTATAGGCTTAACATACTACGTCCCTTTATCTGGACTGCTTTCACGTTATCTTCTCGTGAACTACTACTTATCCAGGAACCCATACGTCCTTAAATGAGTCCTAATTACTGAAATTGAGACTGTGGTTTTCCGTTATCTTTCATTTTATTCATAAGCATAAGTCTTATTACTGGTAGCTCGCTCTTATTTCATTATTATCATTATTATTGTTAGTTATTAATTTACTGTTATTTATTATTATCATTATGCATTATAATTACTGGTAATTTGATTTTATTTCTATTATTATGATTGTTAATATTTATTGTTTTTACTGATGTTTGTTATCATTTTTATTATTATTAATATAGTTATTATTATTGTTAGTTGAATGCAGGCTTTCACGGCCGGTAATCGTAATGTTGAGTGATTCCGGGTTATGTGGCCGTGGTCCATAGTTGGTGTTGATACCAGACGTTTCGCCCTCAACTGCGGAGGGCATCTTCAGTGGCGAGTGCTTCTATGCGTGTTTCCTGGTCGGAAGATCTACTTAGAATGATCGCTGTGGACGTAGAGGACGTTGTGTTAGTGGGGGGTGCAGGGTGAGTGGGCGTGGCTCTTGCTGATTGGCTAATAGTCGTCTCCTTGTTGTCACTGGTGTTAATGCATTTATTTTCTAGTGTATGAAACCAGGCCTTAGACAGTTTGATACCTTCTTCTTTTCTGTTAATATTTCCCTTATGCTTATGTATTTCTATAGCCTCTCGGTATAATCTAGGGAAATAGTAGGAAGTTGTGGCTAAAACTTGTGTATCGTCGAATAGAATCTGGTGTCCATTCGTAATGGCATGTTCTGCTACAGCTGATTTATCCATTTCTCCTTGTCTACAGTTTCTTTTATGTTCTGATAAACGGGTGGCTATACTTCTTTTCGTGGTCCCTATATATGATTTACCACACGAACAAGGAAGTCGATATACGCCGCAAGTGGAGAGAGGTGGCCGAGGATCCTTAGCTGAGCGAAGGCAGTCTTCTATTTTTCTTGTAGGTCTGTAAACTGTTTTTATGTTGTATTTTCGTAGGAGTTTTCCGATACGATCTGTGACTCTTTGTACATATGGTAAGTAGGCTATGCTGGTTGAGGGTGTGTTATCCATTCTGACGTGCTGTCTTCGTGGATGTATGGTTTGTCTTATTTCCTTGGATGTGTAGCCATTTTTCTGGAAACAATTGAACAGATGGTGTTGTTCTTGTTTAAGGTGTTGTGGTAAACAAGAACAACACCATCTGTTCAATTGTTTCCAGAAAAATGGCTACACATCCAAGGAAATAAGACAAACCATACATCCACGAAGACAGCACGTCAGAATGGATAACACACCCTCAACCAGCATAGCCTACTTACCATATGTACAAAGAGTCACAGATCGTATCGGAAAACTCCTACGAAAATACAACATAAAAACAGTTTACAGACCTACAAGAAAAATAGAAGACTGCCTTCGCTCAGCTAAGGATCCTCGGCCACCTCTCTCCACTTGCGGCGTATATCGACTTCCTTGTTCGTGTGGTAAATCATATATAGGGACCACGAAAAGAAGTATAGCCACCCGTTTATCAGAACATAAAAGAAACTGTAGACAAGGAGAAATGGATAAATCAGCTGTAGCAGAACATGCCATTACGAATGGACACCAGATTCTATTCGACGATACACAAGTTTTAGCCACAACTTCCTACTATTTCCCTAGATTATACCGAGAGGCTATAGAAATACACAAGCATAAGGGAAATATTAACAGAAAAGAAGAAGGTATCAAACTGTCTAAGGCCTGGTTTCATACACTAGAAAATAAATGCATTAACACCAGTGACAACAAGGAGACGACTATTAGCCAATCAGCAAGAGCCACGCCCACTCACCCTGCACACCCCCCACTAACACAACGTCCTCTACGTCCACAGCGATCATTCTAAGTAGATCTTCCGACCAGGGAAACACGCATAGAAGCACTCGCCACTGAAGATGCCTTCCGCAGTTGAGGGCGAAACGTCTGGTATCAACACCAACTATGGACCACGGCCACATAACCCGGAATCACTCAACATTATTATTATTGTTGTTATTAGTATTATTAATAATGTTATTATTATTGTTATTATTAGTTTTATTATTAATATTATTATTATTTTATTTAACGTTTCTGTGTTTTATTTTTATAATATTTTTATTAAGTTTTAGGATCTTCATTAATATTAATAGTTTGATCTTCCTGGTTACAACCTATTAATCTCACGTGGATATCATAACTAGTCTCTACATCCTCTCCTTACCCAACTTGAGGGTTATTCGTCGATGTTTGTTTGTCACTCCTTTCACGTTTTGTTTATTCTAGTATTATTACTATTATTTTTCAAATACTATATCAGAATTACTGCAAGTCCTATCTGGTATCTCAGTATTACGATCATTTAGCCCTTATTCCCTTCAATATTATCCGCCATCCTTCAATCTGATTGCTTCTCCTATTATTAATTATTACTTTAAGTATCGATATAACATTATATGCTTATCATTATGTTATTGCAATTAGTTTTATTTATTATTAGTATTAATACTATTATGTCGGTTAGTTTGTCGTGTTTTACTTTTATAGCTCAGATTGCCCGTTGGTTATTCATTGAGTCTCGGTTATCCTCTTTTATTTTACGAATTTATTATAATTCTCGAATTCTAGTTGCGTAATGATATTTGATGCCAGAGCTGCTCGCCTACCGTCTAAACGTACCCGGATGCATTCGCCACTTAAATTCGTATTGTGAACTCCGATAGTACCTCATGACCTGTCTTCGTAATCTGAGGCTCCATTATACCTTCCAATCTACTTTGTTCTGCCATGCCTACCAAGCTACAGCACTTTTGTTAATTATTTAATTATTAATATTATTTAATGTAGTATTATTTTATTTAGGTTTGTTAAGATTACTCGTAGTTTGTTCATAATTACTTGTAGCTCTCACAATCTTTGGGTTTAATTTAATGTAGTAATTAAGATTGTCTATTATTATTTACTTTTCTCAGTTGGCATCATTTACCGTTTCCTGTTACTTCATTTACTTGGTCATGTTTTACTTTTAAACTCTTTAGTTTAAATTCACATATTATTAACTTGTTTTTGTAAGGTTATTATTTATTATTTTAATGTTATCATTATTATTGGTTATTTATTATTAAGGGGGTCCATTGATTGAGTTCTAACTTCCCACATGTTCTCATTCCCTAACTATTTCCTTCATCTGGAATATATAATGAAAGTTATTAATTTATAATGATAGAGCGTATTCTGATTAAGTTAAACCACTAAGTTTACTTCATTGCTTAAATATACGAAAACTGCACTTATACTGACACGAAATATTTTCAAAGACCTATGCCACCACAGTGCGCCTGCGCCTGTCATTCCACCACATCTCAATTACTTTCCTCGCTATGAAACAAAATAAAATGACCAATAATATTATAACATTTATCGGAACAGTTCACAATTTTACAAAAATGCTGCCACATTTAATCTGCTGCCTAAACTAACTAGACACTCTTGATTTAATTCAAACTCTCCACTACATAAAATACTCTCTGGGGAACTAGCAAGGCACCATTCACCATATGGGTATTTAAATAATTTCGTAAAGGTCCTAAGTAATGTATAAAGTCGGTTGAAAATTCAAAATTATTTAATAATGTAAGACTTTTAATTCACAATAGAAACTCAAAATCCCTGGTTATGTTGTATTATATCACTTGGGATTAGGATTAATAGAGAGCAACATGTATTTATTTATTCTTGCGGGTAATATTTTTTTGTTATTTCCTTCTGAAGTGAGATTTAATCATATTACTAAATAAACGCAATTATCGCCAAACTTATATAAAATATTGTTTAAGTTTTCCGATGTTTTTTTAATAAAAAATGTTTATGGCACTCGTGCTCCTATATTTCCTTTAGCATTTATAGGCACATTACTGGATGTGATATACTTTAGGTATTTCCTATCATTAATTTCATTGCGTTCGTTAAAGTATAGAATATTTATGATGCTTGGGAATTATTAAAACATCTCCGGCATATCAGTGTACTTAATTTTGCCAAAACATAATATTGTGTTATTATTTAGTTAAATACTTAGTCTAATGCGGGCAAGTCATTTACTCGCATAAAGAATTCTAAGACTGGTCAGCATCGCGGTTTCCTCAGCAGTACTAACTATCTCTCGTCTTATGAATGAACATCATTTAAATAATTATAATTCATCAACTAGATGCTATCCGATCCGGTATCAAAGCCATTATTTAATAAATTCATCGCGCTTCTTTTTATTAACGTTCGTCGACCGGTTCGATAAGATAGATGAAACTTCTACATCCCTCAATTGTGTATGTTTAAAATGTCTCCAACTCTGTTATCAAGAATGATTTTATTCATATTAAATCGTTATGTATGTATGCTCAAAGAGCTATCACAATGCCTATTCAGGATTATTATTAAGCTTACTGGATTTTCTTTTGTTACTATATCTGATTAAAATATTTATGAGTTAGACTGATCCGGATTTATAAGTTAGGTTTAATGCCTGCTTAAATATAAACAACTATTTTGCATTATCTTGCCTGACTAAATGAGTTATTATGTTTGATTTTGAAAATCGGTATAGGGTAATTTTGAATAAGTTCCTAAACACATTTTGTTTTGTTTTTTCTAAGTAATAAGGATGTTACGTGACAAATATGTGTCCTAGATTGAAACATCAGCTGTCATCCCTTGTACAAGTTGTGGAAAATTTTCAGAATCTATTTTCAATTCACCGTTATGCGATTTATATCTGTCACGGTGCATCTTACAGGTTACCCCACCAAGTGTAATTAAGACTACCTTATTATAAGTTATATTTTAAAATAAACTCCCTTGAAAAGCAAAATTATATACTAAGCTAATTATTCTATATTTTTCCCTAGATAAATTAGTTATACAAGTTCTGGAAAATTTCCAATTTACTCCCGAAAAAATGCTAACATTTCTGCCTTGTATAAAAATGGAAAATAATTTCCTAGTTCAAGTTCCTAAACTGACAAAGACCCACTTTATAAATCATCTAGTGGCCTATCACGAGAAAAGTGATTCGCATAATCCCTGACATTTTCGCACCAACAACTCCACATCTTACTGGATAACTCTACTTATCTACTGTCATTATGATTGAGATTTAGTTATTTTATTTCTCTCTTTATGGTTAATGAAAAAAAAATTAAGTGATTGTTCGGTTGGTACTATATAATTCTAGAAGTTGTCGTGGTGATGCCTATTCATTCGATTGATTTATTCTAACCGCTAAACGTCCAATAACCTTGAATCAATTTTACACTACAGCCATCTTGCGCTATTCTGGAGAGATTATTGACAAGTCAAACATACTGACAACATCATCCCTGGGTTCGAATCCTAGACGTCTAGTGACGACATCCTAATCAACACATTAGACGTGTTGCTAGATCAATCTATTGTAATAATTTTTTTGATACTCTTTGTGATTTTGGATATTTGATCTGTATGTACCGTAAATGTATAGTTTCAGGGTTATTGAGCGATTTACGAGTATTTGAAGTGTAACTCCCTAATTCAAGTTGTGGAAATTTTACAGAATCTTTATCAATCACCCGACCAAGTTGAGACCAGTTAGATAGCCTCGCACACGGACATATTTCAAGCTAAATATTCCTCCGACATATTTTAACATTCCAGCTAGGAATAAACTTGTGTTATAGCTAATTGAGAACACTCCTGGTTTACCGCTCTACTGACAAAGATCCAATCTAAAAACATCTGGTAGGCACCGTATGTGAAAACTTATTTTACTGAATTTCTGACCTTCCCAAAACCCAGCCTTCACTCCAGTCGCCATCTTGCAAAGCTAGTCACCAGGGGTTCGAACCCGAGACTCCTTTCACTAAATCCTCTCAACAATACCCTGTAGGTACCCCGTAATTATTGTATATATATATATATATATATATATATATATGCGAACCGTAATTTTGCACTTATTTAAACGAAGTCGGTATGATTTCGACTTGACATATTGCATAGCCAACGTAAAGAGTGACACACAGTTCATAACTCTACGTTTGCTTTGCGCACGACTATTTATTTATTTATTTATTTTTCTTTTCCAACGTATGCAGAAACGGTCTGTTCGCAAGAAAGGATCTGAAAATAATTCCAACCTCCCTACATAACGTTCTCTAATATTTTTTTTCTTTATGTAATTGTTATGTTGGTACGTCCGAAAGGTGTCTTAAGTTCATATTTTAATCGTCCGAAGCGTTATCGATAATTTGTTATTTCATGTTCTATGAAAATATTTAACCACGAAAGTAATTATCCCATATCCCGTTTATAAATATTTCCTACATAGATTTCTGATGATTATTATGCGCTACGTCGACATATCCCGTTAGGAGGGCCACGTTTCAGCATGAGTGTTGCCAATAATTAATGGTTGTATATTCTTATCCTATTCACTCCTACCACAAATATTTATCGAGACTAAAAAAAATAAAATACACACATTTAATCTACCATGCATAGATGTTACAACAAGAAAAATAAAACAAAAATGGTTGCTCAAAACAACATACAACGATTTCCCCCCCCACATCTCTCTCTCTCTCTCACTCTCTCTCTCCCTCACTCTCTCTCTCCCTCACTCTCTCTCTCTCCCTCTCTCTCCCTCCCCCTCTCTCTCCATCTCCCTCCCTCTCCCTCTCTCTCATTCTCTCTCTCCCTCTCCCCCCTCTCTCTCCCTCTCTCTCTCTCTTCCTCTCACTCTCTCTCTCTCCCTCTCTCTTCCCTCTCTCTCTCACTCTCTCTCCCTCTCTCTCTCACTATCTCTCTCTATCTATTTCTCTATCTCTCTATCTCTCTCTATTCTCTCTATCTCTCTCTCTATCTCTATCTCTACCTCTCTCTATCTCTCCTCTCCCACTCTCTCCTCCTCTCTCCTCTCTCTCCTCCCTCCCCCTCTCTCTCCCCCTCTCTCTCCTCCCTCTCCCCCTCTCTCTCCCTCTCCCTCTCTCTCTCCCTCTCTCTCTCTCTCCCTCCCTCTCTCTCTCTCTCTTTTACAAGTTCTGTTTAATTTAAATCAATCGAGAATGAATATCTTTTTGTTTATTTAATTTCTATTAGATAATAAATTTCCTATGTTCTACATAAATCTTACACTGCTGATTTTAACCTAAAAATGTACGTATCACAAAACGTTAATATTTATTGTATTCCAAACGGTCCAGAAATTTGTAAGGGTTCGTTTCCCTATCAGAAAAAAAGTAATAAAATATTATTTTTTCGATATATCACCGTTGCAACACCAATATTATGACCCGCTTTCCACTGACTAACTATACTAACATATCGTAGCCCTAACAGTATTAACATTCCACTCTAAAAGTAGAGATTTTACAGTTAACTTCCTTGAAAACCCTGTTCTGAAATATATCATATCTAAACTTTATTTCAACAAACTTTTGTTTGAATAATTAAAATAATCTATAAAATAATTAAATAAAACACTCTATGTATTCATAACACTTTTTAAAAAAAGTTTTAAGTATCGTTGCAAAACGTTTAAAATAGTACCAAATATTGGTAAAGACGGGAAATGCACCTAGAGCAATAGCATGTATCTTGTATGCAATATAATATAACAAATTATTCTTAAGTTCTTAAATAAACATATTGGTTGATGAAAATATCAAATTTTAGAATACTTCAGATTTTCACTGAGCAGTTTTATCAGGTTTAGAATTTAATAAAAGACGAATTTTGTCTTCTTCTCCTTCTTTTCCAGGATTAGGTCAATGCAACCTGTTCCGGTATCAAGACCATCGTTTCCTTGGCCGTCCCAAAGATACTTTTCCATGTGGTTTGTAGATGTTGATCTTTTTGGTTAATCTTGTATTGTCCATTCTGTGTAAATCAGGGCCGCCCAAACTTTTTAAGGGCCAATAACTAATTGTGCAATTGATTGCGGGCCGGAGCATAAATATTGTTACTATTATTGCTGCTACAGATGCTTCTATTATTATTATTATTATTATTATTATTATTATTATTATTATTATTATTTATTATTATTATCATTATTACTATTATTATTACCTGTATTATTATTATTATTATTATTAGTAGTAGTAGTAGTAGTATAGTAGTAGTAGTAGTAGTAGTATTACTATTATTACTAAAATAAAATTACATGATCATACAGAAGAATGTTATAACATTTGTAACACCATGCTGCAATTAAAATTGTAAAAAAAATGGAACAAAAGTGAATATATATTTACCTAATGAGAAGAGTGGAACTGGCTTTTTAAAGATAACAAACGATCGATGTCAGCTGTCTGCTGAGAAGTACTGATAAATAAGACGTCTTTGGAGATGTTCGTCACTCAAGCTTGACCTCAATCGTGATTTTTGAATTTTTATTTTAGAAAATGTTTGTTCACACAAGTATGTCGAGGAAAGCATGCAGATCAAACGTCGGGCGTGTTCCTTCAACCCTAAATATTTTTCAGGTAGTAACATTTAGATCTTAATGAGATATGTAGAATCAAAAACTCCTTTCATTGCGTCATCACACTGCAAATCTATTAGTTGAAATTGCAACATTGCTGGTGCTTTGTCAACATGGAAGGAAAATGGAGACGAAAACAAAGAAATGTCTGGTTCCATTTTTAACTCTTCTTCAATTCTTTCAATAACTTCCACAAGAGAATCACTTTTGAAACACAATTCAGGCTATTCATTTTGCAGACTATTTTTGGAAAATGTACCCAGTTTTTCACAGACACGTGCCTTTTCAGTAGCTTCAGTTTCAATTTGAAAGCTGTAATTGTGTACCGAAAGTGCTATTTCGGTACGAAACATCTGTACTGTTATCCTCCCTCTACAGTGAGATTAATGAATTATGCAAATTTCCTTTCTCTTTGTGTCTACTCCCACTCTCCTTCCTACCCCTCCCTTTGCTCTGTTTGTAGTGCAACTTCCCCTCTACCTCGGAACTCTCAAATAGGCCAAACACGTGGTAAGCTGTATCATTCGATCATAGATTTTCTTTCGAACAGTTGTCTGTCGTCTGAAGGACGCGAGTTCCAGGAGAGCTGCGTGTTTTGAGTTTGGTCCGGCAAGCCAGGGTAGGGTACCCTAGGCAGGACTAAAAGGTATGCATGGGTACTTGAGTGTGTAAACATTGTTATTTTTTTGTTATAGTTTGTTCTTTAACATTTGAATTATCAAGTTATGTTCATATTTAATTTCACTTTTCAACTTCAGACGTGCAATCTAAACATTAAATCTCATTTTAAGTATATATCAATGTCTGATTATTATATTGTTAGCTACGCTACAGCTGTCTTGCATAATTCCTGTATACAAGCTTTCTCAGGGTTATATGAGTTCCTCTTTCCCTCTAGCTTTCATGGTTGAAAATAGTATACTCAGGTTAACTACGTATCATAAATTAATACAGTGTGTTTTAAGAATTATCATTAATTAATTTTTATTAATCTATGTAGGAAAGATGAATCAATCTTTGCATATTATGGGCCCGGGAAAAGGATTGGAAATAGCACTGATAACTATGAATTCGACGCTACTATGAGTGTAATGGAATATATTAGTAAATCCTCTAAAGATACGGCGCAAAAATGTAATAGATCGAATATTCACGGCAGTGCAATATGGCAGCAGAGCATTGATTTTTGTCAAGAAGAATTTAGCGCTTGTGCACAATTGCACTGTAAACGTGGTTGATTAATTTGTCTTTACCTTGTAAAATTATGTTCAAGTTATTCGAATGTTTTGTTATGTCGACAAGAAATGTTAGTCTGGACAGCCAATCGTGATCACTTAACATATCACATTCATATTTATTCCCTTAAGAAATTGGCGAATTTGATTTCTCAGAGCAAACAATCTTCATAATGTTTGACCACGGCTCAAACCCCTATTATTTCATTTTCAGCGTGATAAAATCAACCGTATTCCCACTGTTCTCAATAATCTAGAAATTGTTTTGAAATTGCGGTGATTAAAGGCTCTGCTACGAATGAAATAAATTATCTTAGTTACAATCTGCACAACTCCATCGAGATTTGCCACTTTCGCTGCAAAGAACTTCTTGGTGTACAATGCAGTGCAATTTGTTCACTGTGCCCCCCAAAACTTCAAGTTTTCTTTATTAATGTCCGAATATACCGCCACTTCCCGTTGTTGGCTCTCCCAATATACATGGAGCACCATGCATAATTTCACCCAGTCTAGTTCAATATTGTCGACCGAGCTTTCACAACTTCCTCGAACAAGTCAGTACCTTTCGTCGTACAATGTATACTTCTTACCCCTATAAGTTCTTCCGTAATTTTGAAATCAATATCTATGCCTCTAACAAATACCAGTAACTGAACAGTATCAGTTATGTACGTACTTTCGTCGTATACAATGGAGAAATGTTCTAATTGTTTTCCTTTTTCTACAAGCTGATGACGAACACTGGATGCTAGTTCTTCCACACGCCTATTTAGAGTGTTTCTTGATAGCAACACTGAATTGAATAAATCAACAGCAATCAGACACTTTTTCACAAAAACTGTTTTTCGTTCTCAGCAATTAGTTTCGAAACTTCATAACTCGCTTGGGTAACATTTCTTTGTTTACACCACCACCCTGAATTAATAACTGTTGTTGTGCTGTAACTTTTGAAAGGAGCTCGTTCGCTTTCACAAGTACGCTCATCTCCATTCAATTTATCAAAATGTCTATGTATTGTATGGTATTGTCTTTTAATGCTATATTCTTTCACAACTGCAATAACATCCTTACAAAGAACACACAACATTTTGTTTCCATGCTCCTTCACAAAGTACTTGCTGGACCAGGATTAGTTGAACTTCCTACACTCGGAAACAACTTTGCGTTTTTTTTAAAGCATTTTCTCACTTTAACACTACTTTTACAACTATTCCGTGCACAGGCTACTGTTTGATTGACAATACAACAAACGAAACAATAGATGTTCAAATTTTGGAGTGGCGGAGAAAACGGCAAATAAGGGTTGAATTTTCTTTACTGCTTTGTCAAGAGAAGCGGTGACACCTCAATCCCACATTCCAGAGAGCTGAATTAGACACAGGGATGTCCAAATTGGATGTTACATTTTAAAATCTAAATTCAAATATAAAATTAATTTGTTCATTTCAGTGCTTACGCGGGCCTTACGAAAAGCCACGGCGGGCCAGATGTGGCCGCGGGCCGTAGTTTGGACAACTCTGGTCTAAATTTTCCATTGGTATTTGTGCTCTTCTAGTTTATCAACTATTGAAAATATATGCAGTTAATTTCTTATTTATTCATTGTGTAATCTATCCATGCGTGCATATCCTTTTACGGATCTTAAAAATTTCATTTCAGTGGCTTGAATGAAATGTATGTGCATCCATAATATCCCTAAGATACAATACAATATTTACAGCTTCTATTTATTTCTTGTCTAAGTTCAAGACACAATAACTCTTTTTTCTGTACATCTCTGCACCCCTTCATATCCATGTCGTATAAAACACGATGGTTTGAAATGAAATCAATTAAAATTTCATCATTGAATTTACTAAAATTACAAACCAAGCCCTCTTTTACCGACATTTTGCATGAAATCTTCATTTTTTTAGCCTTTTTAGCAATGAGTACGGATAATAGCCATAGATCAATCCCTGTAATAGCTTCTATATACTTCGTTTGCGCTGGCAAATTGCGTCCCGGATTCAAGTGATTCAGATACACGACGCGACATGTCAGCGCAAAATTTTTCGCGCCAGCGCTTTGAGTTGTAGAGAAACCACATCCAATTAAATACACGGGGAGCAAAATTTTTGCGCTGGCGCTTTGCGTCGTATATAAACCATAGCATTAGCTATTTTCAGCGACTATTTAACTCATGCCCCAAATGGGAGCCAATGACCAATCACATTTCAATTATTTTTTATTTACAGCCAATCGCAGTCGTGTTACGCCTAGAATTTACCAACTAAAGTTCATCATAATAAAGAAAGCGCCTCCTTTTTAACATTCTGAATAGCTCATAGCATTATTTTGCACTGACTGACTCTGTGAGAAATACGGCTACCAGATTGTATATATAGTTTATGAATGTCAACACATTAGCGCATGCTGGAGTTAATATAAAAACATTTGTGCAATTGATTATACCATAAAAAAACACTGTTTGCACTTTCTTAAATGTATTTTTTCCCAAATAATAACATTCCAGAAAAATATACTTGTCATATCTACATCATAGGACATCAGAAAGGAATTAATAAACAGTTTGATGTGTTTCGTTTTTTTCTCACTAGAGTGAATTCTTACAATATTGCGTTCCTTTGGCAATAAAAAATATGATCTGGTTGCAGTGATGAACAAAAGAAGCAAATGAAGCATACCAGTCGTTTCTCACTTGTTTTCAAACATCGCCGTTTACATTAAATATATAAATATTTTAAAATAACTATATTTAAATAATGATTTGTGAATAAACAGCTTAATTTTATTCATTAAATAGTCCTAACAAATGCCACTCTTGATTTTCAAATTCTCTAGATAAATTCACTCGTGGCATTACTTATGATAACTCGCTAAAAATCATAGAGAACGAAATGGCCAATAGACATCATGCTCTATGTATTTACCTATTTATAATAATAATAGGAACCTGCTGGAGTTTCGAATTCCTAAAAAGTTAGTTAGACATACGAATGTGTCTAAATGGCACAAAGAGTAGGGTGCGTGTAGGCAAACAGTTTTCGGACACTTTTGAAATCCAGAATGGGTTGAAGCAAGGAGATGCACTATCTCCTCGAGTATTTAATTTTGTACTAGGGCATGCCATCAAATCGTTAGAGAATGAGGAAGGCTTACAACTCAATGGTATTAATAAGCTGTTAGTAATGAGGGAAATTTTGAGGAAGTGGCTGAATTCAAATACCTAGGAACAATAATCACAAATAGGAATGAGATGCACAAAGAAATTGAACATAGGCTCAATTCTGGAAATGCGTGCTATTATGCATTGCAGAGACTCTTGATGTCTCAACTCCTTTCAAAAAACGTTAAACTGAAAATATATAAAACTATTATTCTACCAGTTATGTTATATGGGTGCGAAACATGGACTCTTACTTTAAGGGAGGAAAGGAGATTAAGAGTATTTGAGAATAAAGATCTTAGGAAAATGTTTGGATCAAAGAGAGATGAACAGACAGGTGAATGGAGAAGACTACATAACAATGAACTACATGATTTTATAGGAAGCCAGATATAATAAGAACAGTTAAGTCTCGTAGACTGCGATGGGCAGGACATGTTGCATGTATAGGGAGTGAAGGACTTGCATGAAAGCTTCTTGTAGGAAATCTAGAGGGAAAACGCCCAGTTGGTATACCAAGAATGAGGTGGGAGAACAACATTAACTAAGATTTGAGGGAAGTAGATTATACAGGGAATGATTAAAAAGCATTAGCTCATGATAGGGATGTATGGAGAGCTTATGTCCGCGTGGCCATGAACCTACGGTTCGATAGTGCCAGTGAGTAAGAGTAAGTAATAGGAAAAGCGCACATGTGTACATAAGAGTAGAGTAGGCACTGAAATCAGTGTTCTGTGCTCAGATCCATCACAGTTTTTGTGTTCTTATATTTCAAAACGCGGTATTTATCACATTTTAGTCCGCATAGTTTGCATACACAATTTCCTATTTATCTATGCTCTTTTCATCATAGAGAACCTTTTCATAGAGCACGATGTGAGCCCATTATGCTGCGGTTTATCTACGACGCAACACGCCAGCGCAAAAATTACTCCCCTTGTATTTAAATGGATTCGGTTCCTCTACAATAATTATAACTGGAAAGCGCACTAACGCGCAAAGGAGTTTAATTCATTAGTTTTTGTTATAGTTACAAAGCGATTTGTTATTATTTCTGCATTTGTATATATGGTATTTTTCACAGCCGGTGGCGCCAGCACTCAATAATTTCCTGATTCAATTTTTTTTTTAATTTTTAGTACCACTTTTGAGTTACCGTAAGTAAATATAAAAATAAGACAAGTGCAGTATAGTGGTAGCCTAGAACAATCTGCAGTGTAGTAGTAGCAGCCCCCTCCATGGTATCTTTACCTTGTCGTGGTGGAGTGGCTTGTGTGCTTAAATGATCCTGAGAGCTATGCCGGCGGTAGCATTGCTGCCGATAGGGTTACCCATGCCAGACTGGTCGAAGGTGATAAGCCAGACGAAATAAGTACCTTGGTCGAAAGAGTGACGATCTTTCACCGTAAAAATACAACCGTCAAGAAATGCGGACATGGGTTCTACTGGGGTAAAATTTTCCGGAGGTCAAATAGTCCCCCATTCGGTTCTCCGGGCGGGGACTACTTCAGGGAACCCATGCCAAAGGCTCAAACACAGGGACATGTTCCTAGGAACATGGAATGTTAGGACTTTATACAATAGCGGGGCACTAGAGATATTAACGCGGGAATTGGATAAATCGCCCTTGGATATAGTCGCTTTACAGGAAGTTAGGTGGCCAGGAGAAGGTAGTCAGGAATCAGGAAGCTTTGCATTATACTATGGGGGTGCAGAAAGACCTGCATTTGGAACGGGTTTTTTAGTCAGAAGGAGGATCCTATCCGCTATCCGAGATATTAAGTTTGTTAGTGATAGGATATCATACATAATTCTAAAGGGTAAACGACATGATTTTATAATTGTAAATGTACATGCCCCCACAGAAGATAAAGATGACAAGATCAAGGATGAGTTCTATGAAGAATTAGAATGCTTATTTGATAGCCTTTCACGATATCATATGAAAATTGTCTTAGGAGATTTTAATGCAAAAGTGGGGCGGGAAGATATATTCAAACCAACAATAGGCAAATTCAGTCTTCATGAAGATAGTAACGACAACGGGGTTAGATTAGTCACATTTGCCACATCAAAGAATCTCATTGTTAAGAGCACAACATTTCAGCATAAGGATATTCATAAATACACCTGGACGTCCCCAGATGGAGAAACTCGGAACCAGATAGATCATGTATTAGTGGATAAACGCTGGCACAGTAGCATCATTGATGTTAGATCAGTTAGAGGGACAGACTGCAATTCAGATCATCATCTGGTCAGGGTGAAAATCAGACAACGGCTATCGCTTATGAGAGGAACAAACGCTAAAGATGATTCTGTAAAATATGAATTAAAAAACTTGAAAAATGATGAAATGCGGCAAGAATACCAAATCAAAATTGCTAATAGATTTGAAGTACTGGAATCTTCAGATGACAATGTGGCAAACGAAGAAGAAACTGATATAAATAAAGAATGGGAGGCTATAAGAGATACTATTAAATTGTCAGCATCAGAAAGCATTGGTTGTTTAAAAAAGAGGCAAAACAAGAAATGGTTTGATGAGGAATGTGCCGACATTGTAAAGAAAAGAAAGCTAGCAAAAATGAAATGGTTACACGAGCCAAATGAGGTAAATTTAGAGCAATTGGGTAGTGTTAGACGGGAAACCACCAAGTTACTAAAGAGTAAAAAGAGGGAATATTTGAGAGAGAAGATTAATGATCTTGAAATGAATGCAAAAAATAGGAACATTAGAGAATTATATCAGGGAATTAGTATAGAGAAGAAAGGGTTTCAGGCTAGAACAAACATAATTCGGAATGAAAATGGGGATATGATTGCAGATTCCAAGAGTATATTAAATAGATGGAAAAGTTATTTTAATCAGCTATTAAATGTACATACAGAACAGGACATTGAGGAGGATAAGTTACAGACAGCAGAAATGCTAGTCGCAGAGCCAAGTGCATTAGAGGTTGAAATGGCAATTGAAAAATTGAAGATGTATAAAGCATCAGGTTCAGATGAGATCCCAGCAGAACTGATAAAATCAGGGGGAGAAAAATTGATGGACAAGATACGCTGGTTGCTTAGTATGATTTGGGAAAAAGAAGCTCTTCCAGATGAATGGAAGGAATCAATTATCGTACCAATTTATAAGAAAGGAGATAAAACTGATTGCAACAACTATAGGGGCATCTCATTACTTTCAACTTCGTACAAAATTCTAACAAATATATTAGTAAGCAGACTTACTCCCTATATTGATGACATTCTAGGAGATCATCAATGTGCATTTAGAAGAAACAGGTCTACAACAGATCAGATTTTTAGTATAAGACAGATTTTAGAAAAGAAATGGGAATATAATGGTACTGTACATCAACTATATGTAGACTTCAAAAAAGCATATGATTCAATTAAGAGGGAGAAGTTATATAGTATCCTGCTGGAGTTCGGAATTCCTAAAAAGTTAGTTAGACTTATACGAATGTGTCTAAATGGCTCAACGAGTAGGGTGCGTGTAGGCAAACAGTTTTCAGACACTTTTGAAATCCAGAATGGGTTGAAGCAAGGAGATGCACTATCTCCTCTACTATTTAATTTTGTACTAGAGCATGCCATTAAATCTTTAGAGAATGAGGAAGGCTTACAACTGAATGGTATTAATAAGCTGTTAGTTTATGCTGATGATGTAGTACTACTGGCCGATAGCGAGGAGATACTAAAGGCCAACACGCACACACTATTGAGTAACACTAAGAAATTAGGACTGGAAGTAAATATCAGTAAAACTAAATATATGGTCACACGTAGAAATACATTATATAATGGAAATGGACAGCTAATGACAAATGAGGGAAATTTTGAGGAATTGGCTGAATTCAAATACCTAGGAACAATAATCACAAATAGGAATGAGATGCACAAAGAAATTAAACATAGGCTCAATTCTGGAAATGCATGCTATTATGCATTGCAGAGACTTTTGATGTCCCAACTCCTTTCAAAAAACGTTAAGCTGAAAATATATAAAACTATTATTCTACCAGTTATATTATATGGGTGCGAAACATGGACTCTTACTTTAAGGGAGGAAAGGAGATTACGAGTATTTGAGAATAAAGTTCTTAGGAAAATTTTTGGACCAAAGAGAGATGAACAGACAGGTGAATGGAGAAGACTACATAACAATGAACTACATGGTCTTTATAGGAAGCCAGATATAATAAGAACAGTTAAGTCCCGTAGACTGCGATGGGCAGGACATGTTGCGCGTATGGGGAATGAAAGACGTGCATGGAAACTTCTTGTAGGAAAGCCAGAAGGAAAACGCCCAGTTGGTAGACCAAGAATGAGGTGGGAGAACAACATTAACTATGATTTGAGGGAAGTAGATTATACAGGGAATGATTGGAAAGCATTAGCTCAGGATAGGGATGTATGGAGAGCTTATGTCCGTGCGGCCATGAACCTACGGGTTCGATAGTGCCAGTGAGTAAGTAAGTAAGTAAGTAAGTAAGTCGGTCTTCCATTCGATTTTAGATGTTAATGTGAAAATATGAATCCACTCACACAACACCCCAAGTATCTTCTGAACCGCACTTTCAACAATAATGAGAACACTTTGTATTTTTTGCACCCTTCAGTTTGCTTTTGCACTTGAATGAGTGACATGTAGTGCTGGCAATAAGCATATTTCAAGCACGTGTAAAAGTATATGTGCGTGAATTATAAAGTGAAATCTTAGTGTCGTCATGGATAAATTTATAATCAAGCGACCACGACTTAATAACTCCTCCGACCAGTGCGTGGAAACTTCAAATGTATCCTTAACCCATTGGAGACACGTTTAAAGTGCCTAGCATGTTCACTGGGAACCCATTTAAATCTCCGCGCCGCTACTCCGGCTGCGCTGGACTTTAAATACACATACTCTGTTCTATCACTTATGATTTCAGATATTTTGTTTACCCCTGAATTTCTTTTAGTATCTTGTACTTTTACGAATAGCAAAGGAATGTGGCCTACCTGCTACCCTCTTTTGTGCATTGTAAACCGTTATGTTTTGTTATTTTCAAGGCTGTGAAAGTTGACAAACAATTCAGAAACCATCTTTTGTAAAAGTTCTCGGACATTGCCTTGAAAGTAAACACAAATCATATGTTCAAACAAGACCGAAAAAAATAACAAACGCAATATAATACTGTACATAATAAAAATAAATATATGAAATAAAATAAGCATAGACCTATACATTATAAAATCAGGAAAAGTTCTTCGTATATTCTTTAATTATCATAGTTATATATCGACCTGTAAATTATAAAATACTATAGATAAAAACTGGACGAAACTCACCTAATATTTCTACCATCAGTAGCATGCACGGTTACGTTGTCACTGTATATTATTTCATCGTCCGAATCTTCGTTCCATAATAATTCACTACAATCACTGTCACATAATATTTCATCCACTACTTCACTTAGTTTCTCAAAAGCAATACGTTCTCTCCTATTTACGCACATATTGCAAGAAAAAAAATTAATTTTAAAACTATGAATTTTAACAAATAAGCACTGAATTTATATTCACTTATATTTTACCGTAATAAATGCCTACAACTATAGTCTACTATTCTATAAATAATAACTAAAATAAACTATACAATACACTAGGCCTATACATATTTACTTTACATAAACAAACAACACATTTTACTGATGGTGAACCGAAAATGTAAACCACTAAAGAAACCTAACGTCTTACAGTGGGGGTTATAACACAACAACGAGTCTACCTCGTTGTGGGGCTGTTTGGACTTTCTACCTGCTCACGAGGGAGACTCGTTAAAAGTCTCCAATGGGTTAATTCAAGAACAAACGAGTATTTCAAATTTATCTGTTTCTGACCGCCAATCTCATTTAAAATCCAGTGGAACTGAAAGTGCTAAAGGGGGAAGGAAAACCAGAAGAACTTTTCAGAGTGCGTGGCTGGTTACATATCCTTGGATTTTTTGCGACAACAATAAGGGCGTGGTGTTGTGCAAAACATGCAAGGAAGCCGACAAAAATAAATTACTAAAGTTTTCCACCAAAGTAGATACTTGTTTCATTTCTTCTGGTTTTTCCAACTGGAAACACGCACTGAGAAAATGTTGTGCTCATGAAAATCTCACTGCCATAAAGAATAATGTAGTAAAACTGCGGCGTTGCAAAGTGGAGTGAATGTCGCATCAAGTTTGAACGTTTGCAGGCTTAACAAAATTCCCGCGCCGCGTTATATAAAGTTTTCTCATCTTTTGTTATATTTATCAAAATAGTACATGACAATCAGGGGACACAAAGTTCAAACTAGTAATTTTCACCATCTTCTTAAATTTCGCTGTGAAGATTCGCCGGAGATTAAGCGCTATTTTGAAAGAGAATCATATAAGTAGGTATCGCACGATGCGCAAAATGAAATGCTTGAAATTATGGTACACATAGTGCTTCGTTCACTAGCAAGTGAAATTCAGAGTGCAGTTTATTCTGGCCTGCTTTTGGACGAAACAACTGACATGCCAGTGAAAGAACAAGTTTCGATATATTTCCGTACTGTTTCTCAAGAACTTGAAATTCGCGAGTATTTCGTACGGTTTTATGAAACTTCAGCAACAGATGTGGCAACTCTATTCAACATTGTATGTGATATTTTGTTAAGGTTGGGGCTCGATATAAAATATTGCCGGGGGCAATGTTATGATGGAGCTGCAAACTTAGCCGGGAAACACACAGGGTTGCAGGCTAGAATTTTAGAGGCCAGTGAAAAGCCGTGGCATCTGCATTGTTTCGTGCACTCTTTAAATTTAGCGGCGCAAGATAACATAAGATATATTGCAACATGTAAAAATGTGTTGAATATAGTGAAAGACTTAATCAATATGGTCAGGCAATCTCCAAAGAGATTGAATTGGTTTAATGTCATCAAGAAAACGGAAGAACATAAACCAAAGCAAAACCTGAGACCCTTATGCCCAACTCGATCCACTGTCAGATCACTTAGTTTGAGATCCGTAATAGATAACTACCAGGATGTACTTTCTTTCCATTCAGAATTTTCTGAGAACGATAAAGGTGATGCTGGTACCAAAGCCTGCGGATATTTAACATTGATGGAATCGTTTGAACATTTCGCATACCTAAACATGTTGGAAGGATTTTTACCCCCATGAACGCGACGAGTACACGACTTCAAAGTGTGAACCTTCACTTTCATGAAGCAACATGTCACATACAAGATTTGCTACAGACACTACATGCAATTCGTAATAACTTCGAAACGTTCTGGGAGCAAACGACAAAGAGAGCATGCGAACTGAACTTAGCCACAGATTCACAGGCAAAGGAAGATGCCTCGACGCCTGGATGACAGACAACACACACAGCCTGCATTTACCAATGTGAAAACATTTTTGAGAGTAAATTTTACGAAGTTGTAGATTCTGCCATTGTATCCGTTAAGATACCCTTCCAAGAAAAGGAATTATTAACCAGAATAGAAGACTTCGTTATCAGTAAAACAGACAATGTTACGTGTGTTTTCGAGAATGACATTTATGACTATGAAATCTTGCGAGCATAGAGAAATATGGTGTTTGAAAGTGCTGCATTATTGAACATGAGTTTTAAAAGTTTCGGAGATATAGTAGATTTTTTTAAACTAATGTTATTTCTTGTATTGTTCCTGAATTTATGAAATTCATACTTCTTACTCGGACAATGCCAGTTTCCACGGCCACTGCCAAAATATCCTTTTCTGCTTTGAAAAGACTAAAGACATTTCTGCGGTCAACAATGTCATAAAAAAGACTTAATCACATGGCCATATTATTTGTGCATGAGGACCGCGCTGAAAGTTTGGATTTAGAAGAAATCTGTGACGAGTTTATAGGAAGAAGCGTAGCTAGACGGAACACATTTGCGACACGTCGCGCTGTTTAATGGTGAGTAATAATTACACTGTAGTAGTGGTTATATTAATTTTATAGGCCCTAATCAATAGAAGTTTAACAAAATCAATTCATAGTTATTAAAATTGAAGCAGCATTTTTAATAGAGATTAAAAGTGACCACTGAATCACCGAATTTTTTTAGTGTCAATTTATTACATCCTTTGTACTTCGTTTAAACATTATAAGTGAATAGGTATATACAGTATTAATTAATATGATTGATTTGTATATTTTATTTTCTTAATTGAATTTTACATTCATTTCACTTTGAGCCCACCCATTATTTTTAAAAAATTGGCGCCACTGTTCACAGCGTTCTCCGCATAGTGAGCATTGAAGTGGTCGTTGGCGTCGTGGTAGGATGTGTTTCTGCATATTTTGTGATGGTAGCCATGTATCGCTACCTTGATCACCCCATGTCTCAGTTTCTAATTGGCATTTGTCCAGGTCCGGTCTATCATGGCGTCGATGCCGTAGAAGTCCGATGGGATTTCTTCCCTCTTCTTTCCCCTCTCTAGAATGTGTTTTTTGTATTATTTGTTGATGGTAATATTAGTGCTGTCCTCAGATCTTCTATGAGAAAAGTCTCTCTTGCTAGTTCGTAAGTCAGGCGCGAACGTGTGTATTTTGAGATGTCCATTATGGTCTTTAGAAATTTCGCTTTGATTCCTTCTATGATGTAAAGATCTTGTTTTGATAGTTTTTCCCAGATAAGGTGGAGTCCGTATGTTATTACTGGTAAGATTTTGGCACTAAATAGGCACCTCGCTGTTTTTAGTGATAATTTCTGGATATTCTGTATGTCATATATTGCTTTCATGGCGGCCACTATTCTCTCTTTTATGTGGAGTCTGTTGTTTGCAGAGTAACTCCGAGGCATTTGAAAGAGTTTACAATTTCGACTCTACCTTCCTCATATTGTAGGTTGTCATCTGCTGCTACTCGTCCACCTTTCCTGAAGACCATTTGTAGAGTTTTGGTTTTGTTTATATTTAGTCCATTTTCTTTTGCCCACTTTGTTAATGCATTGAAAGCGTTTTGAAGTTCCTTTTTATCCGGGGATCCTAAGACCATGTCATCTGCGTATATAGAGATCGTGGTTCCTGTTGGCTGTTGCGTCGGGCGTGACACGCTGTATAATAAACCATAGCATAAGCTATGGTTTATTAAAAAGCGTGGCGCGGGCTCGCGTTACGCTCGGCTTGATGCTGGTTTCGCATGAAGAGCATACGGTAGAGAGCTCATGTTTATGGAATTGTCGCCAGATGTCAGCTCATATATGGGAATTCGAAATGACCAACGTTCATAATAAATTCCCAAACGTGTTTATGAAAAAATGGTTGTATACAAACCTGTCCCTGCAAAACCTAATGAAATAAATTTCATACATACTATTTAGTAAACTATAAACTAATCTGATGTACACTAAACTGACCCATTGGAACCTAACAAAATGAAGTGATTGAACATTTATTTCTTAAAATGTGTTTTGGAATTAAAATCAAATGTTGGTCATTCACACATATGTCCTGCTATCTGGTGGATTTAATTTTAAAAGCGTTCGCGCATGCGCACTTCAATTCTAAAGAACTTTGAAAAATCGTTGAGAGGAAAAGTTATAATTTGTGTACATAAATAAACATAAAATAATTCTTTATAAAAAAGTTTTAAGTATCGTTGCAAAACGTTAAAATAGTACCAAATATTCCTAAAGACGGGAAAGGCACCTAGAGGAACAGCATCATATGAATGTTTGTATGCAAAATAATAGAACAAATTATTCTTAAGTTCTTAAATAAATATATGGTTGATGATAATACCAAATTTTAGAATACTTAAGATTTTCTCCTGAGCAGTTTTATCAGGTTTAGAATTTAATAGAAGACGAAATTTTTGTACACTTAGCGACAAAAAGAATTAGCCGTTTCAAAAAGTAGAGTTCTTGTTATGGCCCACTGCGCATACTAGAAAAGCCATAGCTGAGGTTCACGAGGTAAAGCACTGTTAAATGTTTTAAATACGCTGTATGTGGTTTTAATGGTCTTAATTGGTTAAAGAACAGTGAAGGAGACATGTTTCTAGATATTTAAGTGTGTTGGGCAAATGCAATATTACTCAAATTGCGACAATTTAAATAAAGTTCAACTCTCGTTCATAGAGTAAAAGTAAGCACGGTAACTAGTATCAGACGTTCGAATAGCGTAGATGGTTAAACTACTTACAACAAGATGAGACGCATGTGATAGCCAGGGTTCAAATCCTCCGACAATTTTTTTTTATTCATTTGTATTTTCGCAAAATACATCCTATAATATTTAATTCCTGCCGCATAATCTACGTTCACTTTACACTATCTTAAGTAATATTCCGGCCTCTGTAATACTATTTAGCTACCAGTATAAATTTAATTGTGCGTGCAGTAGCCTACCACGTTTTAATAATAATGCTATAAATTAATGTAATAAAATATAATATAGTTTCATATATTTATGTGTTTATTTATTTATTACGTATTAGTGAGGAAAAAGTTTCAACCTTCAATTAAAATATTTAGTTTATATATGTCAAGGCCATCATAATAATAGCTCATATATGATGGACAATAATAAATAATTATAATAATAATAATAATAATAATAATAATAATAATAATAATAATAATAATGAGATGTATCAATTGATGTGAAGAATGTAATTACCTGGGGATCAAAATTAACTCATAATGTACCCAAGGAAATTACATAAAATATAGAATTCAAAAATGCAGATCGCTAATGACAATGTTAAACAGAGTTTTGTCGGATAAGAACTTAAGAATAGATACCAAATTACAAATTTATAAATCCATAATTCGAAGCACGCTAATATATGGTGCACAAACTTGGCAATTGAATACAAATTTGAGTTTAAAGCTCATTTCTACCGAAATGGATTGTTTCAGACGCTCAACTAGACATTCTAAGTAAGAAAAAATCAGAAATACAATCATCACACAACAAATGAAAGTCCAAAATTCAATATTATATTTTGTGAGATACAGAAAACTAGAATGGTATGGTCATTTACGCAGGATGCTAGAGAAAAGATTACCCAGACAAGCTTTAGAATGGATTCCACCTGGAAAGGGACAGAGAGGTCGACCTAGATTTAAATGGATTGATGATGCAAGAAGAGGTATGAGGGAGCTAGGTCTGGAAGAATTGGAATGAGAAGACAGACAAAAATGGAGAAAGAAGATACAAATTGAAAAAGCTTTGGGCATAGGAATATGTTTTATTAGACTGAAAACCTGTTTATAAATAGGTAAATAATATTAATAATAAAATATACAGGGAATGATTGGAAAACATTAGCTCAGGATAGGGATGTATGGAGAGCTTATGCCCGCGCGGCCATGTACCTACGGGTTCGATAGTGCCAGTGAGTAAGTAAGTATGGAATGTATCAAATGATGTGAATAATGTAATTACCTGGGGATCAAAATTAACTCAAAATGTACCCAAGAAAATGACATAAAATATAAAATTCAAAAATGCAGATCGCTAATGACAATGTTAACCCTTAATCGGAGTAGTGGGGTCTTTTGTGATCCAATGAAACTGGACACTCCTGACATTCTTTTAAAATCCATTTATTTTCGAAATCCTTTTATGTAGCTTTCCCTTTGTTTAACATTAACCCTTAGTAATTTTCTGTAACTTGTAAGTATCGTTGCTTTTTCTGTGCATAAGTAAAATAATGAGTGGTATCCTTTACGACCCCACAACTCCAGTTGCGTTCCAGTATTTATGTTGAACGTTAGTTTATGTAACTATGGTATAGTTTATGTTAATGTGGATTTTCATGCTCGTAAACGTACGTCAGTGCTTGATACTGATTTCTTGGTCTTTGTACGCAAAGTTTTGGAATAATATGAGGAGAGTGATGAAAGTGAATGTGGAGATGAAAAGATCCTGACTATAATTGAATAGTCATTTCGAAAAGGGATCACCTACGATTTTTTCTGAAATTCACTTTTTTCGATATTCCGTGTTTACATATGTCCTTACATCGATTCCGCGTGAGAATAGATCAAATACACAATTATTTTACCACTTTCTGACTTTACCTTTCAGGTAGTCATTTCGAAAAAGGATCAACTCGCCGAGTTGTTCCATTTTTGAACGGACTGACGCACGAATGTGATCTTGACTTCAGCTGCATATGTGTCCTGAATGCCCTTTGCACTCTTTCTGTGTTATTTAAAGTAAACAACATTAAAACCATGCTACAATTGTTATTTATTTAATGCAGGGCACTTGAAATACAGATCATTCACCCAAATGAGAGACCTTATTAACATATTTGTAATAACTATAAATAACATAAACACTATAACAATATAAGCAGAATAATATTAAGTAGATTACAATCGTATGAGTTGGGATCTGAACGTTACACAGTGAAGTTGTTTATTGAAATTACGCTATTGTGAGGCCGTCAGCCGTGTAATAATGATGATAATATTAATGAATCTGTTTCGGAATCTGACGAAAGCAGTTGTTCCACTGAGAGAAAGAAAAGGATCAGACAACCAGAAAAATATTTGCACAACATAATCAAGGACAGAGACATGTCAACCACGCCAAAACAGAAATTCCGGATCGAAAAACAGGAGAGGATTGTGGGTAAGCAATATTAAGTCAGTTTGAACCTAACATTGAAAATGCTGTACCTGCACAATTTTATTTCATTATTAAGTTTAAATTCCAATTTTAATTCAATTTTAGATGTCCACGCCGTTGCTTTCAGTCATTCTCACCCTTACGGTGACAGGAAAATTCACTAAAGTTACAATATACTTTCCCCAAAGAGATCATTCCTTCAATGACTGCAATAGAAATTTTGCGATAGTGAAATGCAAAATCCATCGTCACAACCGCATTTATACTCCAGAGGAATATGAGGGCTTCATAAGTAGTAGTTCTCAAACCAACAAGTTTTCTTTGAAGAAAATTCATCATACGGACATTATAAATTTTCAACAATGGTGACCAATATTTTTCAAAAAGAAAGTGTTGTCCATACAGAGTATGGGTAAAGGTGTTCCAAAGGAACAAAAACATTATTTTACAATAAATAAATTTTACGAATTTGAGTGTAATAGTGACAAGCCTGGAATCGTAATCGGCCGGAAATTCATTGACGCCATTTTCGGGGAACAAGAGTTCAACTTGCTCAAACCAAAGCCCCCAGAAATACTGCAAATACCAGATGTGAAAACACACCTGCCTACACCAGCAAAGTACCAATCAATCACAAAAAATGGATGATGTAAATAAACTTTATCATTACATTTCTGATATCCATCGACATTTTTATGATGATTTATTCAAATGGCCTACAACTACAGCTGAAGTAGTAGAGAACGCCGAAGATGTTCAATGACGAAATTTTTCGGGTGTACTTTTTTTTATAGTCACTTCCAAGTAATAAAATGTATACAATATTATTCCATATATGTAGTTATTTTGCAATAATAAACTTTTTCAACGTAATGTGTTAAATTTAATAAACGTTTCTTCGTTCATTTCGAAAAGGGATCATCTCCGGAAAATTGTAATTAGTTTTCCGGAAAAAACCAACAACAAGAAAGTCTTGTAAATCAGTTAGTAAACGTGAATGGGCATGAAAATTATTCAGTAGACATTTCAAATTCATAGCTTTATCCTGGAGAAATTGAATCAGTTTTTTTCCCTCTCCTGTAAAATTTGAACAGCTGTAGATGATCCCTTTTCGAAATGACTCATTCAATTATTCTAAACATGAAACAGATTTAGACCTAGAATGTGTTTCTGAAATTTTTAGCATATCTTCCAAACAAACCGAAAACTTATAATAGACATCACAGAGTACGGGCTTAGAGGTGATCAAAAAAAGGAAAAGCTGGCATTATGCTGTCTAACATCCACCATTCGGAATGTACTGATCCTGAGACATGCAAACCAGAAATTATATTCGTATTTTTATAATTCTTATAATAATTTTATAATAATACGAGGAGTAGCTATCTTTGAACGCATTTTTTTTACATGTAGCACAAGCAGGTGAAGACGGAGATGCTATTCTGAACAAAATTGATATCAATTGTTATCAATTGCAAACATCCTTCAAGGATTACAAGCATATTTCTCACTGGTAAATGACCGACTACCAAAAGAACTCGTTATTATTTCCAGGATTTTGAAGTAAACGTTTCTGAAGAATGAAAGACCAATCGACGATGTAAAAGAAAACAGTGTGCATTGTGTCCTCGTTCAAACGAAAAGAAAACGAACCTATATTGTGTTCAATGTGATAGACCAGTGTGCCAGACATGCCGATCAGTTATGTGGAGAATAAGGAACATTCTATTATGAAAAAAAGTATTTGTATATTACATGATTTCTATTCGGTGTATTTTGAAATTTCATTAAAAAAACTGTGTGTGAACACCAAATCTGACAAATTCATTGTTAAAGATATTCGTGGTAATTATTGTTTTATTTTTCGCTACACTAGTGCTATTTCCTGTAATTTAGTGAAATCCCCTCCCCCAAATGATTCATATTATTCCACAATCAGTTAGTTAAATAAACACACTATTTTATAATTATATTTTTCACAAAAATACAAAAACAACTGGACGTACTATCACATTTTCTGCTGGTATATTTTTCGACCCCAGAATTCCACTTACGGCATACTAAACGCACAACTCCGGTTAAGGGTTAAACAGAGTTTTGTCGGAGAAGAACTTAAGAATAGATACCAAATTACAAATTTATAAATCCATAATTCGAAGCACGCTAATATACTTGGCAGTTGAATAAAAATTTGAGTTTAAAGCTCATTTCTACCGAAATGGATTGTTTCAGACGCTCAACTAGACATTCTAAGAAGGAAAAAATCAGAAATACAATAATCACACAACAAATTAAAGTCCAAAATCAATATTATATTTTGTGAGATACAGAAAAATAGAATGGTATGGTCATTTACGTAGGATGCTAGAGAAAAGATTACCCAGACAAGCTTTAGAATGGATTCCACCTGGAAAAGGAAAGAGAGGTCGACCTAGATTTAAATGGATTGATGATGTAAGAAGAGGTATGAGGGAGCTAGGTCTGGAAGAATTGGAATGAGAAGACAGACAAAAATGGAGAAAGAAGATACAAATTGAAAAGGCTTTGGGCATAGGAATGTTTTATTACACTGTAAACCTGTTTATAAATAAATAAATAAATAAATAAATAAGAATATTAATAATAAAAATAGTAATACTTCCAAATAGTTAGTACGTTTTTTATATCTTTAAGAATGGACATACAGAATAAATTAGAAAGTATTTTAACAATTAAATAAAATAACCTCGCCGGGAATCGAACCTGTAACCTCTTGCATATGAATCAAGCCACTAAGCACTGAGCTAAGCTTTGGTTATAGCATTGCGTTTAGAAAGAATGCTCTTCAAAGGAAGAAGGGACACGTATTGTAGCTCTACTGTGCAATTAATTTACTAGTGTAAATCGCGCGTTAGAACTTCAAATATTCGAGATCAAGAATCGGTCCATTCTTTTTGTCGCTAAGTGTACATCCATAATATCCCTAAGATACAATACAATATTTACAGCTTCTATTTATTTCTTGACTAAGTCCAAGCCACAATAACTCTTCTTTCTGTACGTCTCTATACTCCTTCATATTCATGTCGTATAAAACACGATGGTTTGAGACGAAACTAATTAAAATTTCATCACTGAATTTGCTAAAATTACAAACTAAGCGCTCTTTTACCGACATTTTGCATGAAATCTTACTTTGTTTTTAGCCTTTTTGAGTACGATAATAGCTTCTATATTCTTTGTTTGCGCTGACAAATTGCGTCCCGGATTCAAGTGATTCAAATACACGACGCGACATCTCAGCGCAAAATTTTTGAGTTGTAGTGAAACCACATCCATTGAAATACACGGGGAGCAATTTTTGCGCTGGCGCTTTGCGTTGTAAATAAACCATAGCATAACGCTAAATGGAATCCCATTAATAACAACAGTAAACAAAATTAAAATATAAAGTTATGGATTATTCACCCGAAATGTCTGTCCCCTCACCTTTATTTAACTGTAGCGCTTTCGGGACTAGTCCCATCATCTGCAGGATTCAAAACTGGTGTTTCACTGAAGATCTGGTAGATGGGGTTACATGTACTAGGTTCGTTTTCGTTTATCAGATGGTCGTTGTTGTGAACTGCTTTCATAATTAGCATCTCCTCGAGTACGTTTATCTTCGCTGGATTATTTTCTCTGTGCATTACTTTTAGGGTGTTTTCAATATTTAACATGCGATGTCCTTCATGGATAACGTGTTTTGCATAGATTGATTTTCCTTCTGCGTGAATAAAGTCTCGAAAATGTTCTTTACTACTCAATCAACCTCTACAAAAAGTGGGAAAATACAAATATTTAGGATTCACGCTACAGACAACAGCAACGTCCTCGGAATACACATACAAGAAAGAGCAGCGGCAGCCATCCGAACATCATACAATATCCCGAATCTGGCCAACTTATCGACAGGTACAGCAATGCAATTATTCAAAACGACAGTGGCACCAGTTATAACATATGGAATAGAGATAATTTGGAAAAAAACTTAAGATCAGAGATCTGATAAGAATAGAAAAGGCCAAAGCAATGTTCATGAAACGGATCCTGAAAATAGGAAAAACAGCACCATCTCGTTTTGCTTAAGAACTCACGAGAGAGGCCTACTTCATAGAGGACATAAGAACACAATTCTACCTACAATCCACAGAACCATACCAGAAATTAATAAGCATCAGAAATAGGAAGAAGAAGAAAATAGACATAGATTTCTACACCATAACTGCCATGCTGGACGACAGATGGACCAAAGAGTGCAACTCCCAGAGAGACGTCACAACACGACTCGCAGTACATGGGTTTCATAACAAAATATGTCTAAACAAGAAATTCCACGAGCCGACCGAAGAATGCAATTGTGTGTTATGTGGACAAATATGTAGGAAATACCACATCATAACATGTGCGAAAAGAACAAAAACTATCACAGACTACAGTAAAGACTAAACCACCACCAATGCTCAACCTGAATGCACATTTCCCATTGTTAACCCCTGAGCGCGGTTTGACGTACATATACGAGACCGGCTTCCTCCCTTCTGTGCGGTCATTTAAAAGTCCATGCAGTTCATCTGCGCGGTAGTATTTTTAAACTACTCACCCAGTAACTTATTTTAGATAACTAACTAACTAACTCACTAGCACTCTCGAACCTGTAGTTCATGGCCGTGCTGACATAAGCTCTCCATACATCCCTATCCTGAGCTAATGTGTTGTAATCATCCCCTGTATGATCTACTTCCCTCAATTCATATTTAATGTTATTCTCCCATTCATTCTTGGTCTAGCAACTGGCCGTTTTCCCTCTGGTTTTTCCACAAGAAGCTTCCATACACGTCTTTCATTACCCATTCGTGACAGATGTCCTGCCCATCGCAATCTACGAGACCTAATTTATGTCATTATATCATGCTTCCTATAAAGACCATGTAGTTATCTGTTATGTGGAGCTTATTTTAGATATATACCAAATTATTAATAAATTATATTTAGTTACATTATATTTCTAATCTTACCTTGGTTATACATATCCTTGTCGATTTTGATATTGATTGTAGAGCGTATTTATTTGTTTCTTCAAAAATAATATTCAACAACGTATGGTCAAATATTTCCTCGAATATAGCAACAATGCCCCCAGAAACATCGAACTGTGGGCCACTGATGTCACAGAATGTCTCTCGTATTAAATTAAACGTGTCCATATTTTGCCATACAAAATCTGTGGACTCCCCCTAGCCCTTTAGCAATCAAAACACGTGTAAGTGTCTGAATATGTCCCTCGTCAACACAGCACATGTCACTATCACTTATATCGTGAGGAGATTGTGTATAGTCAAGTGCAAAGAAACTATCCTCACTATCTGATATAGACGCTAAATCACTATGTTTATCAATCTCATCTAAAATTTTGTTGACAAACTTAAAATGTTTTTCTTCTGACAACACTTGGTTTTCTGCACAGGCATGAGCCACGGTTTCACAAAGACTGCGATAATTGTTTCAAAAGAAAAGTTTGAGACCACACAATGAGACACTTTACAGATATTTATTCTTTTTCGGCAAAAATAAGGCACAGGATATGTTCAGAAGAGGGTCTGGCTGAAAAGAAAAAGAAAAAAAAAAGTATTTCCTTTCACTTACAAGTAGCCACCTCATTCCACTTGCCCTGTCATAAATTATGTCGTAACATGAAGGGGAATCTTTCCTTAACAGGGTGACAAAAAATAAGTTCTCCAACATGTAAAACAACCTAGTTATAGGCTTTGGAAATCATAGATGTACCACGCATGTTGACATGGCAATCTGCATGTCGATATTTAAAAGTCCTGACGTTTTAACACGTCCTTCTGCATCTGGGAAGGGAACGCAATGTTTAAATGTCCACGTTGACGGGTTAAAACTTCTGTTTGTTCTTCCTATATAAAATTTGTTGCAACCCTTACATGTCAATTTATATACTCCCTTGCTGTTGGAAATGTTATTTTCTTCAATGTTATTGCTAATTAACTACGGGTTGGCAATGTCCAGCATTGCCCACTGTGCTGCATACTAGAACCAATTGTGGCTCCTTGGCAGCAAACTGTTAGTGACTATCGCTTTGGGGTTTAGTGTCTTAGCCCTGCCGTGATGACGTGAATTAAAGTGAGTATTAGGTGTGGTCTCCCCAGAGCAGGGCGTCGTAATCCGCGCCGTCGACAAGCAGAGAGTCCGAATGCCGACGACTCAGGATATGCCACGCTGCTCTGGTTCGAGCACACCTTGAATGCTTAGACCATCTCAATTGAGATGTCTGATGAATATATTACTGTGAACAGTACGTCGCTGAAGCACATGCCATATATTGCGCACAATTGGATTTGTATGATTTATAATGAAGTCATACATGTTGTTAACTTGTTGTTCAATTGTGTCATCAACATATGGCATCTGTGCTAGATCGTGAAGCTCTGTGATCCTCGTGTATAGAGATGCCGAAAAAATGTTTAGACATTTATTCTGAATGACCCGGACTTTCTTTTTGTGTCTGGCAGTGAGGATACTCCAGGCTTCACAACCATACAGCAACATGCGGCGGATAACAGCTCGATATAAGTGAAGCTTAATCCGCGTTGGCAGCGTGACCGACTTGAAATAATATTGCTAATGCAGCATGAACTTTTTGAGAGATTTGCCGAACATGAATTTGGAACGTAAGCTAGGATTCCAGATGGACCCCAAGATACTTGACAGAAGTCCCAAGGCGGAGAAGTTGAGTCCTAGGGTCAATCTGATAGGAGGCCGTCTGTGGGTTTTGGTGAATAAAATCGCTTGGGTTTTACTCACATAAAGTTTAATGTTCCACAGACGGAACCAGGAATGTATGGAATTTAGGGCATTTTGTAGGACGTGGACTCGGTAACATAGGGCTCGGAAAGAGGATTGGTAGAATATGCAGGTATCGTCTGCAAATGTAGCAGTATGAATGTGAGCGAAAGAAGGAAAATCTGCTACATATATAATGTAAAGGATGGGTGAAAGTACTGCTCCCTGAGGGACTCCTGCCTTTAGAGGCTTCCAGTCGGATTTATATCCACTAACCGACACATAAAATTGCCGGTTAGTGAGGTATTTAGCGATAAGTTTAATAGGTGGAGCTGAAATGTTAAATTTTATTCATTTGAAAAGTAATCCATATATCCAAGTCGTATCGAAAGTTTTCTCAACCTCAAGGAATACGGCCAAAGTGCTCTTCTTGGAGTTGAAACCCGTGAAAATTCGGTCAACCAGTCTAGCTAACTGCAGCGGAGTACTGTGAGAATTTCTAAATCCAAATTAATGGTGAGGTATAATATTCCTATCTGAAATTTCAGATTTTAGACGAGCTAAAATGAGTTTCTCCATTATTTTGCTGAGTACAGGCAGAAGACTGATTGACCGCAGATTGTCTGGGTTGGAAGGATCTTTACCGGATTTGGGAATGGTTATAACCTTGGCCCGCTTCCACACTTCAGAGAAGTAATGGAAGCGGAAACAAAGCTTCACTATTTGCAGGAAAAGTAGAAGTGCCTTAACAGGCAGGTGTTTGACTGCAAGATTTGTTATGCGATCAGGACCAGGGACTCGTTGGTTGGGAAGATTTCTGACAATATTTTTCAATTCTGAAATTCATTGATAGTTTTGTTGCAAATCGTCGAGTTCTATACAATATGAGCATGAAGGAGTACAGAGATGTACAGAAAAAAGTTATTGTGGCACAGGAAAAAGTTATTGTGGCTTGAACTTAGACAAGAAATAAATAAAAGCTGTAAATGTTGTATTGTATCTTAGGGATATTATGGATGTACATAAATTTCGTCTTCTATTAAATTCAAAACCTGATAAAACTGCTCAGGCGAAAATCTGCAGTATTCTAAAATTTGGTATTATCATCAACCATATGTTTATTTAAGAACTAAAGAACAATTTGTTCTATAATTTTCCATACAACATTCATATGATGCTGTTGCTCTAGGTACTTTTTCCATTCTTACTAATACTTCGTGCATTTGATCTATGCCATTACTTCGTATTTTAAACGTTTTGCAACGAAACTTTCTTCTTATTATTATAGAGCACAATGTTTATTGGCCATTTCGTCAGCGTATATTTAGAGAGTTATCGCTGAACCATAGAGCAATAATTATTGTTCTATGTTTACAATTATAAAAGTGACATAGACATAAAACAATAAATAAGGTCGATGAGTATACAAATGGAAGAGGTTTGGATGAACGAAATTGTCAAAATGTGTAATTTTAAGTAACTTTTATGGTTTAATTTCAAAAATAAGTTTAGGCTAAATTTGTCAATATGGTACATATACGTACTTTTTACCTTATGCGTGAATTTCCAAACACGTGGTAAGTATTTTAAGTTTATTCATTAATGAACATTTAAAATTAGTGTAGATGATTTGTATAAGAATGCAGAATTGGTATTAATAATATAATTTTTTGTTTCATTTATAGTCTGCTAGCTGCAAATGGCAGGACAGGTCGATCGTCTACATCATTTATTAATGCAGTGAGAGGTTTTAGAACATCACTTTTCAAGAGATCTCGTCGGCCAAATTCAAAACCCAAAATTGACCCAGTTATTACGCCGTTTGAAAGAGTAACAATTGAAAATGGTCCAGTTCAACTTTCCAACTTATGGAAACCACTTGGTTTTACAGTTCTTGTAAGTTTAGGTTGCCTTTACGTATGATTTTCCATACTACATTCTTGTATACTGATGCTTTACGTACTTTTCCGTCTCTACTAACATTTCCTACTATTTTAAACGTTTTACAACGATACTTATAACTAGAGACAGGATGTTAGGGAAAATGCCTACAGTTATTTATTATAGATATTGTAAAAGTGACTTCATATATGTTCATACCGACAACCCTAGAGTAGTTTTCCATGAAGTTAATTTTGCCTATAAATGCCCATTTCAGCTTACAATACCTATAAATGCCTATTTGCCATTTTTTCTCGAAATTAACTTAGTATTTCAATGAAATTAATTGAAATGGACAAACTTCATGATACATATCATTGCATAGAAACGTTTAATTGACTGGCAATATTATTTTTGATGTTGATAACACTGAATTCAGTCTGTAGTCCTTGTTCACAGACAGGTGCTTCAAAGACAAAGTTGTGCGACAAGTGTATATGTTTTTTTAACTTTTAGGGATGTGGTCGGTTTTATATCTCTCACATTTCTACACTTACATTCTTATGCCACTGATGCACTAAACACGTGTAAACACTTTTGAACTGTTTTAAACATTTTGCAATGATCTTCAAGCTTTCTTCACAAATTTTTATATTTATATATTTACGTAAAACATGATCGTGGATACATTACTTCCTTGCTACTTTCCCATGTTGTTCCAACGTTGCCACCATTTGAAAATAATTTAAAACTATATTTAGTGTTAGTGTACGTAAAATTAGTTTATAGTTCATTAAATAGTACACATGTAAATTGCTTTGTTACGTTAGGAAATGGGAAGTTGGTTTACGTCCATTTTTAAGCATTTGGGAAGAAATAATATGCATGTAAATTGTTTTCTTTAGTTAGAAAATGGCAAGTTAGTTAACGCCCATTTTTTTTTTTTTTTTGCATTTGGAAATTTATTCCCAAAGTTGGTAATGCCAACTACCAGAGTCTATTAACCATTACAGCAACTCGCGCATGCGCGCTGCGATTCTGTGGAACTTAGAAGAATTCCTGAGAGACATAAAACCGACTTTTTCCACCTTTAGAATAGTTGTTTCACGATGCCTAAAGAATGGACAAAAGTAAAACAGTAAAAGACAAACTGACAAATTTCGTGAAAGAATTGGGTGCAGAAAATATTCTCAAGTGACATTGTTTTGCAAAGTGTGTAAAATTTCAGTGAATTGCACGAAGAAGTGCCATGTTTCGCAGCATGTACACACTGCAAAACATAAGTATGCTCTTTGTAAAAAGGCAAAACAAATTCCAAAAGCATCTCTGATATCTTCGCAAGCTATTGATAGCATATGTTTATATTCTTAGCGTAAGACTGTAAAAAGTTATGTTGTAGTCAATTTTTTGTAAGAGCCTATTTTGATTTTTAGTGCCTATATTAATGATTTTTAGTTCCTTTTTGCCTGCCTATTTTGAACTTTTTAAGTGCTTAACATCCGGACTCTACTTATAACATTTTTTGAAAAACTTTAGTTTGATTTTTACCATAAAGTCCTACAGAATAACTGTGTACATGTGCAAATGTTTATAGAGTTGATGCTAGGTGGAACCACATATATGTGAAATTTGACAAAAAGTTTATTGAGTTGTTCCTAGATGGAACCTAGCTGTGAAATTGATATGACCAACCTTCATAATAAATTGTCAATGTTGTTAAAAATGGATGTACACTAACTTCCCCCTTCCTAACCTAACAAAATAAATTACATGCATATCATTTAATGAAGTTTACACTAACTTGTCCCATCTGAACCTAACAAAATTAAGTTAATTTTCTTGAAATCGTCATCATCCATGCAAGTATTAGGCCATGTGGCTTGTTATGGTCTCAAAGAAGAATTTTCCATCCAGTGATCTTTTGCCTCTGGGGGCAGTGAAGCATGGCTTTTGAATTCTGTGAGATGGTATTCGTTGAAGATGGGCTTTCCAGTTGTTCTGGTAGTTTTGTATATGATGAATGGGTTTTACATCGAACTCTTCCATAATTTCCTCATTTGTTTTTGGTCCCACTTTGTATGGCCTGCCTTCATCTCTTCTTCGTATTGTTCATGCTTCATTACCATATCTTAATACTGGTCTTGCGAGGACCTTATAAAGCTGTAATCTTGTGTTCTTTTGTACTATTAATATTTTCTTGAAATATGGTGTGGAATTAATTGTGAATGTTGGTAATACTGATTTCACTGATATCTTGTGCAAGTTACATGAAGCATTCGTGCATTTGCACTGTGACATAACAGTGAGCTACATGATCTTTATGGGAAACCAGATATAATAACAGTTAATTCTCATACACTGGGATGGACAAGACATGTGGCACGAATGGGAGAATGAAAGAGGGGCATGGAAACTCTATAAGGGAAACCAGTAGGTAGGCCAAAGGAAAACCAGTAGGTAGGTCAGGAGTGAGGTGGGAGAATAGGCCTAACATTAACCATGATTTGAGGGAAATAGATTCTACAGGGGATGATTTGAAAACGTCTGCTTAAGATAGAGATGTATGGAGAGCTTATATCTGCACGGCCATGAATCTATGAGTTTGATAGAGATGGGTGAGTTAGTTATCCTATGCAAGTGGCAGTCTATAAATCTTGGAATGGACACTAATTATCAGGGAACGGAAGTTCATGCCCTAAAAACATGAAGAATATGTATGCATTTATGCCGTAAAAAATAGCTAAATATGCCACAAAATATGCTGTAAAAATTAGTAAATATGACACAAAATATGCATAATCACTCTGAGATTATTTTAACAGAATAATACGTTATAGGTTTATAGATGACTTACGTTTAGTCTCTGGATTTTGAAGTGCTTGCCTCATTGTGAATGCTCCATTACTACTGTTGCAGTTCACAACTAACCAGTGACGTATGTTTTCTGTAGTAAATCTTCGCCTGTTGTCTCTCAGCATAGCTTTGTAACACGAAAAACTTTGTTCTACGTCGCAAGAAGTAAGAGGGGCTTGCAAAGAAACTGTGAGCTGTTCTATAGATAACTTTGTTGGTTTGTTTGGTGTTTTTCCTTCGAGAATATCTCGAATTTCTACAAGTTTATAATAGCCAGGGTTTTTGGAAATAATATTTCTGTTTTTTCTTTCACTATATCTCCTACATTTCCCGGAACTGATATTAAACTGGAGATCGTTCTATCGAAATCTGCTAAAGACTGCAGTAAAGGAATACCAACTGCTTCCAATGACCTAATTGCTTTAGGAATAAAATGAAAATGAGATGATATGAACACAAGGTTGCTTTTTAATTCATTGTCCGATACAGTTTTTTGTGCTAATTCGATAGATGCTGCTTCACTTGAATCAAAAATATTTATCCGATTGAGGGTCTTTCCACTTTTCAGCGGTTGCCTTTTTGCCAGCCAGCTGCTGGCCCTTCACATCCACATGTGTCAATCACAGAGGTAGATGATCAACAGCCAGTGTAGGGGTGACATGTGGTTAGCATGTTGAGTCCCCCAGCCGTTATAGCTGGTTCCTCAACCTGGAGCTGCTACTTATTGTAGCTACCCAATTGCCTCACGATGCTGGGTGGGCACCGGTCCCATACTAGCCGAAATACCATGAGAAAATTTCTTCCCCCATGGAGACTCGAACCAGTGCAAGTCCCGTAGCTCTGCGCCAAGGCTTCCTACCTTAACCGCTCGGCTACGGCGCAGGACTAAAAATATTTATAATTTCTTTAATTTTAGAAAAATGTTCTGAATAGTATAGAGCAGCTTCCAGCCATGTGCCCCAAATGGGTTAAAAAATGGCTGTGGTGGGAGGGGAATGTCAGGCGCTATTGTTCTGAACTTTTGAACTCTGGACGGAGCTTTCTTAAATACTTTCTTAACAGACGACACTAGCTTGTCCACTAAAAGATAACATGTTCAAATAGTCTCTGATATACGATGAAGGCCATGTGCAAGACATGTTAAGTGAATCATATGAGCAAAAATACCTTTCAGTGTTGTACCTGATTTTATCATATAACTAGCAGAGTCCATTATCAAGAGGAGCACATTATCGTACTTAATGCCATCAGGCCACAATATTTTCAGCGAATCAATAACAAACTGAGTAATTGTTGTATTGTTAGTAACTTCTAACACTGCAACATTCAGAAGATACGGAGTTGTGGGATTTTCTTTACAAAGGGCTCCAACTATAAAATTTACAAATTGATTCCTAAGAGTATTCTGAATATTTGATATTACACTGTTGTAACACTGGCTTACATATGTTTTTGTAAAGTACTTTCATCTGGTACATGTTCGTTGGTGTATTTCTGAAGAAAATTTCTTAGCGTTGGATTATTGAGTTTAAAGAGAGGAATATCGCATGCTATAAAAACCTCACACAAGTCTGAAGAAAACTGAGTTAACCTACTACCTAAACACTCCGCAAGTTGTTTTAGCTTTGGATTATTTTCCGTTTTACGTTTTTTAATTACTAATTCCTTATGTTTGGATGTGTTTATATGCTCCAACACTTGAAACTGTTTCTCACTGCCTACTTTTTTCTCACATGCTTTACAAAATAAAATTCTATTATCTGTGGAAATAAACTCGTTACGAAATTCATTTACAAATGATTGAAGTCTACTGAATTACTTAATTTAACTTTGGGCATGATTTAATAGCGGTATAGAAAGCCCCCTTAACAGTTTACATCCACTTCACCACACACAAAAACTGGACACTTGTTCAATGAACGAAGACACAACTGCTCGTGAGTCCGATGCATTAGCACTTTACTGATGACCTTCGCTGCACGTGGAATACATACGGGGATACACCAACGGACCGTGTGAAAAATTGATGTCACCTCACGAAAACTTGAGGGGCTCCCAATGGGTGTGCCATTCATCGTTAAACAAAATTCATAAACATATATTAATCATGTTTAGTACGTTACATTTTTTAATTAACTATTTAATTTAAATTAATTAAAGTTAAAAATTTGAAAACCTTTAAATATTTGAAAAATACAAATAAATATACCAAATATGCAGCTTCCCTGCATAAATGTTAAAATATGATGCATTTATAAATAAAGGTAAATATGCACTTTTATTCAAAGTTAAAATTGGGAAACACATTATGAGGTTCTTAATTAATAAATTAATGAGTCATTTTAACATCTTACCTCATATTTCATGCACTTTTATGCACAATAAAAACAATATTATTGTATTCAGAAATTTGCGATTCGTGTAGATAATCTTTCGGCATATTTGCACAATGAGAAAGAACAAATATGCAAATGCATGAACTTCTCCCTGCTAATTACTAACTATATCAATACTAATTCATACTTACCACATCATTCATGCTAGTGACATGGTTATCAACATGTTTATTCATGAAGAATAAGTAATTTTTTATATCTTACCTCATAGTTTATGTTTTCTTTAAACACGGGAACTGCAGTTTTCAAAAGAAGCATCCCTTCCATTTTCAACTGACATTATGACTACCAGTTGTAGTCGATTGAAAATGCAAGGGATGTTTCCTTTTGAAAACTGAAGTTCCCATGTTTAAGAAAAAATAAACTATGATGTAAGATATAAAAAATGACTCGTTCTTCATGAATAAGAACCTCATAATGTTATTTCCCATATTTAACTATGAATGTTTATTCATGTTTCTGCTATAGCCAGTTGCTAACATGTTTTTTCAGATTAGGTAGGTTAGATTAGATTAGATAGGTACTTGGTGACTAATTTTTAGTTAGCTTGTTTCTCGTTAGTTGGGTATTTTTTTAGCACTGATAACATTTTGATAATAAGGTTATTTTAGGTTATTTTTATGTCAAATTCACATTTAATTTTCAGGCATTTTCTATTTTTTTTTTAAACCACAAATGCTAGAGGAAATATTTGCATAATTATAATATAATCTATTTTTTATTTTAATTTATGTAGACTGGCTTGCATAAAATACCTTTTTGGTATTAACAAGCTAGTAATTTACTAGGTGTCATTCCTTTAGCTTTACTGAACCAAATGTGACCTAATTATTAACTTAGGACAGATATGATGTGAGTGTGCCACCCACTGCACTATATGCATAGATGGTATCAATGTGGTGTCTTTTTTTTTTTTTTTTTTCAATTTATGCACAATTGACATAGGGTGCATTCAGCGGGCAATAAAGCGCTCTAGCAAAAATGGCTGCCATTTGCAGCGGAAATTTAATGAGTTTGTTGAATGAACCGCTGTATGCAACAGAACTGCCAAATTTCAATTTGTTGAGTGGCTCACTACACATATTACTACGTGATGCTATTGAAATTAATAATACTAATAGGGATATACAGAATTTACGATTTATTTTAATGGATGTAATTTATGAAATGGATGAATAGATCGTTTAAAATAAAATATTATAACGAGAAAATTTGTATTTTTATAATTATTAAAATATCAGGTGGCTCTGTGATGCAAGAGATTAGATGCTCCCCTCTCACCACTGCGGTCTCAAGAACCTTATTTATAATATTTATTATTAGTTTAATCTTCGTAATTTGTGTATTAGTAGAAGTAGCTTTTTTAACTTTATTAGTGTCTTGATCACTATATGTGGATTTTGTAGTGGAGGAAATGGAGCTCCGGCAGATTCTTTCAGGGTTTCTCCCATTTTCCCCTACCACAATTTCATTCCACCTTTCCCCATTTTCATCTCATCCATTTTCTTCATCAGATGTAGTCAGCCTGCACCCTTGTTATTTACAGACCTCTATAACCGACCCTGAGTTGTACACAAACTAACTCACTGGCACTATCAAACCCATAAGTTCATGGCCACGCAGACATAAGCTCTCCATATATCCCTATCTTGAGCCAATGTTTTCCAATCATCCCCTGTATAATCTACTTCCCTCAAATCATAGTTAATGTTATTCTCACCACATTCTTGGTCTACCAACTGGGCGTTTTCCCTCTGGTTTTCCTACAAGAAGCTTCCATGCACGTCTTTCATTCCCCATTCGTGTCACATGTCCTGTCCTTCGCAGTCTACGAGACTTAACTGTTCTCATTATATCTGGCTTCCTATAAAGACCATGTAATTCACTGTTATGCAGTCTTCTCCATTCACTTGTCTGTTCATCTCTCTTTGGTCCAAAAATTTTCCAACTTTATTCTCAAATGGGGTAAAATTTTCCGAAGTTGGACACAATTTGATATTATTTTATTATATTAAAATATCACTTTTGCGAATTCCCTATGTGATGTATATCTTGCACCTTCATCATCACATAATATATATATATTTAATAACCACACTAAAAGTATTGCCTGGTGGGCTGTAGAGCAAATTTTATTCAATTGTTCAGCCATTTTATTCATGCCATTTCTTACACACAACATTTGACACTTTTAGGCCTATATTTAATTCTATGAGGATTAGGGGTTACATTAGAAAACACAGGAAATATAGGCATATGTACAAAATTAATGTAAGTAGTGGAAGAAATGGCCTAAATATAGCATCCAAGCAATTGTATAAAGGAAGGCATCATTGTATTTTTTTAACTTCAAACATACTTCATTTTACACGCTTTATATTAGCTTTACTTGTATCTATCTATCTATGTAACGGAACCTTTCAACGCGATTTTCACCCACTTAGAAACATTGGATCGACTTGAAACTTTGTATACTTGTAGAGGACCCGTGACAATACAATAATTTCATATTTATTTTCTAAAATCCTGGCCATAATCATCAGAAAATCAAAAAAAGTGTTTTTGTATCAATGTAACGGAACCTTTCAACGCGATTTTCACCCACTTAGAAACATTAGATCGACTTGAAACTTTGTATACGTGTAGAGGACCCGTGACAATACAATAATTTCATATTTTGTTTCTAAAATCCTGGCCAGAATCATCCGAAAATCAAAAAATTTAAAACTGGTATAATAGGTTGCGGACTTGTCGAGTTTTTAGTCAATCGTTGTAAGAGCTCAGTTGGTAGAGCAGTGAACTCTTAGTGGTATATAATTTCAATAATCCATACGTCGCTGGTTCAAATCCGGCTGGGAGGATTTTTTTTATAGAAGAGTATTACTTTTAGCTCATACTACACTAGTATCGAATTTAAAGATATTTACATTTTTATCTTATTCTGTAAAATATTAAAAATAAAAAATAAATAATAGTTTTAAAAAAACTAAAAGAACACACTTTATTAGAAAACTAAAAAATGAAAAATAATTTTAATTTCCAATACGCTTGGGATAAAATTAAAGTGGTCAACAAAAAATCATCTCCAACACATATAGAATAAAACTAGAGTTATCAACAAAAATAAAATAATTTTATCATCAAAAGTGTGGGGTGCTGTTTATGATGTTTACATTTTCTTCTTAGAGATCTTACTTTTACCAATATCTGTTTATTATCAAATATATTAATTGATATAGAGCACCCCACGCTTTTGATGGTAAAATTATTTTCTTTTTGTTGATAACTCTAGTTTAATTCTATATGTGTTGGAGATGATTTTTTTGTTGACCACTTTAATTTTATCCCAAGCGTATTGGAAATTAAAATTATTTTTCATTTTTTAGTTTTCTAATAAAGCGTGTTCTTTTAGTTTTTTAAAACTATTATTTATTTATTTTAAATTTGTTCTGGAATAGGAATGAAAACAAAGAAGAATGCCAATTTATATTAATTTAAATACAGTTTTCTTAATAATTGATTGATTTTATTTTTTTTTTGCATCATCTGAAAAGATTAATTACTTATAAGAGTAACTACCATAATCTTTATGGCTAAAGTAAAACCAAAAAAAATTGTATGTAATATCCAACCATATGTATGAAATTCTGTCATAACACCATACTTAAAGACATCATTTAATATAATCTCTAACATTAGCAATGTCACTTTCTTAGTAAAGTTAAAAGATACACTAAATAGTATATCACTGAATCATTTATAATATATGAAAAACATTTACCACCAAGGTTAATGGTAGTATACAATTTGCTCCAGAATGTAAGAGAGGCCATTTGAATTAAAAGATATAGAACCACATTTCATTTTATGATAAATTGGGAATTGAAGTGAAAATTATACATACCTGGTTCAAGTAATGGCTCTCAGTATCTCAATGATAGGACATAGTATATAAAGTTGGACATTAAATAATGGATCAGCTGTGATTAAAATTCTATGTTGAGTGCAAATTTTTCTGTTAATACATTAAACAACTCTAGATGTAATTTAATTTTATTAATGCACATTGCACTAGAGTATTTGTACCTTCACTGGTCAATTTAGATAAGAATTATAGAATATTGTAACTTTTCAGTTCAATATATGGCCGATACTTCACATAGCTCTTTACTCAGAAAAGATTACAAATATAAGATACACAGTCCATCTCTTTGTCATTCCACAATTTTCTTATTGTGTTACACATTTAAAGAAGAGTACAAATGTTCATTTTATCTATAGAGAAAATTGGTTCGACAACCACTATAGCACTTCCAGAAAAGATCCCATGAACACAATCATAAGATTCTAATTTATTTTATATATCTTGAAATTAAAAAATAAACGTTATAATTAACTTTGAACCAGGTATTAGCAAATGAATCATCAGGGGATATAATTTTCATAATAAAAACATTGACTCGTCAATAACACAATGATCTACATGAAAAGAAGAGGTTATAATCGTAAATTCTTGATGTTGATAACAATCTTAAAATTATCACTGTCTTTAGTTTCACTTAGTATATCACTTATGTTCGTCTAAAATGGTTAACCACCTTGAATAACTCATATATTAATGTCCAGATGTAAATAATACAAAATTTGTACATCAAACATAAATTGTTTATAGACAAGGACGCGATGTTTAATCTGAATGAACCAGCCAATCACAATGGAGGCAGAGGTTTCGTCTGTCTACAGTATACTTTTACTTTGCTGCAATAGTTGCAAGTCTGCTAGAGCGCTTTATTGCCGCTGAATGGTATGCTGCAGATAAAGCGCTTTTGCGGCGCTTTGGCCGCTGATTGCCCCCATATATGATATGAACTTCTATTGTGCAAAGAAAGGTGTGTAGTGTAAGTGTTATATGAGGGATGATGATAATGATGAAGAGAAGGAAAAAGGTGAAATCCAGTGCCAGCCAGTTTGTAGCCTATTTCTCTAGAAAAGCTCCAAGGGGACTGCCAAGCTTTACATCCAGATGAATTGCTATCAAAGTGCCACATGCTTTATCAACATGTGTACTATGGTGGAATAAGGAATTTAATTCAAATACCTGGTGCGTAACCCTAGCAATTAAAAATAGTACACTTCTATCCCTCCTAAACCCCCATATAAAGATTTTAGAATTAAAATTTCCAACCCTGCCGGGTATAGATTTCAGGCTTGCTAGTTAGGAAACAGGCATGCTATCACTGAGTTAGCAGAGGAGATTTCTGTCTTTCCTATTCTTATTTTTTTTCATAGATGAAATATAGCTAAGAGAGCTGTCAAATGAGCAATCCTTAATGGGAATGCAAAACGTAAAGCAAGAAAATGCAATTGATGGTATTGGAACACACATACCCTGTGATGACAGTCACAATAAAATCTGTCCTACTTGAGTTGTGTCTAATAATCACCTGCTATAAATGTTTATATTCCAACATAACCTTCTGTAACATTATCATCACTTCAAGGATTATACAAAATCATTCTTATATTACTTACTTTTACAATAACCAATAAAAAAAATAGTTCCATTATTTCTTTTTATTATTTATCTGTATTTAGAAGTTTTACTCTTTTTCTTATAATTTTGCAGGTTAGCTCTGGAAGTTTTGTTTGTGCGGCCATATGGCAGTATGAAAATATGAGAGCAAGAGCTATAGCACTTATGAAACAACCTAGTTCTTGGATCCAAGATAAATATTATAATAGAAAAAAATTTGGTTCATGGCGGAATGACATACACAACTGGTGGAATGGACTTACTGAAGGGCAAAAACTTTTCTTCCCTATATGTTTTATAAACTGCTTGGTTTTTTTGGCATGGAGAGTTCCACAACTTCAAGGAACTATGGTGCGATATTTTTGTTCAAATCCAGCTTCTAGTGAGTAATTGTATAATTATTATTTTGAATGTATCTTAACTTAAGAGTAGTCTGTAGTTTACCACAATATAACATGTGTTATGTTGCAAACTTTGCCAAAGTTATCATATACAAGATTATTAAAAATTATACCAAACAAAAATTTCTAAATAATGGGTTAAAAACAGTACCTACATGACTCTGATTTACTATATTATTCTTATATGGACTATAAAAAAAGTTTATATGTTAAATGTGTCATGGAGGCTCATGATTGGGTCTAAATGCAATGATTTCATATCATAAGCCATGTAATTTGACTTTGTCACCAGGAATATCCCAATACTTAATTTGTATTAATTTGGAGCCAATTTTTTTTATCTACCAGGCTGTTTATGACATTTCTGGCATTCTCTTGAATAGCACTGGGAGAATTATAACCCATTATTGAGGTTGGTGTGCCTATAAGGTGGAGTTACGTTATTCCAATGGTATTGTTGCGACAAGAGTCGCTCTCTCTGTCGGTTATAGCAGACACCTGCCGTCTGCCATTATGCTAATTGATGTAGTTCGTCTGACTGCCGCTTGTAGGTGCCTGAATACAGTATCGCTGAGTTGTGTTGGTAGCATTTGGCTATACTGTTGCCAACTTCTGCGTATTGTTCAGGTCTGCAGATGACTACAACACTCTTTCTCAGTGTGTGCCAGGCCGTCGAGGGCGACTGTCCTGTTTTAGTTAAGAGGTTAAGAACACCTCATTCTCAGTGTTAGCCGGGCCATCGTGGGCGATGGTATCGTTTTGATTATTGGAGGTCGAATACCTCACTGAGTTGTGTTTGGAGCTCGTGTTAGGAGCTCGTTGTGCGTTAGGCTCTCGCAGTGTGCAGCGGGCACACTTATGTGGTTATTGAGGACCACGTGCTGCCTGATCCGAAGTTGATACTCTTCGAGGCCCCTCTAGTCCTAGGCACGGACTTTGATTAAACATTTGATTCTGCTTATTTGTATTTATTTTAGTTAGCACAGAAATAAACTTGATATTTTCACCGATTACATGTGTTTGTAATAACTAAATTTCCCCTTTATAAAATCCAGCACTACCAGAGGAATATTAGGCAAGGAATTCAAAATTGGACTGTGTTGGCATCAACAGGTATAATGAGTGATAAATGATAACGAAATAATAGAAAAGTCCTTAAAATCTAAACTACATAAAGTCAAATAAAAAAAACAAAAATGCAAAAATCATTGTAGCAGAATGTGAATAATTACCTGAGAAAAAGAAAATTATTTATATGTGATGTTGGAGAGGGATGCCTCTTGAAAACTTCAGTTCCCGAGTTAGAAAAACATGAAATATGAGGTAAGATAAGAATTGACTCATTTTATTAATACATGTGTGTGTGGATTTTTTTAAGTGCCTTCAAATTTAATGAGAAGTTGAGGTAAAAGTAACCAAAATATGCCATACTAACAATGAAAGATGTCTGTTAACCATTCCTAGAACAAAATTAACCACCTTTTAAAAACACTGTAACTAAAAAATGTAGTTGCTGAGTACCTACCTAATCTAACCTGAATAAACATGTTGGCAATTGGCTGTAGCGGAAATTTGAATAAATATATTGGGGAACATGTCACTAGCATGAATTGTACCCGATGGCATTCGATTAGTATTGGTACAGTTAATCACTTGTTATCCTTTGCAAGATTTACATAGAATTGACATTCCCTTTAAGGAAGAATTTCTGCAGTCTGACTGAGAATCAAACCTGGGATCTCACGAACTGTAGTCGAAGCTGTCACAGAAAGATAATGAGGCTGATCTTTAGAGCTAATGTGGATTTGAAAGAATGAAAAATAATCTGAGCTCTTTGGGGATTGAACCTGAGCCAACTAGAGTCCATGGTCAGATGTATTATCACTTGAGCTACCTAACTCACACATTACCTGCATAATTATCGTGAAAGGTATCATAATTATTTATTATGCAGTAGTAGCTATTTTTGTCTCAGGTTTTGAGGTTAGCAGGTTTAAGGGTGTAAAAAATCCAGAACATGACTTCCTTCAAAAGGGAAGTGAAGCTATGGGTTCCATGTCATAGATTTAATGCATGTAAATGAATTTCAAGCCTAAAATAAGATGCCTTATAACAAAATTTCCTGGCACTTTCATGCCTAAATTTAAATTATAACATATTAATGACCTAAGCTGTTAAAGAGTTGATTAAATAAAGCGCTCAATTATTGTTCTTGTTGTCATCATTACTGCATTATTGTTAGAATTTTGATATTATATAAAGGGATTCCACCACAGGCTCTAGGAGATTTTTGGAGTAATGGTAGGTTAGAATCAGCCTATCTTTTAGCAAATTTCGAGGAATGAAGCTATTGAGGTTGTTCTCATGAAAAGAGATTTTTGAAAATCTTTTACAGGCCTTCACCGATTGTATCTAGCAGACACCGAAAATAAGTATGACCAAAATTTATAAACTTGTATATATGTATGTATTTGTGCCCGTTAATGATCTAGCAGCAGCAATTTTAGTTTCATCAATATCAAACTTGGAATATAGCAATTAATTTAAAAAGTAAGGTCAAGTTCGTTAGCAAGCAAAATTATTTAAAAAAAAAGTAATTTCAGGTTCGTTAACTAGCAAAATTGCACTATTAGGTGTAGGGTTTGATCTCAAACAAAAATTTGAAAAAATCATACCAGCAGTCACAATTTTTTTGTTTCATAACAAAACTCAGTATATGCTAAAAAAAAAAAACCTAGGAAGGTACTCTACAAAAATAAACATTTCATCTTTAGAAGTGGGGATTTACCTGAAACCAAAGATTAAAAATTGGCTCTAGCAACTACCATGTTTGGTACGTTGCAATGTATGTCATAAAATTTAATTAACCCTTAAATTTGCCACGTATCTTATAAGATCGTCCAACAAAATAAACATATGAGGTAAGAATGTTAAAGAATACAAACTCAAAGATACATTAGTTTAATATTTTTAATAAAGCAATGGAAAAATGAATTGGTAGATATTTAAACTGGTGTCAAATTATAAAATACTGTGTGCAAATACGTAATAACATACAGTTATGCATGATTTGATTTCACTGCAATTCGACACTTATAAATAAGCTGGCACTGGAAATTCATTTTCTCCAATTTAACAAAATAAATGTATAATCCATAAACCAGCAAAATGGGACCATAAATATGACTTGCTGAGGAATGTGCTTAGTTTATGCAGTTCCTGCACGATGAACGTTCAGACAATTGACACAAGATGTCAGCCCTGCATGACAATTGTCTTTACTCCCAGAACATATAGTACACATTTTCATTAGAGGCTGAGTTGACCCAAGGCCATGGTGCCACCAGAAGGTTTAGACTAGTTTAAAAATCTTGGCACTCATTCAGGGGACTCTTGACTCTCAACCTTCCAGCTTGTACTATATAGCCTCAATCAACTATGTTATGGCATACGCCCAATCTTGGTACATATTCCTCATTTGTTGTACTGAATATTTTTAATAATATTTATTTATTTTTTTTAGAATTGTGTGTTGGCCTATGATACTCTCCACATTTAGTCATTATTCAGCTTTCCATCTCTTTGCCAACATGTATGTTTTGTACAGTTTCTCATCAGGTATGTAAACTTATACATTTATTATATTTCATACTGTGAACCTATTTTAGATATTGGTATATGCAAATTTTATGAATTACTGTATTCAATAAGTATTCATGTGATGTGCTTTAATAATGTAATAGATTCATAGTTAAATAAGGGAAATAACATTATGAGGTTCTTAATTCAATGAATTAATGAGTCACTTCTTATCTTACCTCATACTTTATGTTTCTTTTAACACAGGTACTGCAGATTTCAAGAGGAGTCCCTCTTATCTTGACATAATGGTGGCTGAAGATAAGAGGGACTCCTCTTGAAAACTGCAGTTCCCATGTTTAAAGAAAGCAAGCATGAGGTATCCAAGAAATATGCATTATGACTAATCTTTATAGTATCACTAGTGGAATTTCTTTAATAACTTCACACTGGTAGTCCCTTCTTCTCATCTGTCAATTTTTGTTTTTCTTATTCCTTTTCGGGCCTAGGGTTGCAGTCCCACATCTGATGTTTCTCGTAATTCCAGGAGGCTGGTCTTCTGTATCTGTGGTTCTTAAATAATGGTGATGATGAGGATGCTAGTGGTCTTCCCCTTACACCGATCCATTTTAGTATCTAAGGTTGGAATCCCACATCAAGTGTCCAATCTTTTCACCATTCCAGCATGTGGGTCTCTTCCATAGTCACTTGAATGGTGCTGTACACATCTCTCCTCAATTTAACTTCAACTGCAGTCAACTGTCGACTTGGACATTTGATAAGAATGGATGATCAGAGACTGGTCAGGAAACTCTACAAATGGAAACCTATAGGAGGTAGAGCTGTTGGAAGACCGAAGATCAGATGGGAGGATGACACAATGAACGATCTAAAGAAAATGAAAGTGTTGTTTATTTTTTATTATTTCACTCACCTCATACTTCATAACTCCTTGCAAACCCAGGGTTTCTTCACATCATTTGTGACATTCTCAATGCTGTGTCACGTTCACAACTGACGTCCAACGGCCTTCTATCCTGCAGACTGACCTCCGCGCCATCTGATGGCTGACCGACAAATTTCCAAATCAGTCCTCTCTCCTTATAACCGGGTTGTGAACGTGACACAGCATTAAGAATGTCACAAATGATGTGAAGAAACCCTGGGTTTGCAAGGAGTTATGAAGTATGAGGTGAGTGAAATAATAAAAAATAAACAATATTAAAAAACCTCATAGTGATATTTCCTATCTACATAACTTAAAAATGAAAGTGACTAATTTGAATATGGCAAGAGACAGATTGGCATGGAGGAGGATTGTTGAGAAGGCCAAAACTTTCACTTTTGAAGTTGTCGTGCCTTAAGATGATCATGATGATGCAGTCAACTGTCACGCATGAGACAGCTGCGTACAGGGCATTGTTAATGGTGCATTGTTCTACCAGCAATAAGTGTTGTTTTAAATCACAGTCCCTTAGACCACAACAAAAGTGGATGCCACTTCTCTGTTGATCAAAGTTGCCAGGCGTCCAACTAGGGTCTTGTCTTGTGCACCAGCCTCTCTAATCCCATGGCATATTCTTGAAGGGCTCCTCAGCATGCTGGACACAAGCCTTTATTTGGTCCCTCTAAGTGGCACTGAGATGATGAGGGCCATAATGATTTCTCAGGGTCCCGATGATGTCCTCTGCCTGGCTCTTCGATGGAATACTGTGTAGAATCTTGGCAGCTGATCCTTGTAGAGGAGCAATCAGATGGGTCGTTTTCTCTTCTAATATCAATTATTGGCATAGATGGTCTCAATTTGGTGCTTGAAGATGTCCCGTGACATCATTCCATTGAATTTTGGACAAGCTGATGATAAAACAAAATTGTTTTGAAACACGTCCTAGAAGAACTCAGTAAGATGCAAACAGACTCATCTCATTTATTAAGAAGAACCTATGATGTTGCTTCCTATTATAATTTTATAATAAATTTCCTATGTTATCAAACAGGCCAAAATCAATTCCGTTTATTAGCAGCAAACTGAAGTTCTGACCCCAATTTATGGCACTTGAGATTTCAGATCTGTATGGTTCATTCATTCATAGTGTTCTTCTCAAGAGCAGTCTTTCACTGCAAACTCAGCATTCTCCACTCTTTCCTTAACTCAGCTTTCCTTTTTGTATCTGCATACAAACCATTTATTTTAATATTGTCTATCATCTGATGTCTTTTTCTGCCTCTAATTTTCTTTCCGTTGACCATTCCTTCTAGAGCATCCTTCAGCAGCCAGTTTCTTCTTAGCCAGTGGCCAATCCAATTTCTTTTCCTCTTCTTTATGAGTTCCAGCATTGTTCTTCTTTCACCCACTCTGTCTAGCACATCTTTATTTCTTACTTTGTCTGTCCATTTTATACATTCCATTTTTCTCCATATCCACATCTCAAAAGCTTCCAGTCACTTTTCCTCATTCCATTGTAATGTCCAAGTCTGTGCACCATACAATGCTACACTTCACACAAAGCACTTCACTAACCTCTTCCGTAATTCTTTTGTCAAAGGTGTGCAGAAAATGCTTCTCTTCTTGTTGAAAGTTTCTTTTGCCGTTGTTATCCTCTGCTTTACTTCTTGACCGCAGTTCATGTTACTACAGATAGTACAACCCAAGTATTTGAAGCTCTCCACTTGCTCAATGGCCTGATTTTTAATCCTCATGTTTATCTTCCTTGGTTTCTTTCCTATAATCATGGCCTTCATCTTATTTATATTTATCTTCATCCCATAATCCTCGCACTTATCATTTAGCTCCATCAGCATGTTCCTCAGTGTCATTGCATCTTCTGCTAGCAAAGCCATATCATCAGAAAATCTTATGAACTTTATTCTTCGTCCTCCCATGTTTACACCTCCCGTATTACTGAAGCAGTTCTTCATTAGGTCTTCCAGGTAGATGTTGAAAAGAGTAGGTGATAGAGGCCATCCTTGCCTTACCCCCCTTCCAATTTCTCTTCCCTCTGACATTTCTTCTCCTTTCTTCACTTTTATTTGCTGTTTCATATAAAGACTACTTATGAGCCTCCTCTCCTTCCAATTCATGCCAATTTTCTTCAAGATCTTCAGGAGTTTATTCCAATTTACTCTGTCAAAGGCCTTTTCCAGGCCAACAAATACGTCTTTATCTTTTTCTATATATCTTTCTCCTATTGTTCGTATCAATCCAATTATATCTCTTGTACCCTGTCCCTTCCTGAAGCCAAATTGTTCTTCTTCCAATTCGCTTTTCATCGTAGAACGTAAATGTCGATTCAGTATTCGCAGGAGAATCTTTGCAGAGTGTGATATCAAGCTGATAGTCCTGAACTCCTTACATTTCTTTGCATTGTTTTTCTTCGGTATTGGTATTAACACTGTCTCAGTCAATTCTTCGGGCCATTCACCTTCTTTATATATCTTGTTGCATAAATGCAGAATTTTTTTCTTTCTTTCACCCAAGCATTTAACCAATTCAATCCCATTTTTCATTTCCTTAATTGCTAGTTCAACTTCTTCCTTCAGAATTAAAAATCCTTTTTCATCTTCTGATACGTCTTCTTCATTTTCTATATCCAAGTTAGCCGGACGATTTCTTGTCTCATGTAGCTCTTCTACATATTTTTCCCATGTATTCATAATTCCCTGTTTGTCTGTTATTTCTTCATTATTTTCATCCTCAATCAGCCACATAGTTTTCCTGCTCTTCTTTCCATAGTCCAAGCCTTTAACTTCCTAGTACATTAAATCATATTTTCCTTTCCTCTCCAGATTCTCTTGTTCTTCACATTTCTGCTTCATCCATTCTTCCCTTGCCTTGTCAGTTTCTCTTCTAAGTCCGTTGTTTAGTTTCCTATAGTTTCTTTTGGCTTCTTCTGTATTGCTATTTTTCCATTTTTTTCTTTCTTCCATCTTCTCTAACATTTTTTCTGTGACCCAAGGTTTCTTAATATTCTTGCTCTCTTTGTATCCTATTGTTTCCTCTGCAGCTATCTGTATAGAGGTTTTCAAATGACTCCAGTGTTCCTTGGTATTGCCATATGAGATTTCCATGGTAGAGGCTTTCTCCTGAAAATTTTATTGGAATTTTCTCCTTTCCTCTTCAGTTTTGAGTTTCTCCAAGTCAAACTTCTTTGTTGCCTGTCTTCCTCTTATCTTCTTCAGGCAAATATATGCTTCGCCTATTAGTAAGACAATCTGTATGGTGAAGATGCAAGTAAGGTGTTCGTATATTCAAGATGAGGCTTCAAGTCATACTTCGGATTCGATCCTCAGATTCTTGGACAGAATGAGGAGGAGACAGGAATGTACACTTATCACTTTAGCCACATTCCTGTCAAATCACCTAATGCTTCTCGCTTGTCCTTCTGAAGAGGACATTAGGAAATAGGCCACCTCACCATGTAGATCAGGTGTGTCCAACCTTTTGTTTTTTTTTTAGAAAAGGGCCACTGTCGTTAAGGTGAATTGGTTTGCAGTGCTTTTCACAAACAAGACATCCAATATCTGGTTTTATTGATGTTGTAGCAACTCAAAGCGAACTCTCCAGATGACTGTTAGTGATTTGCATTTTTCTCATTCATTCATTGCGTACTTCACATGTTTCAATCATCATCCCCTGGAGAACACTTAATTCGCATATTTATGTGCTACTGAAAAGTGATGTGAAACGAAGTGCAATGTCCTATTAATGCCCAGATATTTTTCTCTGGGAAATTATCCGCGATAAGAATTGTGGTAAGGGGACATTGTTTAACCTTATTCTTTTTGGTCTGACGCATCATTGAAAATCAACGCAACCGCCTCCCATTTGCAGGATCCCCCTGGGTGACCTTTGGTCTATTTTAATTGAGAGATAGTAAGAAACTTACACAAAGCCCCACATGTGCCCTCATTGAAGTCTTGAAATGTAACGCAGAATTTATTTTTCTTAATTCTAATTGTTAATAGGATTGAAAATCAAATGCTTAAAAAAAAATGTATGGCCATGTATCCAAGAATGGAAAATGAAAGATGGCCACAAAAATATATACCAATGGGCACACCCTGGAAGAAATAAACGTGGCCGCCCAATATGGAAATGGAAAACCTACGTCAGAACAATAATGGAGGATAGGAATTTGGAAGAGGGAGATTGGAATGATAGAGATAAATGGAAACTGAAGACGGCAAACCTATAAGTGGGGGAAAGCCGAAGAAGAGGAAGAATTCTGATACGATTTCCACATACCTTAAAGAATATTGATTAATTAATTTTTGTAGAGCTGGCTGGGATGATCAAATTGTTGTTTTTAATATTTGTGATTCCCAAAATTGCAATTTTGTTTCTAAGGCATTCATGTGATCAAACATAGTCTTTACCTGGGAGACGTGAATTAAGTTCGTTCAGTTGTGTTGTTATATCTACCAGAAAGGCAAAATCACACATCAATTCTGTGTCTTTAAATTCAACAATAGATTTGCCCTTCTCCATAAATGTTTGTATTTTGTTTTTGAGAACAAACACTTGCTTCAAGATTTTACCATGGCTCACCCATATTATTTCAGTACAATAAACAATATCTTCTAATTCTGAATCGAGATTTTGTAAGAAATTTTGAAATTCTCTGTGTTGCAAACCATGTGAACAATGAAATTCACTACTTTTAAAACAAACTTTCAAAATACCATCTAAATATAGGGTTTAGCACAAAGATTTTCTTGGTGTGTTAAGCAGTGATATTGCATTACATAAATGTTTCCTACTTAAGCTGCCTCTGCTTGCAGTAATTTAACTAACCCTTCTTGCTTTCCTGCAAATGTAGGAGCTCCATCTGTTGTTACACCAGTTAGATTTGTATATTTCAAGCCAAGCCGATTCAAGGTTTTAGTGACACCTCCCATTAAATCATTGGCTTTAGTGGTGCCTTGAAGTGGGACAAGATCAGCTAATTCTTCTCTAATATTAAGATCTTTATCAACTCCTCTTCAGAAAATTGCTAATTGGGCAGTTTGCTAGTATCTCTACTCTCATTGAGTGCCAGAGAATAGAACTGGAAATTTGTGGCTCAGTATTTTAAAGTTCTCTTTATATTGGATGCTAATTTGCCAATACAGCAAGCTAAAGTCTGTCACAATAAGCTAAAATTTGCAAACTGCGTTTTTTTTTTTTTGCCAGGGCGCATATAAGCAACACACTCAATGTACTCTTTAAGAAACTTGCCATCTGAAAATGGTTTAGATTTTTTTTTTTGCAATAATTTCTGTTACTGCATAACTCGCTTTTACCAGAAATCCAGTTTGATGTGATATATTCTTAAAAATTAATTGCTGTCCCGATAGTTTATTTTAAGTTCAGATACCTTCTCTTCACGAAATTAATCCTCAAACTTATCATATGAAGATGCATCTTTGGTGTCGTAATGTAGCTTTATGTTATATTCTTAAACACCGAAACTGTTTCTTTCTTATCAAGTTTTTTTGAGTCTGTAATCATCTTACCTCAATTTAATGTTGATTTATTCTCAAACATGTTTCGATATAATCTTCTATATCATCTTCAGCTTGGCCAGACAGATGAGTTTTTTATGTTGTGAACCCTGGATGTCGATATTAGCTCCCTCTTCCGGCTGGCCAAACATCCTCCATACAAGATCACATTCAGCAGGAATTTCAAAATTGATAACTCTATTTTTGTTCTTCTGAATGTAATTTTTTTCCCAAATGGTGAGTTCCTTTGTATTTTCTAACTGTTTTAATAATTTAGTGTTCGAATTTACATTGTGTTTTTCGGCCCAAACATGAGCAGCAACTGCAGATTTTTCTATTTTCCCATTTTTAATATTTCTTATGTGTTCCTTGGTTCTAATTTTCAGGTTTCTTTTTGTTTTCCCTATACATATCTTTTCACAACCAATACATTCAATTTGATATATTCCCGATTTTTTACTTTGATCAGTTTTTTTTTTTTTCATTTTTGTTGTTTTTTTATTAGTTTATTTAAACTGTAGTTATTTTTCGGTCCTAATTTAATAATTAATTTGTCAAATATTTGTTTGGGCCGAAAAATACAATGTAAATTCGAACACTAAATTATTAAAACAGTTAGAAAATACAAAGGAACTCACCATTTGGGAAAAAAATTTACATTCAGAAGAACACAAATAGAGTTATGAATTTCAAAATTCCTGCTGAATGTGATCTTGTATGGAGGTGGTTCTTCAGCCAGTCGGAAGAGGGAGCTGATATCGACATCCAGGGTTCACAACATAAAACCCATCAGTCTGGGCAAGCTGAAGATGATATAGAAGATTATATCGAAACATGTTCGAGAATAAATCAACATTAAATTGAGATAAGATGATTATAAACTCAAAAAAGCTTGATAAAAAGAATCTCAAAATATTACTTCCTAAAATAAACCATTAGATACACTGTTTTCTTGTTTAATTCAGTAAAAAATTACTGATTTTTCCTATTTATTTGAAATGATCTACCTTCGTCTGAAACTTTTCTTTTCTTGACGCTACACTTAGAAGCCATAATTAATACCTAGAAATCTCACAGAATTAATTATATTCTTTAAACCTCTCACTAACATTGACACTATAATGTGAGCGAACAACTGCAAACTGGAAACTAACTTGAACTGTACAAAATTTAACTATAATAACATCTGGCACACACTCACCTTTGAAAGCAGTAACCGTGTGGTCAACAATGCACGGAGAATTCAAAGCGATGCGCAGTAGTTAGGATCATAAATATAAATGTGGGCTGGGTGTTTCTTAAAACAAATGTGATTTCTGCATGTTTTGAATAAGAAGATGAGTAGGAAGAGTTTTCGCAAACACATGTGTTGGAAGCAGAAAAAGTCTTGCTCTTTCAAGTTTAACTTATACCAAATAGAATTACTTATTTCATAAATTATATTAGACTATAACTTACAAATATCATTGTGGGCCGCATGTGATGGGATCGAGGGCTGCAGGTTGGACACACCTGATGTAGATGATCTATGGGATAATCTATAAGAAGGAATGGTTGCAAATGGACATGTATACTCTATAAATTTCATCTCTAATGGAAACTGAGATGCAGACTCATTGCATGTAGTTTGGGGCATCAAATAGAGTATAATCAATGATGGAGGCACAGCTTCTCTTAAGGTAAAATCCAAGTGAAATTCATTATCAGAGATCGGAAACAACCCTCCATACAAATTGCGGCATGCTTATGCTCATCACCACCATCACTCTAAATGAGTTACAACATTGTTATCTCTCCTCTACACTCCAGTTGTAGCATGCATGAAGTCCAAAGATCCATTGTAAAAGCATTAAATGAAAATTTGATGCTGAGGTTTAATTTTTTGAATGTAGCAATATTTCAAGAAGTTGAACTTAAAATACAGTCCAAGAAGTACATACATGTTACTTAGAAATAACTGGCAATGTTTCAATACATTTTTATTTTATAGGACCTGTAGCATCACTGGGAAAAGAGCAGTTTCTTGCCTTGTATTTAAGTGCTGGAGTTATTTCTTCTATGACGAGGTTACTTATACAAAGCATTTTCTAAACCTGGATTATCACTTGGTGCTGTAAGTTAACACATAATATAACAGATAATATATAGATAGTTTTATCCATATAATTTTTTTTTTTTCAAATGCCCCAGGTTGTCATTTTGACATTTCTGGTGTTTTCTCCTGGCATGGCATGCTTCTAACCCACTTCTGAGGTTGGGGTACCTGGAATGCGGGGTTATGCTGCTCCGATGATATGAGAGTTGATGATGATAGTAATGATGCGCCAGGAGAGGCCTTAAACTAGACTTAAGCTAATTAGATGAATATGATATTGATGGCTAGATGTTCAGGGACCGTTATCTTACAGGTGAGGAAAAACCTCACCCAGGAAACTTGTCCCGACTGGGGATCGAACCCAGACCTGCTTTATGACAAGGCAGCACGCTACCTCGAGACCACAGCGGTGGACTCAATTAAAATATTTAATATACAATTCTGATTAACTGTTTTATTGAAAATAGAACGTGCTAAATCTTAGTCAGTGTTTAATTGGATTTATATTCCTTAAAAGTGGTTTTCTTCTTTTATTTAGAATTTAGATAGTAAAAAAAATGGGAAACTATTAGAATTATATTATTTTTAGTCTGGACATCTTACCTCAATATTAATGTTGATTTGTTCTTGAACATGTTTCAAAACAATTCTGTTTTATCGTCAGCTTTTCCAGACTAGTCGACATGAAACATGTTCAAGAACAAATCAGCATTAATATTGAGGTAAGATGTCCAGACTAAAAATAATATAATTAAAATAACCTCAAAATATAACTTCCTAAAATTAAATATTAAACTATTAGAATCCTGAATTTTTAAAAAAAATATTGATTTAAAAAAAAGAGTACCTGAAACATTAAATTAAGTAATATAATTGAAAAGGGATTTGCACCATAGAAATTACTTTCAAAACACACAAGATGTAAAATATTTTATGTTTAGATAATATTTTTGTAGACTGTGATGGGCAGGACATGTGGTATAAATGAGAAATGAAAGGGGGGCATGGAAACTCCTTGTAGGAAAACCAGAGGGAAAGTGCCCAGTAGATAGGCCAATAATGAGGTGGGAGAATAACATCAACTATGATTTGAGGTGGTAAATATTACATGGGATTATATTTGAAGAGAAAAATATACGCTTAGACTGGGGTTTGAACCCAGGAACCTGCAAAAGCTCTACCAACATACCTACGTGAGAAACTCCAATCTAAGTGCAAATCTTTGTCTTATATACGCTGTTAATTCCAGTCCAAATGCTATGAAGTCATTGCTTGTATCTTGTAAATGGTGGTTTCTTCATTAAGAAGCCCTCTAATTGGGAATTTTACATTATATTATAAAGCCAATACGGCTTCTTTTGATGTTTTTATTAAAATAATAGAAACATTAAATACGATAACATTATGATGTCGGCTGAAGATAAGAGGGACTCCCCTTGAAAACAGTAGTTCCTGTATTTAAAAAGCATGAAATATGAAGTAAGATAAAAAGTTACTCATTCATTCATTTAATTAAAAGTTACTATTTTTTCTTGCAGTCAGGGGCTATTATGGCAGTATTAGGTTATATGTGCACACAGTATCCTGACATGAAACTGCATGTAATCTTCCTGCCATTCTTCACATTCCCAGCTGGAGCAGTAAGTACAGATAAAACATATATTGTAATATTTAAGACATTTAGTCTGTTCATTCTTACCTCTTATGATTGTCTTTGTCGAATATATGTCTCAAGGCTTCTGAGCCCCATCGTCAGTAATTACAGACTGAATTTTCTCAAGTTGTCGGCCCTGATTCTTGATTCCTGCTCTCTCTGCCTCTGGTCCAATGAATTTACTGAGGTTCATTTCTCTGGGAATTTCAAAATTCATAATTCTTTCCTTGTTCTTCTGTATGTAGATTTTTTCCAATTTACTAATGAGGTTCCTTTGTCCGAGAATTTAAAAATTCATAATTCTTTCCTTGTTCTGTATGTAGATCTTTTCCCATATGGTGAGTTCATTTTTGTTTTCTAACCATTTTAATAATTTTGTATTTACATCTATTTTGTGTTTTTCTGACCAAAATATTTTAAAATATAATGTAAATTCAAATTGTGAAACAAATCTCATACTATATCTAATACATTATCACTTTTGTATAATAAATTTGGGAATTTTTAACATTATGAGGTTTAATTCATAAGAATTAAATGAATCGTGATTTCTTACCTCATACTTCTATGTTTTTTAAACACAGCACTGCAGTTTCAGCGACCATCGTCACCATCATCAGCTGTTTTCACGACTGTCAATTTTTTCTTTTGCCGGTAATTATCCAAACTGCCATCTTATTTTGAAGGAATTATTTTCTAAACTGCCATCTTGTGTTCTTTTGAAGGAATCACTTTCTAAACTGCCATCTGTTGTATTTTTGAAGAACTCAGTTCATCTGGAATCTCGAAGTTCATGGTTCTAGTACGGTTTTTTCGAATATATATTTTTTCCCAAACTGTTAAATCCAAAGGTTTGGATAGATGTTTCAAAAGTTTTGCTTCTTTTTCAATTCTTTATGTTTTTAAAGTGTTCTTTTTTACGAGTTTCCAAGTTCCTTTTTGTTTTTCCTATATAATCCTGTTGCAATCTTTGCAATCAATTTCATAAATTCCAGATTTTTTGTTGTCTGGGGTGTTAACTTTATTATTAGTTAACAGAAGATTACCCAGGCTGAAATTGTTAATTGGAGCCAATGTTATATTAAATTTTCTGAAAATTTTTTGAAACTTATTATGAACTTCAGGATGGTAAGTAAATTTCTTGAATTTTACATCTTTCTTGGAATCATGTTGTAGGGTGGTGTATTCCTGTAACCTTTTCTGTTGTTTAAATTTCTTTAATTTATTCTTTATTATGTCTTCATCAAAACCATTTATTTTAGCAACATGTACAATATGATTATATTCATTATCAAAATCTTCTACATTAAGTGGAATATTTATCAATCTGTGTAATAGACTATTGAAAATTGCATGTTTATGTGACACATGATTAAAACCTGAAGATTTTATGTAGTTGTTAGTATATGTCTTTTCTATAAATATTAAATTCAATTCTTTGCTGTTGTTCATTTCTTATTAAGTATAAGTCTAAAAATATGATCTTGTTATCTTGTTCAATTTTACTGACTCATCCTGAAGATTAAGCAATTTCAATGCATCTTGAATGTATTTTTTATCAATTACAGCGATAATATCATCCACATATCTGTACCAACACTTGAAAATCAAAGGATAAGCATTGGTGATATGTGATTCAAGATACCCCATAAATAAATTGCCTAAAAATGGAGAAAGTGGATTTCCCATTGCCAATCCAGAAATTTGTTTATAAAATTGACAGTCGTGAAAACAGCTGAGGATGGTGACGATGTCCGCTGATACTACGGTGCTGTGTTTAAAAAAACATAGAAGTATGAGGTAAGAAGAAATCACGATTCATTTAATTCTTATACATTATCACTTATATATTATCTAATACATATCACTTTATTATATGAACAGTCTTCAGTAATTTAAAGAAAACTTGACGATTTTATTATTAATTTAACACTTCTCATAGAAGGACAAATTATATTTGAAGAGAAAAATTTTCGCCTAGACCGGGACTCGAACCCGGGACCCTTGGCTTTCCGGGCCAAGTGCTCTACCAACTGAGCTACCGAGGCGAGTTACGATCTAGACACAAATTTTTCTCTTATGTACGTTGTAATTCCCTCGCGCCAAATGCTTGAAACCATAGCTTCTATCTTTGCAAATGGCGGCTTCTTAGTTAAGAAGACATTTATTGGGAATTTAACACTACTTTATAGCCAGTAGGGCTTCTATTGACGATTTTATTATTAATTTAACACTTCTCATAGAAGGATAAATTATATTTGAAGAGAAAAATTTTTGCCTAGACCGGGACTCGAACCCGGGACCCTTGGCTTTCCGGGCCAAGTGCTCTACCAACTGAGCTACCGAGGTGAGTTACGATCTAGATGCAAATTTTTCTCTTATGTACATTATAAAGTAGTGTTAAATTCCCAATAAATGTCTTCTTAACTAAGAAGCTGCCATTTGCAAAGATAGAAGCTATGGTTTCAAGCATTTGGCGCGAGGGAATTACAACGTACATAAGAGAAAAATTTGCGTCTAGATCGTAACTCGCCTCGGTAGCTCAGTTGGTAGAGCACTTGGCCCGGAAAACCAAGGGTCCCGGTCTAGGCGAAAATTTTTCTCTTCAAATATAATTTATCCTTCTATGAGAAGTGTTAAATTAATAATAAAATCGTCAATAGAAGCCCTACTGGCTATAAAGTAGTGTTAAATTCCCAATAAATGTCTTCTTAGCTAAGAAGCCGCCATTTGCAAAGATAGAAGCTATGGTTTCAAGCATTTGGCGCGAGGGAATTACAACGTACATAAGAGAAAAATTTGCATCTAGATCGTAACTTGCCTCGGTAGCTCAGTTGGTAGAGCACTTGGCCCGGAAAGCCAAGGGTCCCGGGTTTGAGTCCCGGTCTAGGCGAAAATTTTTCTCTTCAAATATAAAGAAAACTTGTTTTGGTATGCCCATGTATATATGAGTGTGTATTGTGTTCAAATGCCACCCACTGCACTTTTTGTGTTTGGGTTCCACGCGACGAATGGAGAGCATTAGTGTGATCTATTTGCACAATTTATGCACCATTTGAAACATACCACTTTACATAGATTATGTATACTTGTATTATACACAGAGAGGAGTGTAGGATGAGTGATGATAAGAGAAGGTGAAACCCAGTAGCAGCACATAGAATACACATGTAAAAAATCACCAAGTTTAACGTACCATCCTACAGACTGATCGCTATTAATAGTACCAAATGTCTTCTCAACCTATGTACTCCGGAGGAGTTTAGAATTTAATCCTGGCATCTGGTGCACAATCTAGCAATTACAAATTTTACACCGGCACACCTCCTAGCTCCGAGATTGAAAATTTTACAATTAAAATTTCCAACCCCACTGGGTTCAAACTCAGACATGCAAGTTAGGTTAGGAAAGCAGGGAGACGATCGTCTGAAGCTGCAAGATGTCCAAAAGTTGGAAGAGGGTCAATGGATACTTTTCATGGCATATAAAAATCCTGAGGATATTGCTTCCTTCCATTGGAAGGTTAAGCAACACCTCTGGGTTCGTGTTGTCAGATTTACAATTTGTAAAGCAAATCTCATTCTGGTGTGAAATAAGAGACCTCTGGGTAAAATTTGTCAGCCTTTCATGTCTAGTTTTGAACTGTCATGCTAATATCCTAAGATGTTAAAGAGCACCAGTAGATAAAAAGATTTAAGTGACATAAAAATGTGACAATTGTCATTGCCTTCTTGGAAATACAGTGTTTCACTTTTTAAACATAGTAAATATATTGTTTATTTTTTATTATTTCACTCACCTCATACTTCATAAATCATAGCAGACCCTGGGTTTCTTCACGTAATTTGTGACATTGTCAATGCTGCGTCACGTTCACAACTGACGTCCAACGGCCTTCTATCCTGCAGACTGACCTCCGCGCCATCTGGTGGCCGACCGAAGAATTTCCAAATCAGTCCTCTTTCTTTATAACCGGGTATTTCAAAATTCATAGTTGTATTTTCATTCTTGCATATGTAAATTTTTTCCCAAATTGTGAGTTCCTTCGGTTTTTCCAATTGTTTAAGTAATTTTGTTTTGGTTTCTATTCTATGTTTTTCTGACCAGGCATGTGCAGCTATTGCAGATTTTTCGGTTTCTCCATTTTTAACATTTCTGAGGTGTTCTTTTAATCTTGTATCTAAATACATTTTGGGAAAAAATTTACATATGCAAGAATGAAAATACAACTATGAATTTTGAAATACCCGGTTATAAAGAAAGAGGACTGATTTGGAAATTCTTTGGTCGGCCACCAGATGGCGCGGAGGTCAGTCTGCAGGATAGAAGGCCGTTGGACGTCAGTTGTGAACGTGACGCAGCATTGACAATGTCACAAATTACGTGAAGAAACCCAGGGTCTGCTATGATTTATGAAGTATGAGGTGAGTGAAATAATAAAAAATAAACAATATTAAAGAACCTCATAGTGTTATTTCCTATCTACATAACTTAATAGTAAATATACTTATGATAAAGTTTCTTAAACAATCTATATCACACCACTATACAGAAATTTATAAAGAAATAAATATAATTTATATTTGAAGAGAAAAATTTTCGCATAGACCGAGACTCGAACCCGGTTCTCTTCAAATATAATTTATCCTTCAATGAGAAGTGTTAAATGAATAATAAAATCGTCAAGTAAATATAAAACCGGATATTTATCCCCATATAAAAATAAAAAAGGTTTTTAATATTGAAACATGCTTATATTTATTTCTCTTTGGAATAAAAATATGAATTTGGAATATTCCAATTTTTTATATATATATATATATATATATTCTCGCGACATCTAGTAATAATGGAGAATATAATACATATATAAGAAAAATGAATGCTTGAATTGGATTCGCCTGGTGGTGTAATGGATATCACACTGAGGTACAGACTCAGAGATCCGGGTTCGAATCCCGTCCAGGCATTTATTTTTCTTATCATACCATATATATATATATATATATATATATACAAAAATTCAAACTTGCCAATATAATAAATTAATGAGTCATTTTAACATTTTACCTCATATTTCATGTTTTTCAAACACGGTAACTATAGTTTTCAAATGATCTTGTCATTCATTTTCAACTGCCATTATGACTACCGGATATTCGTTGGAATCTCCCTCTATAACGTTGCCATCTGGTGTTGATTTGACGAACTTCGAGATATCGTTGCCATCTGGTGATGATTCGATGAACTTCGAGATGAGGTCACGTTCATCCGGAATGTCGAAATTCATAGATTAAAATTTGTTCTTCTGTAAAAATATTTTCCAATATTTTCTCCCAAACTGTCAAATCCAAAGGTTTTTCCAAATGTTTTAGAAGTTTAGCTTCTTTTTCAATTCTATGACCTTCCAACAAACTATGTGCTGCAATAGCTGATTTTTCAATTTCTCACCATTTTAATATTTCTAAAGTGTTCCTTTGTGCGAGTGTCCAAATTTCTTTTTGTTTTTCCTATGTATACTTTATTGCAATCTCGACAATCAATTTGATAAATCCAGATTTTTTACTATCTGGGGTGTTCATTTTCTTATTGGTTATTAATAAGTTACCAAGGCTAAATTATTTATCGGTGCCAATGTAATATTGAATTTCTTGAAAATTTTTTGAAATTTGTTATGTATTCCAGGATGATAAGTGATTTTCTTAAATTGTTTTCCTTTCTTTGAATCAGATTGCAGGGTAGTGTATTCTTTTTAATCTTTTTTGTTGTCTGAATTTCTTCAATTTAGTTATAATTATTTCCTTTCCAAAACCATTTAAATTAGCTATGTCCAAAATGTGATTGTATTCTTTCTTAAAATCCTCTTCATTTAGTGGAACATTCAATAATCTATATATCAAACTGTTGAAAATTGCATGCTTATGCGCAATATGATTGAAACCTGAAGACTATATGTAATTGTCAATATGAGTATCTTTTCTGTATATATTGAATTCAATTCTTTGTTGTTGTTCATTCCTTCTTATGTAGAGGTCCAAAAATGGGATTTGGTTATTATTTTCTAATTCCATAGTAAATTTCACAGATTCATCCTGGAGGTTGAGTCATTTTAATGCATCTTCAATATATTTAGAATTTACCACAGAGAAAATATCATCCACATATCTATACCAACATTTGAACATCCAGGGATAAGCATTGGTGATATGACATTCTAAATAACCCATAAATAAATTTGCCAAAAATGGTGAAAGTGGGTTTCCCATAGCCAGACCTGAGATTTGTTTATAAAATTTTTCATTGAAGGTAAAAAATTGTTGTCGATACAAAGTTTTGTAAGATTCAAATATTCATTAATTATTTCTCTTTGTAGTTTGAAGGAAATAAGCCATTTTTCTAAAATATTTAACATCTTCCCAATTGGGACGCTCGGAAATAAAGAAATGACATCAAAAGAAACCAATCTATCATTACAATCCAATGTGATATTATTCAGTTCATTAACTAATTCAATTGAATTTTCAATACTTTTGTTGTCGAAACTTGGTAGTTCATTAAATTTCTTAGTAAGCCATTTTGCCAAATTGTAACAAGGTGAGCCAATATTATTAATAATGGGTCTCATCTTATTTCCCTCTTTATGTATTTTTGGGAGCCCATACAATTTTGGAATCTGTGGGTTTGATACTTTCAACTTGTATTTATCTTGTTCTTTGATGGCATATTTTATGTTTTTTATTGTATTAGTAAATGATTTTATTGCTTTTGGAAGAGGATTGCATGTAATTTCTTCAAATCCCATTTTTGGACCTCTACATAAGAAGGAATGAACAACAACAAAGAATTGAATTCAATATATACAGAAAAGATACTCATATTGACAATTACATATAGTCTTCAGGTTTCAATCATATTGCGCATAAGCATGCAATTTTCAACAGTTTGATATATAGATTATTGAATGTTCCACTAAATGAAGAGGATTTTAAGAAAGAATACAATCACATTTTGGACATAGCTAATTTAAATGGTTTTGGAAAGGAAATAATTATAACTAAATTGAAGAAATTCAGACAACAAAAAAGATTAAAAAGAATACACTACCCTGCAATCTGATTCAAAGAAAGGAAAACAATTTAAGAAAATCACTTATCATCCTGGAATACATAACAAATTTCAAAAAATTTTCAAGAAATTCAATATTACATTGGCACCGATAAATAAATTTAGCCTTGGTAACTTATTAATAACCAATAAGAAAATGAACACCCCAGATAGTAAAAAATCTGGAATTTATCAAATTGATTGTCGAGATTGCAATAAAGTATACATAGGAAAAACAAAAGAAATTTGGACACTCGCACAAAGGAACACTTTAGAATATTAAAAATTGTGAAATTGAAAAATCAGCTATTGCAGCACATAGTTTGTTGGAAGGTCATAGAATTGAAAAAGAAGCTAAACTTCTAAAACATTTGGAAAAACCTTTGGATTTGACAGTTTGGGAGAAAATATTTATACAGAAGAACAAATTTAAATCTATGAATTTCGACATTCCGGATGAACGTGACCTCATCTCGAAGTTCATCGAATCAACACCAGATGGCAACGATATCTCGAAGTTCGTCAAATCAACACCAGATGGCAACGTTATAGAGGGAGATTCCAACGAATATCCAGTAGTCATAATGGCGGTTGAAAATGAATGATAAGATCATTTGAAAACTATAGTTACCGTGTTTGAAAAACTTGAAATATGAGGTAAGATGTTAAAATGACTCATTAATTTATTAATTAAGAACCTCATAATGTGTTTCCCAATTTTAACTTTGAATTGCCAATATAAACTGTTGATAATTAGATGTATTTCTAACTGATTTGATATTCAAAAATACTTTAAATATTTGAATTGATTTTTTTACAAATAAATAAATGGGATTGAACAAATTGGATAGGAGTCAGCCAGTAGTACTTTCCTTTTCATTAGACCAATCAAAACTTCCAGATTGTAAGAAGAATGAAATGGGATTTTTCCTAGAACAACAAGATGGCTACAATTTTCAAAAGGAGTACGACGTGTTAAATAATGGGTCATCGAGAAATAAGTGAATTTGTATTCCCTTCTTAATATTAGTTGACCAGATGATATTAAAGTGATGGAGAATGATATGGAAGTATAAATTTCCATTATCAAGTATATAAATTATCCATAAATTAGTGAAAAGGTCTTAGTGAGTAAAAATGACCGTTGGAAAAAGTCATCAATATTATATACTAAGTGGTAATTTGCTTATAAGTGAAATTGATCTTTGAAATTATTAATCATTCGTATTATCAGTCATTATATTGAAGTGAAATTTATTAATTTGAGCTGGGATCTTTGAAATTATTAATCATTCGTATTATCAGTCATTATATTGAAGTGAAATTTATTAATTTGAGCTGGGATCTTTGAAATTATTAATCATTCGTATTATCAGTCATTATATTGAAGTGAAATTTATTAATTTGAGCTGTGATCTTTGAAATTATTAATCATTCGTATTATCAGTCATTATATTGAAGTGAAATTTATTAATTTGAGCTGGGATCTTTGAAATTATTAATCATTCGTATTATCAGTCATTATATTGAAGTGAAATTTATTAATTTGAGCTGGGATCTTTGAAATTATTAATCATTCGTATTATCAGCATTATATTGAAGTGAAATTTATTAATTTGAGCTGGGATCTTTGAAATTATTAATCATTCGTATTATCAGTCATTATATTGAAGTGAAATTTATTAATTTGAGCTGGGATCTTTGAAATTATTAATCATTCGTATTATCAGTCATTATATTGAAGTGAAATTTATTAATTTGAGCTGTGATCTTTGAAATTATTAATCATTCGTATTATCAGTCATTATATTGAAGTGAAATTTATTAATTTGAGCTGGGATCTTTGAAATTATTAATCATTCGTATTATCAGTCATTATATTGAAGTGAAATTTATTAATTTGAGCTGGGATCTTTGAAATTATTAATCATTTCGTATTATCAGTCATTATATTGAAGTGAAATTTATTAATTTGAGCTGGGATCTTTGAAATTATTAATCATTCGTATTATCAGTCATTATATTGAAGTGAAATTTATTAATTTGAGCTGGGATCTTTGAAATTATTAATCATTCGTATTATCAGTCATTATATTGAAGTGAAATTTATTAATTTGAGCTGGGATCTTTGAAATTATTAATCATTCGTATTATCAGTCATTATATTGAAGTGAAATTTATTAATTTGAGCTGTGATCTTTGAAATTATTAATCATTCGTATTATCAGTCATTATATTGAAGTGAAATTTATTAATTTGAGCTGGGATCTTTGAAATTATTAATCATTCGTATTATCAGTCATTATATTGAAGTGAAATTATTAATTTGAGCTGGGATCTTTGAAATTATTAATCATTCGTATTATCAGTCATTATATTGAAGTGAAATTTATTAATTTGAGCTGGGATCTTTGAAATTATTAATCATTCGTATTATCATTATCAGTCATTATATTGAAGTGAAATTTATTAATTTGAGCTGGGATCTTTGAAATTATTAATCATTCGTATTATCAGTCATTATATTGAAGTGAAATTTATTAATTTGAGCTGGGATCTTTGAAATTATTAATCATTCGTATTATCAGTCATTATATTGAAGTGAAATTTATTAATTTGAGCTGGGATCTTTGAAATTATTAATCATTCGTATTATCAGTCATTATATTGAAGTGAAATTTATTAATTTGAGCTGGGATCTTTGAAATTATTAATCATTCGAATTATCAGTCATTATATTCATATTATTATTCAAAGTAATTTTTATAAGCAACATCACATAAAGTAAATCTTCCGTTGATTAACTCTCGTACAAGATTTATCAAAACTTAAGTGAAAACTTTAATAAATTAATATTTAACTTTACCGATAACAACAGTGTTGTTATTTCTTAATGTAAGAAATTTTCCTTCATTCCCCTGAAGAGAGTCATAAGTGCCATGACGAGTAATAATGATTCAAATTATTACAATCATGTATCTACAACCCTGTGAAAACACCCCAATTAAACGACACATCTATATGGGCCACTCATCATCCCTCAACTAACCCACCTTCAAATGTCTCCACAACTTGGGGCATAAAGCAACTTCCACCTTCAAATTATAAGGCAGGCATTCATTTGAATAATAGTAAATTGGCCTAACTATCTTACATATTATTATCAGTGCAAATGATTTATAATATATTTGAAGAGAAAAATTATACGCTCAGACTGGGGTTTGAACCCAGGACCTTTTGCACTCTAGGCAAATGCTCTACCAACTGAGCTATCTGAAAAACTACAATCTAAATGCAATTTTTTCTTTTATTCATTCATTCATTCATTCATTCATAGTGTTCTGCCCAAGAGCAGGTCTTTCACTGCAAACTTAACATTCTCCACTCTTCCTTAACTCAGCTTTCCTTTTTGTATTCGCATACAAACCATTTCTCTTATATATGCTGTTAATTCCCACGCACCAAATGTATGAAATAAATAGTAAAAACATTGATTTATAATAGTTCAGACTATTTAATACTCTCTCTGTTAATTGGCATTCAAGAATATTGCAAATTAATAATCATTAAATGAATCATATTTTAAACCTCACCTCACATATTGTGTATACCATATTTTACAGGCTATAAGATGCACCTTAATTTTTAAGCAATTTTTTTTTAATTACATTTTTATCATTTTTATTATTAGATTGCAAAGCCAGACTAACAAAAAAAAATTCTTAGTTTATAAAACTGAACTGACCTTTAAAATTCCTGAAAATCTTGTAATGTGAACTTCCTTCTTCTTCTTCCTCTTCATCGTCATTGATATACTCTTCACATATAAGATGGTTTTCCACTGCCATCGAGAGCGTTACTTATGCCGCACTTCTTGAAAGATTCTCTCACTGTAGACCACAACTGTTTTATTCATCGACACACTTGTTTGTTCATAGGTATTTTAAAGCTCCCTTCAGTGTAAATTCATATTGAGTTTTCATCCATCAGCCATTTATTCCATTCCTCTCTCATATACACTTTAAATTGTTTATTTATCGAGACATCAAGAGGATGCAATTGTGAAGTACATCTTCCCAGAATAACAGCAAGCTGTGTATTTTCCTGTCTCAATTTCTCTTTCACAGAAATTTTCAAATGACTACTAAACTTATCTAGAACTCTTCTTCAATAAAGCACATTTCCTTCTCTTCCACACTCTGTTAATCCATAATTTGCCAGATAGAGATAGGTTTCCTGTGGCATCGAATATATGGCCATTTTTTAAGTTGGCAGGAATTTTAAATCAAACACTGGACATTTTTATATTAATTTTGAGTATAAGATGCACCTAAATTTTGGAGGCAATTTTTCAAAGGAAAAAGTGCATCTTATAGTCTGTAAAATATGGTATATCCAGAACTGGTTTGAAACAGTTCACTTTTCATTTGCAATTGGCATCTCTCTGGTTTAACTTTACGAGAAATTTGTAGAATGAGACAACTGTACTCATCTCTCTCACTCGCACCAGTGTTGTCGGTGTTTCTTCACCAGAAGTTGATAGGGGGAAGAGGAAAACTGACAACAGGATGGGTTCTTTCTTTTGTATCTGGACTAAAGTGGTCAACGATCTACACTTGTATCTCCATCTCTCTCTCTCTCTCTCTCTCTCTCTCTCTCTCTCTCTCTCTCTCTCTCTCTCTCTCTCTCTCTCTCTCTCTCTCTCTCTCTCTCTCTCTCTGCCAAGTTAAGCCAGCTATACGATAACAGAGTAGACTCTTTGAAATCAGTTTTGGATATACATACAAAGTGTAAGAGATGAGATGTAAATCTGATTCATTTAACAAAAGTCATAGTATTACTTCCTAAAAATATCAATATTGCAAATTATTCAAATAATCATATTTATTGATGGTATATTAATTTAGAAAATCAGTTTAATACATTAATGTAAGTTCCGTGCTGTAGCTGAATGGTTAAGGCAAGATGCCTTGGCGCAGACCTATGGGATTTGCACTGGTTTGGGTCTCCATGGGGGAAGAAATTATCTCATGAAATATCGGCCAGTATGGGACCGGTGCCTAGCCAGCATCGTGAAGCATTTGGGTACCTACAATAAGTAGTGGCTCCAGGTTGAAAACCAGATATAATGGCTGGGGGACCTGTTGTGCTGACCAAATGTCATGCCTGCATTGGCAGGATGATCATCTACCTTTGTGATTGACACATGTGGATGTGAGGCCAGCAGCCAGATGGTAAGCAAAGGGCCTTCTAGGTCTGCTGTGCCATGGGGTTTAGTTTTACATTAATCTAAATCTCAAGAGCTGTAAGAGTATGTGATAATTAGGTATGATACATAATTGACAATATATGAATACAACCCATTAGTTAAGAAAACTTGTTTCTTTTACAGCCTTGATATTCTGTAAAGGGATAGTACAGGTCTAAAATTTGTCACCAGAATTATATTTATAGGAATATTTTGTTATCAGCTGGATGACATTGTATAGAACTAAGTATTTTTATTTATTTAAGATTTATTTATTTAAGATTTATTTAAGATTTATTTAGCCTGGTGGAGTTAAGGCCATGTGGCCTTCTCTTCCACTCACCAGGACAAACATATATTACATAAGAATATAACAATCTTTAATTAACTCTAATATTAAACACTAAGTAAAAATTTGATCAAAGGATAATATCTAATATACATATTACGATCTATAATACAACCAGTTAATATTAGTTAAAATTAAGACTAAAACTAATGATAAAATGTATACAAGCAAGACATATTAAATTGTCCCTGTCTAGTGTATATAAAAAACAGGAAAAATAATGAGATATAGAAAACTAATTTTACGATTATACAATATTTAAAACAAAACAAATAAAAATATTTGTTATTCTTAATATTATTTACATAAATAATTAAATATATTAACATTGCTAAAAGAATACTATCAGTGAGGTGTATAAGTTAGTTTGTTATTAAATAATTCTTTAGTTTGTTTTTGAAGGATGTTATAGTTTGACAGTCTCTGACATAGGGTGGAAGGGAATTCCATGTTTTGGTAAGTGACACCGTAAAAGATAATGAATAATATACAGTGTGATGAGGCGGGATATAAAGGACAATGTGCTGATGGGATCGAGTGTCAAGATTATGTGTGTCGGATAGTCTGATGAAGCGGCGTGATAAATAATTAGGCGATGATGTGTGAAGTATTTTATAGAGAAGGGATAGGGAATGGACAGTTCTACGATCTCTTAGACGAAACCACGATAATTGTTCCAGGGACGGTGTAACATGGTCAAATTTGCGAATACCACAAATAAAACGTGCGCAAGAATTATGAACACGTTGAAGTCTTTGAGTGGAAATAATATTTAAGTCTGTAAAAAGAGTGTCACAATAATCAAAATGGGGCATTGCAAGTGTTTCTACTAACATTTTCCTAAGGGCGAATGGCAAACAATTTCGTACACGATTTAATGAATGTATTATTGAGAAGACTGTTTTGCATGTATGGTTTATTTGTGTATTCCAATTTAAGTTTTGTCAATAAATACTCCTAGAATTTTTACTGTCTCACTATAAGGGATTAGAACTCCGTTTAGTGACACATGCGAAACTGTGTTTAGGTTAATTGTAGATAATAGTCTCTGATGACCCATAATGATTGATTGTGACTTTTTAGGATTTAATTGCAGTCCATATTTAACTGTCCAAGTCATTAGTGAGTCAAGATCCTCGTTAATTTTGGCAACAGCGTCATTTAGTGAATATTTGTCTGTGTGGATGTAGATTGCATGTCGTCTGCAAATAAATTATGTTTGCAATGCTTTAGGGAGTTAGATATGTCATTTATGTAGATTGAAAAAAGCAAAGGTCCAAGTACCGAACCCTGTGGAACCCCAGCTTTACGGAAGGACCAAGAAGAACATAATGTATGATTTCCTATAACAGATTGCTGGCGCTCATGAAGGTAGGAATTGAACCATTTCGTGGCACTATCAGAGAGTAAGAGGTTTTTAAGTTTATGCAACAATAAGTCCAAGTCTACCGTGTCGAATGCTTTACTAAAGTCCAGTAATGTAAGAATGGTAAGTTTTCGATTATCAGCAGCTTCGCGTATGTCTTCGCAAATATTTAGTAGAGCAGTATTTGTATTGTGTCCTGTCCTGAAGCCTGACTGAAATTGATCTAGAAGGTTGTAATCATTTAGGTATTCAGTCAGTTGTTATGGACTAATCGTTCCAGAGCTTTTGAAAGAGTAGGTAAAATGCTAATGGGTCGAAAGTCGTTCGGGGTTGAGGGCGTTTTAACTTTAGGCAGTGGACGTACGAGGGCTTGTTTCCACAATGAGGGATATGTAGAAGTTTGTAGTGAGGAGTTAAAAATATGAGTTATAGTAGGTAGTATAGCTTCGATTATTTTATTCAGTAAAGTAATATTTATACGGTCAGTTCCTTCTGCTTTGGTTTTTATTCGCATTATGGCTTTCTTTAACGTCGTAGTCTGTAACATATGAGAAGTGGAAATGTTCTCTGTCGGGTTGATTTGTCAGTGATAATTCATTTATTGTTTGTTCTTTATCCTTTGGAGTAGTAGTTATACCTGTGAAGTGATTATTGAGTGTGTCCAGGGAAACAGGTAATTTGTCTACCTGTGTGTCTTTTCTCCCAATTCCCATTCTATTCAAGTTTTTCCAGATTTCTGAAGTATTGGTATTTGTTAGGTTGTATAAATGTCTAAGTTTGGCGTTTCTTATAGCTTGATTTGTCTTGTTACGTAACTGTTTATATTGAGTGAGACTTGTGTCTGTTTTGTTGAGTCTATATTTCTTATGTGCTGCGTCTCTATCAGTCATCAAGTTACGAATTGAAAGAGTCATCCAGGGTGCAGGGCATTGTTTCACGAGTTTAGTTTTTAGTGGGGCATGTCTGTTGTATAATTGTAGTACAAAGTCATTTAGTGTCTCAACTTTTTCATCTACAGAATGCAGCGTCCATATTGAATGCCACGGCATCTGCATAGCTTCTTCAATTAGGGTTGCATTGTCTATATGTTTTAAGTCTCTATATGTAATAGTCTTTCGAGTCGGTTTAGGGCACTGCAGTGAATATGCTAAGAATATAATATCATGTGCTGATATTCCCGGGGCTGGCAGTTGCCCGTGAGTAAGTACTCTGTCTGGATTATTAGTTGCAATTAAGTCAAGTAACGTCTCAGAGTGATGATTGTGATGTGTAGGTCGTAGGGGTAGGAGTGTCATATCACAAGCCTGGAACGTAGCCATCAGTTGTTGTGTATGTCTGTTATCAGTGTCTAGTATATTTATATTAAAGTCGCCCATAACGATAACGTGTTCATATTGTATTCGCGCGTTTTGTAAAGTGGACTCAATTTCAGCGATGGCTTTTATTTTAGGAGGTTGGTATACTACACAGAGAAGACATTTTTTGAAGTAACTAGTACTAAGAGGGTCACAAAGAAAGTTTCTGGATACTGGCAAAATTTTAGATATAATATAAAACTTAAACACATTGGTGACTGACAGGTGTGCGTTCTACCCACCCCTGCTAGACTGGACATTTCTGTCAGTGGGGTGGACTTTTAAATTTTAAACTGCGCTAGCACAGTGTGGTTTTTACATCAAAATATTTACAGTTAGTAACAATAATACATAAGTAATTCTTTATTAGTGTTCTCACCAGACCTTCTAGTAGAAATTGAGGTGTGATAGCATTGGAAATATTCCTCTTTATTTAAAGGCACAGTGCAAAAGGAGCATGTAGCGAGTTTCTTTTCTTGTGTTCACTACAAATGCAGCAAGTTTTGGAGGGGTATTTTTTCTTTCCAGTCACAATTGGTGTTAATTTATGTTTCAGCCTTCTTGGTCGGTCTTGACGTGGTTTCCTTTTCTCTGTCTTTCTTCCTCTTCCCTGTCATCTGTTCCTAATTTCACGACTGCCCAACAAGAGGCTGTTTCAAGCAAAAAATTTCTGTTTGACATTTTATTGTTAGGGTTTTGAAATATATAGACCCTGAAAGCATTAAAGAGTGCACAATTCAGAAGCCACAATACAACTTTCTTGCCCCATTTCACTGTTTTTCTAAGGATGGAGTAATATGATAGGTACTGGTCAGCCCTGTCTACATCCTTCACATACTTGTTATATTGAAGAATTCAATAGGGCAATTTTACAATTTTACGCCTCCCACTCTCGTGTTGCCTGATGCAATATGCTAACCATTCTAACGTCTCTTTTATCTTTCGATGTTTGTAGCAAAAGGCCCCCCTTACTACAAAATACACTTTCTCCTGGTTTGATATTATTTCCTGCTCCACACATGATTTTGGAAGCCCTCTGTTAATCGTTATTGTTTCACAAACTCTCGTATTTATTTCGAGCAAATTTTCAGCTATAGTCACACTATTATAATAATTATCCTGGTGGACATGATGCCACAGATATAAATTGGGCTCCAGAACGCAAAATAGTGTTTCTTCTAATTGTTCCCCTCTGCAACATATATTTACAGGTTACATACATATCCCGTAATCGCCTAACTACCGGCACTAAAATTCCATATTTCACCAGCCGTCTGTCTTAAAATTGTAAACAACTCTTTCTGTAAAGTTGGAAAGTTCATACAAGAAAAGAGAGGGATACAAGAACAACAAAATTTTATTTCACATTGAGAAAAAACAAAATTGCATGCCTCCTTCAAAAGTGAAGAGGCAGGGAAACCATACAAAACGTAAAAACAGAAATCTCCGTGGCCAGTCATCTAGCACTGGACATTTAAACACGGAGATCTCCGTGGCCCGTCACCAATGTGTTAACATTACATCTTCTCTAAGTACTCTCACTGAGCATCTATGCATCGTTGCATCCTCCTGAACAACAACTGGAAGCATTGGCACCAGTCACTTTCATCCAGTGCACAGAGCTCTTCTTAGTATGCTGCAATTGCATCTTCAGGTGTAGAAAACCGCTTCCCACGCAATCGAGCCTTCACCGTACGGAACAAAAAAAGTCTCACGTTGCCAGTTCCGGACTGTAAGGAGGATCGGTCAACAGCTGCACAGGAGTCCCCCTTAGAAAATTATTTGTCAGATGGGCGGTGTGAACAGAGGCATTGTTGTGGTGCAACAGGATGCCCCTGGGCACTTTTCTCGCAATTTTTGGAATACCTGTGGGAAGGCAAATGTGATGTACAACTGTGCAGTCACTGTCCTTTGATGTTCAAGTGGCAAAGAAAGTGAGCAGCATTTTTCTTCCCAACGCTTTTTGCTCTCTTCACTTTGACTGGTAGATCATCATCAGGAAAGACCCATACCGACGACTGACCTTTTTTATCTGCATCATATTGGTAAAATCCAGGTCTCGTCACCTGTAATGATCTCAGAAATGCGGCGAGAGTTCCCATTGTTGAATCTCTGAAGCATTTCATGGCACTATTCCACTCAAGTGATCTTTTGACCTTCAGTGAGTCTATGTGGCACCCAATGAGATGACACCTTACTGACCCTAAGATAGATGTGCAGAATTTTTGCAACACTCCCCGATCTAATCCTCAGGGATGCCTCATTATCTTTATAAGTCATACGGGTATTTTCTCACACCATCTTCTCCACAGCATCAATGTTTTCTAGTCACTGCCATCGATGGGCCTCCCACTCCTCTCTTCATCTTCAAGAGGTTCTATCCCTCTTAAACTCAGCAAACCAATTGAAAACTGTGGCACTGGAAGGGGCATATCCCCAAAAACCTGTGTAAGCATCATTGCTCGAAAATGTTCTTGCTGTGGTTCCATGTTGCAGTCTGATAGTACCTGTCACCCACTACCATTTGACCCACAGCTGCTAAGGGATGAGGGGTGCGGGCGGGTGGAAACTATGTCAACTGACTAACAAAGAACCTCCCAACATGCTGCTGGCACTGTTATCTTTCTATCGTAAATGGTACAGTCAGGTCCGGAAACTTTCTGAGTGACCCTCATATTAAAGCTATGGTGAATGAATAAAAATGTTTACTGATAAGCAGTTCTTTTTTCTTTTCTTTTTGCAATAACAAAACAAAGATTTGTTAATATTTAAATTTAGGAAGTGATATTTTGAGCTCATTTTAATTATATTATTTTTGGTCTGATCATCTTACCTCAATATTAATGTTGATTTGTTCTTGAACATGTTTCAAAACAATTCTGTTTTATCGTCAGCTTGTCCAGACTGGTTTTGTTTATGTTGCATTATGTTATTGAGTATGCTGTCATAGGGGTATTTAATTGCAGTATAGTACCTTTTTTTTTCTTTCTCTCTCCTCTATATGAGAGTATTACCATGTATGTTGTTTCATTATTGTGGCATTATTTGTAGAGAGATATACTTTTAGATATTGGAAACGAGTGACACGCAGCAAAATACAGAAATGTCAATTACATAGTTAATTATCATAAGAATTTAGTTCTTCTGTGTCTTTAGAGAACTTAATTGGTGAGTGGGTGAGTAAAGTGTGTTGATAACTAATTTATTAAACAAACCTCTTAATGTTACTTCCTATTGTATTTAAAAAAAATTGTGCTGCATCCTCTTAATTTATAGATTAATTTAAATTTTAAAGTAAAACTTTTTTAAGTATTTTATTTTAGGATAAGAATACTGTAACAAACACCATGAAAGGATCAGAAACTCAAAATATTTAAATGGATATTTTGTGGAAAATTATTCAAGCTTTACAATATGTTTATCTTAAAATGAACTTTTTGGAGTTAGCACAATTTGTCCACCCACCTGCCAGTTGTTAAATTTTTTTTTTTTTTCATTTCAATCATGTTGATTGAAAATATTTTTAAAACTAAATTTTATTATCATTATAGGCAATTAAAGTTATGATGGGATTAGATCTGGCTGGAGTTATCCTAGGCTGGAAATTCTTTGATCATGCTGCTCACTTAGGAGGAGCAGTAACTGGAATGTAAGTTTTATTTATATTTAATTTCTGGCTATGGAACCACTCTCTAGACTAGTAGAGAGGAGGCAGAAGTGAGAGAAAGATAGTAGAAATAGTTCTCTCTCAAAACTTCCTGCAAGTTCATTCATACGAGGGCGGATCGGAAAGTAACGCACAATAATTTTTTCTGCCTTGGTATTGCAGCTAGAATGTTGAAATTTCACAGAGATATAGTTTGAAGTTTTCACTACAGATGGTATTTTTTTCTCAGGTGCACCTCTTGCGAGAGAAGCTTGAACTATGCAACAAAGATGGCGTGCATGCTACAGTCGTCCACCTGTGAGGAACAGAGAAGTGTTGTTCGATTTTTGTGGGCCAAAGGGCATAAACCCAGTGAAATTCACAGGGACATGCGTGGCATGTATGGGGATGATTGTATGGACCGTAGCAATGTCTCCAGGTGGTGCACATTCTTCCAAGAGGGACGCGTGAACCTTAGTGATTCGCCACGCTCCGGCCGGCCGACAACAGCAGCAATCCCGCAGAATGTCAGAGGCATTGAGGCGGCAATTCTGAACGACCGGCGTGTGCAACTGCGAGCCTTATCGCAGAAGTTCAACATTTCCTATGGTGCGGTGTACGATATTGTTCATGAAAATTTGAAATTCCGTAAAGTTAGTGCTCGCTGGGTGCCTAAGAACCTGACAGACGACCACAAGGGCCAGCGAATGATGGCAAGCTTGGACCACTTAACGCGGTACACCGCACAAGGACATGACTTTCTGGAAGGAATCGTCACAGGTGATGAGTCGTGGGCGTACCACTACACGCCCGAAACAAAGCAGGCATCAATGGAGTGGAAACATGCTGGTTCCCCAGTAAAGAAAAAATTCAAAGTGACTCAATCTGCCAGGAAAGTGCTTGTGACAGTGTTCTGGGATATGCATGGTGTTTTATTGGTGGACTTTGCTGAACACGGGACCACTGTGAATGCTGCGGCCTACATTAAAACTTTGGTGAAGTTGCGTCGTGCCATTCGTGACAAACGTCACAACATTAACGTTAAACTTCTTCATGACAATGCTCGCCCCCATGTTGCTGCTGTCGTTCGTCAGAAAATCGCCGAATTTGGTTGGGAGGTGCTCCAGCATCCACCATACAGTCCGGATCTTGCACCATCGGACTTTCATCTGTTTGGTCCCATGAAGAAATTCCTGGCCGGCAAACGCTTTGAGACAGATGTGGAAGTGAAATCAGCAGTGCGCAGATGGCTACACTCCAACCAAACGGACTTCTACGAACAGGGCATATTGAAACTGGTAACACGATGGGAAAAATGTGTTGAGAAAGTTGGTGACTATGTCGAAAAGTAGGTAAAAGATGTAAGTTCATTTGTGATTTTTTTCCTTTTTTTTACTATTAAACTTTTTAAAAAAAAATTATTGTGCGTTACTTTCCGATCCGCCCTCGTATCTTAAAAGAAGGTCAAAAGTACAAGAAAAATTTAATTATGTATTTTTTAAAGGTAAAACAGAGTATTTTTCTAAATTATATAGATAAAAATAAACAAATTTAAGAAAATGTGAAATATTCTGTCTACATAGTAATAAATGTAACTGATATCTCAGTCAATATATTGCTCCATTAATCATCAAAAATCTTGAATAAAATTCAGTATGTCTTTCCATAACTTACTAATGTTGTAAGTATTGAGACTCAACATATAACATCTTGAAGTTTTATAGGAAAAAATCACTATGAGGTTTAATTTAAGATTAAATTAAAATACTTCTTACCTCACCTCATATCCAGTCTTCTAAAGTAGATCACGGTTTCATAGCCTTGGCAGCTTCATCTTCAATACTTTCTTGTTGACTGATGTTATTTGATCAGAAGAACTTCTTCCCTCCAAGGTATGAAACATTTTAATTTAATCTTAATAATATAACATCTTGTCACTTTAAATCATATACCATTTCCACTTCCCACAATTGGAATTCCTTACCACAGGAAATCAGAGACTGCTGGACACAATAACCATTTTAAAGATATTTAAATTGTCCACCGCTGTGGTCTCGAGGTAGCGTGCTGCATTGTCACGCAGCGGGCCTGGGTTCAATCCCCGGTCGGGACAGTTTTTCTGGGTGAGGTTTTTATCAGGGTTTTTCCACAGCTGTAAGACAAATGTCAGAAAAACTTTAAGGCCCAAATGGTCCCTGAAATCATATGGCCATTGCAATCGTCATCATTCATATTCATCTTAGATTAAGCTTAGGATTAGGCACTCTCCTGGCGCACCACTATCATCGTCATCATCCATCATATCATCAGGGCAACATAACCCCGCCTTCCAGGTGCCTCAACCTCATAAGTGGGTTATAAGTATGCCATGCCAGGAGAGAACACCAGGAATGTCGAAGACAACCTGGGGCATTTGCAAAAAAAAAAAATCTAAATTTATTCATAGTTAAATATGGGACATTTATATTTGTTTTAACTTTAATTTAAATAATACCTTAATAATTATCTGTGTGTTCATAAATTAATTGGTGATTCTTATCTAATTATATTACTTTATTATTATTATTATTATTATTATGGAGCACGCCGTAGCGTAGTGGTTAAGGCACTGAGCTACAAGCCGAAAGGTCGAGGGTTCAAGTCCCGGTGGGTCAGGATTTTTAAACTGACCCAAACCTTCTGGCGGCACTATGGCCCTGGGGTAGACTCAGCCTCTAACGGAAATGAGTACCAGACGCTTGTTCTGGGGGTAAAGGCGGCCGTCACGCAGGGCTGACAACCCGGCTGACATCAAGTGCCGATTGTTCAGAAATAGTGGGAGCCTTAACCTCCTACTACCCCAAAGGCCTCCTGAGGCCTGTAGTGGGATTACTTTACTTTTTACTTTTATTATTATTATTATTATTATTATTATTATTATTATTATTATTATTAGTGTATAAAAAGAAGGGCTGTAATATGTGTATATATATATATATATATATATATATATATATGGTATGATAAGAAAAATAAATGCCTGGACGGGATATATATATATATATATACAGACAGACACACTCACACACAGTAAAAGCTCCTTATTTGCAAACTGCAAATATGGAATGGTAATTTGTATGGGTATATAGGGGATACGTTCCAAGGTTCCAGAATAAAATAAAAATTATCAAAAAAAATCAATTAATGTGAGATTTTGAACAATTTCTATTAATTATTATTGTCAGGCATAGGCAAGGACTTAAAGAAGTTGGTAAATTTTTCTTGTTTTGCCACTTTTAAAAGCTCTTTCAATTGCAAACGACTTGCCAATGCGTTAAACGGTCAAGCATTTCTGTTTTACTTTAAGCAGCAACACTACTTTTTCTGCTTCGGAAGTAATTTTCTTTTCTTTTACTCGACATTTTAAGTTGGCAACAAAGCAGAAGGGACACATGTTTTTCAATCAAAATTATTGCAACGAATGACAAGTTGAAACAATAAAACACCGATTGTGGGAAGGGTTGCATTTATAACAGACATAGCGGCATGTGAAATATGACAGCGGTGGCTTTTAACAACGAACTTTAGTCTTGGTGACAAAAAGGTTGGTTTTACTTTGCTATTAATTAGTCCATTTGGTTTGAATCGCTCTTTGTGTAAAAGCCACCTTGGCAGTGCCTGCAGTAAAAACAGTTGCTGTTGCATTAAGAAAGGATACTAATCATTTTAATAACTGACTCGATCTGCGAATAAAGAAATTTTTAGCCATGAATACAGGCACTGTGTCGCAATTTTGTAATCCACAAATAATGAGCTTTTACTTTATATACACCGATACACATTTTATACCTTTCATCACATGCTATTATGCATTATAGGAACTATGTATTATCCCAACTTCTCTAAGAAAAATGTTAAACTTAAAATACATAAAATGGTCATTCTTCCAGTTATACTGTATGGATGCAAATGGTCTCTTATTTTAAGAAAGGAGATATTATTAATATTATTGCGAATAAAGTGCCTAGAAGATTTTTGGAGTAGGCCTACAGAGAAAGACGAACAGAAGGTAAATGGAGAAAAAACAATTATATATATAGATGAGCCTTGTAAAGCCAAAGTGGTGTAAATCCATTAAACATTGTTTTGAGATATAAAATAATTTAGTAGACTAGTAGTTGAAAAATTCCAGAATATTACCAAACAAAAATTTCCCCACCCCATGTGTTCAAAATTGATTGTTTTAGCTCATGTATGTTATCTTTTGCTCTTATCCCCACTTTATAAGTAATTTATAAGCACTTAAGTAACTTATGCCACCTTAGATTGAGGGTATATTTAAGAAAGAACTTGCATAATCAACAAAAATAATATTTAATTTTAGGGAGTTATATTTTGAGGTTATTTTAATTATATTATTTTTGGTCTGGACATCTTACCTCAATATTAATGTTGATTTGTTCTTGGACATGTTTCAAAACAATTCTGTTTTATCGTTAGCTTTCCCAGACTGGTTTTATTTATGTTGCATTATGTTGCACCACCTGGATGTCGATGTCAGCTCCATCCTGTGGTTGGCCAAAGAACCTCCAAACAAGGTCACCCTCCATTGGAATATCAAAATTCATAACTCTGTTTCTGTTCTTCTGAATATAAATTTTTTCCCAAATAGTCAGCTCTTTTGTATTTTCTAACTGTTTTAATAATTTAGTGTCTGAATTTATATTATGTTTTTCAGACCAAACATGAGCAGCAACTGCAGATTTTTCAATTTCTCCATTTTAATATTTCTTATGTGTTCTTTGGTTCTAATTTTTAGGTTCTTTTTGTTTTCCCTATATATATCTTTTCACACCCATGCATTCAATTTGATATATTCCTGACTTTTTATTTTTATCAGTTTTTTCATTTTTGTTGGTTTTTATTAGTTTATTTAAACTGTAGTTATTTTTTGGTGCTAATTTAATATTAAACTTCTCAAATATATTTCGAAATTTATTATGTACCCAGGGGTGATATGTGAATTTCCTATATTTTTTCATAGGTGGTTCTTCTTTTTCAAGATTACTTCTGTTTATCATTCTTTGTTTTTTATACTTTTCTATCCTTTTATGTACCATTTTTCATCAAACCCATTTTCTCTTGCTACTTTGATTATGTGTTTTTTCTCATGTTTGAAATCTTCTTCGTTTAAGGGTAAGTTTACCAATCTATGAGTTAAACTATTAAATGCTGCTAATTTATGTCCAATTGGATTGAACCCTGTTGATTTTATAAAATTTTCCGTATGAGTTTCTTTCCTATGAATCCTGAATTCAATTTTTCTTTTTTCTTCGTTTCTGGCCAATTTAAGATCCAAAAAAGGTATTCAGAACAACAGAAACAGAGTTATGAATTTTGATATTCCAATGGAGGGTGACCTTGTTTGGAGGTTCTTTGGCCAACCACAGGATGGAGCTGACATCGACATCCAGGTGGTGCAACATAATGCAACATAAATAAAATCAGTCTGGGAAAGCTGACGATAAAACAGAATTGTTTTGAAACATGTCCAAGAACAAATCAACATTAATATTGAGGTAAGATGTCCAGACCAAAAATAATATAACAAAAATAATATTTTTATTTAATTTAAAAGGCCCACCATTGTGATCTTGAGGTAGCGTGCTGCCTTGTCATGCAGTGGGCCCGGGTTCGATCCCCGGTCAGTACAAGTTTCCTGGGTGATTTTTTTTTTGGGATTTTTCCTCACCTGTAAGACAAATGTCAGGAAACTTTAAGGTCCAAACATCCCCAAACATCATCTGGCCATCATTATCATCATTAGGATTAAGATCTCTCCTGGTGCATCATTATCACCTATCTCATATCAGGGTAGCGTAACTCCACCTTCCAGAGTCCCAACCTCAGAAGTGAGTTACAATTACACCATGCCAGGAGAGAATACCAGAATGTCAAAAATGACAATGTGGTGGAATTGAATAAAAAAAATTATTTAAAAGAAGTATATTATGTCAAAAAATGATATAAATCAATGTCATCTAATTTGATATCAGCCACAAAAGTTTCTGCTATTCAACATCCCTAGTATAATCAGCAAGCACTGGTCCATTGTGTCTTCAAAATAGAAGTTTGAAGGTCTAAATAGTAAGCATGATGGATAGGGGGAATGTAGGCCAAAAGGTCCTGCATTTTTATTTTATTTATTTTTTGTGTCAGGCCTTGGTCTATTGTAGAGTTGAGAAAAAGGTACACTTCCTCAAAAAAAGAATGGGTTGGTGGATAGATGACACTGCGCATGCGTGTACAGCACGAGCCATGATACACACCCTACTGCATCAAGACTTAATTAATTCTGTTCTCTTGTGGGTTGATATGATAAATGTCTCCGAAAGTCACTCAAAACTGAGATGAAATAATATTTTGTTGTAAAACATATAGTATATATTATAAATAAATAGTTTAAGGAATATTAACAGCAATAAATAAAATGCAACCTGATATAAATAAAAAAATATTAACTTCTTGGCTGGATTTGGACCTTCAATGTTCAATTCTCTAGTCCGATGCGGAACTGCAGAGCTAATCTGCCATTCTCTTCGCTAACCTAAAATGTGTATATATGAAATGGCTTTGTGGTTTGTTTATGTTATGTAATTGAACTTAATTTGATTAGTTTAGAATATTTGGGCACAATGACGATTTTGTATTATCCTGTTATTTATTAATTCAATTTAGGATTGTGACATTCACTATTATGGGATTACTACGGAGGTTTGTTTCCGATCTCCGATAATGAATTGCCAAGTAGATTGTGACATTGGAGTGTGAGTCATCAGGACAGGAGCGTGCGAGGTGATCAAACCAGTCAGTGTGCTGCATGCGTGCTGCTCTCATAATGCCTAATCAGATAGACCCGTTTTGGGAAGGGTACATTACTGCCCTTTCCGACACTAATTATAGTTATTCCACGATTGTTGAGGCTTGCAAAAATGTAATTTTATGGTGTCAAAGTGTGAAATTAGCTCAGTGCTTAATAAAAAGGGAAAGGGTAGCTTGGGATTAATTCCAAAAGGAAAAAAATCGGGCAAATCCACGACCCGCTACTACCTGCACCCCAGATGTAATCAGAAAGGTCAAGGTCCTTATCTCTGGTGGTAACCCTGCCACACAAAGGGTGATTACGAACAGATTGGGAATATCCCTTAAAACTGTAAACACCATAATAAACAAAGATTTAAAAATGGAGCAGTGCCACAAAAGCAGGGTTCATAAATTGTTGCCACATCACATTGCCAAATGCCGCACCAACAGCAGGAAACTATGAAAATCACCTGGCAGGAGAAAAATGGAAATTTTTGGTCACACTTGATGAAGCATATGTTTATCTAGGAGACTGCAACAAACCCTGGGCAATTCACTATAGAGAAAAGGGTGAAAAAAAAATTTCAAAAGTGGTATGCCGAATGTAGAGAAAGTTTTTCCAAGGAATTTATGGTCATCGCAGGATTTTGCTACAATGAAAAACTGACCATTCGTAGAGTAGCTAAAAAGGCCAAAATCTACTGCCAGTACTACCAGGAAGAAGTTCTCACCCCAATTTACCCGACTGAAATCCCAGCTCTCTATTGTACAGACGAAAACCAAGCCTGGGTGCACCGAGACAAGGCCTCCAGTCACACTTTGAGTTCAACCCTGATATTCCTGGAGAAATGGAGCAGGAAACTGGAATACATGCTATTCCATTCAGCAACATCCCGTGAAGTCTCCTGATGCATCACCGATGGACTTCGTGTCTTTGGACTCTTCAAAAGGGCACTGGGAAACAGGAGTCCTCGAACAATAGACGGTCTCTGGAAAGCATATAAAGAGGAGTGGGAACTTCTAGACATGGCTGTGCTGCATAAGAGTCTTCTGCAGCCAAAAATCCAACGCCGAACCATAGCTCGGGTGAAGAGCCATCAATTAGAGCAAGCTCGATGGTGGAGACACGGCTTTTCTTAAGGTAAAACTTAAAAATCATTTGTTATCAGAGATCAGAAACAACCCTGTATTTCTTAGTCATTGTCTGTGCATAACAACTCATGCTGTCCCTCATTCTTCATAAGCATGGTGAACAGGCACGATCTGAGACAGCGAGTTATAGCTCTAGTTGACGCTGGATGTGGGGCTAGGGCAGTTGCCTGTTTGGTTCCTGTGCCACAGAGCACGACCATTAGGTGGGCTCATTGATTTCAAAATTTAGGGGAGGTCGCAAATCACCCTATTCCTGGGTATTCTTCAGCAGAAGAGGATGCTGCCTTATTTGGGGCAGTTCGACAGGACCTCTTTCGGACTGCCAACGAATTACAATAAACATCTGACTTCCCCAGTTGTGATCAAACTGTAATCAACCGATTGAGGAGCTGTGGGATTAGGAACCGGAGGGCTGCGCAAAAGGAATGTTTAAGGGGAGAACATGTCATCAACAGTCTTGCCTTCACAACCAGTCGAATGGTTTTCGATTGGAGAAATGTAATTTTCTCCGACGAAATAACCTTCTTGAGTGATTACAATGATCCTCACCATGTCTATCGTGAGGATGGGCAATGACATGATGAATGCTTTGTGCATTGATGTGCAAGGTCGGGGCGCTTTAGTGTATCATTGTGGGGGTGGATGTCTTACATTGGGACTAGTGTGATAGAATGCATTGATGGCCAATTCGATATGGAGATGTATGAAAATATTTTGGAAAATATATTCCTTCCTTCTGTTCAAGAATGTTTTCCCAATGGAACATTACTGTTCCAGCAGGACAACCATCCCGTGCACTGTACCGGATGAATTCAAAGATGGCCTGTGGACAAGATATTAATTTCACTGGTCTCTCTTTTTTTTTTTGCTTTTTTTTTTATGTGAGCAAGTAGAACTTTAACATCCACATATGGTTTGCTTTTTTAAGGCCAGGTTCAACCTACCCACAGGAGTTGGGTATAAATTATTCCACTCTTTTTATTAAATTAGATGGTCCAGTAACTCTGAAAATTTAAAATAAACATGCATTAATATTAAAAAAAAATTGGTGCTATCTAGGATCGAACGCGAGTCACTCCCCTTGATAAAGTATTGGACCATGACTCAACCATATGTGCTACGGAGACACAATAGCAGGATTAGCAGCCATTGCACTCTTGGTCTCTCAGCTGCATCGTGTTTTTTGAAACAGAGGGAGACAATGTTCTCTTGTGAATCGTGCTATAAATCTTAGACATCTGCACGAGCATGAGTTGACCCATTCTTTTTTTGGTGAAGTGTACATTTGCCAGTTATAATGGCCATCCTTGTTTCCCTGGTGGTTTGCTTGAAAAATGAAAGCTCATCAGACATGTTCTCCTTGTAAAAGATTGTAAATGGATCGGATTTCCGATTCCTAATCCATTGCATCTTTAGTCATGAAACTGGATGGTTTTCTTCATCAAGCTCTCTCTTAGTAATGGTTTTTTAAACATTTTCTGTAGCTAAAATCTCTTTGCCAGACATCACAGTAAAATGGAAAGGATTATTTTCCCTTGATTTCGTGATAATTCGAAATCAGTTAGAAGGGCAAACATTCTATTGAGTCTTGCTGTACAGTTCAATTGAACAAAAGTTTGAGTCATTTGGAAGATTGGAATGACCACTGATCATAAACTTTTGATCAGTGTTTTCAAAGTTGTTTTCATCCAAAAGTAGCCTCAATAAATTTAATGCCATTTTCCAGTTCCAGGTTTGTCCTGTGCATGTATCGCTTTATAATACAATGTGTTTTGCTGATGGTGCTCTACATTTTATGTGTTTGTGGAATATACATATAATTAGTAGCAAATCACTTTCATAAGTTCATGACACTAGAACAAAAACAGTAACTAAAGGTACACCACTTTGGCTATCAACAGATAGATAGTACTGCTGACTGCATGAACTTGTGCTGCCATTTGTGAAGCAGTTGGGGATCTAAAAGTTACACCACCATTCCTGCAGATAATTTTACATCTCCAGAATTCATTTCTAGCACTAATGCAATTTTTTAAACTGGAGTTACACCACTTTGGCTATAATAGGCTCATGTATAGATGCAAAAGTGAGCTACATGACTTTTATGGGAAACCAGATGTAATAAGAACAGTTACATTCTGAACACTAAGGCACTTAAGCTACTTCACCGGTTAAGCAATATTATGGCCTTAATTCTGCCAAAATAAATAAAGCATTATTATTTTTGTTTATTTTTTATTATTTCACTCACCTCATACTTCATAAATCATAGCAGACCCTGGGTTTCTTCACGTAATTTGTGACATTGTCAATGCTGCGTCACATTCACAACTGACGTCCAACGGCCTTCTATCCTGCAGACTGACCTCCGCGCCATCTGGTGGCCGACCGAAGAATTTCCAAATCAGTCCTCTTTCTTTATAACCGGGTCAGAAAAACATAGAATAGAAACCAAAACAAAATTACTTAAACAATTGGAAAAACCGAAGGAACTTACAATTTGGGAAAAAATTTACATATGCAAGAATGAAAATACAACTATGAACTTTGAAATACCCGGTTATAAAGAAAGAGGACTGATTTGGAAATTCTTCGGTCGGCCACCAGATGGCGCGGAGGTCAGTCTGCAGGATAGAAGGCCGTTGGACGTCAGTTGTGAACGTGACGCAGCATTGACAATGTCACAAATTACGTGAAGAAACCCAGGGTCTGCTATGATTTATGAAGTATGAGGTGAGTGAAATAATAAAAAATAAACAATATTAAAGAACCTCATAGTGTTATTTCCTATCTACATAACTTAATAAAGCATTATTATTGTTACTAATTACTGTAAGCAAAGTGGAAATTGATGTTGGATATTAAACTATAAAACTTGATATGTAAACACAATCTACCCTCAGGGATCCCCATCTAGGGGATATGTGGATGGCGACCACAAGATGCCCAAGCTGAGCAAAACATTGCTTCCACTTACTTGTGTTTTGCTCCTTACTTTTATTTTTAACCGATCTGGTATTTCTTCCTTTTCTAGTACCAGATCCCTCTTTTTACTTTCCTATCCAGTCTCTTGCCTGACCTCTTGTTTTCTTTGACCCTGATGGTATTAGAGTATTTGAGGCCGAAGGGTTCATTCCTGTCTTTCCTATATATCTTTCTTTTAATCTATTGGGCACTCATCTTGAATGCCCACATAAGCTGCATGTTCAAATGCAGCCCCATTGCAACTTATGGCATAAGTATACAATGGACTCGTGTCATCAGCTACAGCTGGATACACGTAATGAAGAATGATAACACAATCTATTAAATAATTAAAAAATGTATTGATAAATTTTAGAATAGTTTTACTCTGAAAAATTATGAAAAATATATAAATATACACTTGAGCTTGACTCATTAATTTCCATTGTTTGCTAAATGTTACTTCTACTCAAAAAAGTATATGAAGAACTCTAATGAGTTAATAATAATATATGTTTCATTGAGTTTTACAAAAAGGCAATTGGAGTTTCATATCCTTAAATTGATTTGTACACATTATTAAACACAAATGAAATAGAAATATGCCATAATCTAAATTTTGAAATCAATTGATACACACACAACAAATCAACAGTTTTTTATAACTTGCACAATTATTTTTATAAATTCAGCAGGAAAAAAAAAAGTATCTCCCAAGATAGTATAAGTAGATTTTGATATATATCTTGGTGATTGGGTTATTTTTGTTTCAGAGCTTGGAGTTACTGGGGAAATACATATTTATGGCAAAAGAGAGAACCTTTGTTACACTGGTGGCATGAGCTTAGAGGAGCACCAGTAAAATAGCACATACAAACAAAAGTTGATTGTAAAATAAATTATATTTGATAAAAGCTGTACAGTTGAAGAATTATGTGTTATATAGTCTTTTAGATTTTATTACAAGGAAAGGAAATGTTCAGTATTAAAAAGAAAAATACTGAAATAAATGACTGATAGTAAGTACCTTGTAAAATATATAAAATCAGGAATTTTGCATATGATGTATGTGAAATGTATTATTAGAAATTTATTGTTTTGCAGAATAAATACATAATTATGTAAATTGAATTTAAAACCTAGTATGGTTCCACCACCATATGGTTACCAAAAAATTATTTTAGTGATTCTATTCAGACGTCTAATATCGAGATTCTTTCGGTTAATACGTTTGGTCTATATTATTCTTACCTCTATAGTTGTTTCCATCAGACATATGTTTCAAGGCATGTTTGCCCATCATCATTTGGATTTGGTACAGATTGATTTTTCCCAAGTTGTTGGCCCTGGATCTCAACTGCTGCTCCCTCTTTCTGTAGTCCAAAGAACTTGCTAATTATGTTGCTCTCCTGGGAATTACATACAGAAGAACAAGGAGAGAATTATGAATTTTTAAATTCCCAGAGATAGGAGCTGAATTCAAATATGTTTACAGTTTTTTTCGCATCATGTAAAATATTTTATACTTTTTGAATTATATGTAATAGCCATACTCCTTTAAATTGCTGTAAAAACTACAGAGGCTTGATACAATATCAATTATGCAGTTAAAACCATTTTGAAATAAAAAACAACTAATATACCATAAGATCTCTATTTTCTCCTCCATTTACTAACAAATGAATGATGATATTTGAATTATATTATTTTTGGTCTGGACATCTTACCTCAATATTAATGTTGATTTGTTCTTGGACATGTTTCAAAACAATTCTGTTTTATCGTCAGCTTTCCGAGTTTGTATTTTTTTCAACATTCTTACCTCGTTATATTATTTTTGGTCTGGACATCTTACCTCAATATTAATGTTGATTTGTTCTTGGACATGTTTCAAAACAATTCTGTTTTATCGTCAGCTTTCCCAGAGTCAAAATATAACTTCCTAAAATTAAATATTCTTACCTCATATACCTTTTATGTCTTGATGGAATCTCTTCACCACATTCTTCACTTAGTTCTCCTTAATTTTCTGGGAAATGTTGAAAATGAGAGAGGAGGAAGTGTAACTACAAGATCATATTACATCGCAGTATCCTGAACTTTTCGAGTATGGTTTTTACAATTTTCTCATATTGATCATCTTTGACATTACCCACAAACTTCTTGATGATCTTGTATAATTCGCAAGCTTGTAGTACCATGTCAGACATGCAATTTTTAAAAAGTAGCATCCCTAATAAGTTTGAGAATCTGTGGCCATCAAAACATCTTCCTTAACTTTTTCTTCCGATAGTAACAAAATTTTTTAAGCAAAGTATTGGTAACAAGGGACATTTTTGTCCAAAAATTTAACAAATTGCTTCATTAATCTTAGTTTTATGAGCAAAGGAGGTAATAATAGTTTTTTCAGAATCAACTAATGGACGATTTATTACTTTTTTTTTTGTTCCTAGCATTGGTTTTTTTTTTTTGACCAATTAGTAATTTTCTAGTGTCTTTACCAAGCCCATTTGCACAAAAAAAACATGGAAATTTCGTGTACAGTCCTGGTTGCCCCAATAAAATACTACACACCGTAAGGTCACAGTACACGTACCACTCGTGTTCATTATATCTTATTTTTTTCTAGGATAGTACACATGTTTGTATGTGTTTATTTCATGTACACTTCTTGAACTACTGGAACTGAGGCATAAATTATTCCCATTATGCAGAAGAATGCCTGTTAGACTTTTTTGCTAGAATTAATAAATATATGCCAATCTGCCGATTCATAAACTGTTTCCAGACAGCCATTCAAGCCAGGAATATGACAACAGTATACTATAGTCTCTCTGGTTTAACTTTATGAGAAATTTGTAGAATGAGACAACTGTACTCGCCTCTCTCACTCGCACCAGTGTTATCGGTGTTTCTTCACCAGTTGTTAATAGGGGCAAGGGGGGGAGAGAGAAACTGACAACCACTTTTGTATCGGACTAAAGCAGTCAACGATCTACCCTTGTATTTCCATCACTCTCTCTGCCAAGTTAAACCAGCTATACAATAATTCCCCCCATTACAAAATACTTTTAAAATTTTTCTTCACAATGTCTATACCAATAAAAAGTTGTATGAGGAGCTAAAAGATTGTCTTCTTTAAATCTCGAACATAAAACTTCTCTTTTGTAAGACCCAAATTGATCATTATTAATTTCATACATCTCAATGATGGATAAATCATATTTAAAGAGAAAAATTATACGCTCAGACCGGGACTTGAACCCGGGACCCTTGGTTTTCTAGTCCAAGTGCTCTACCATTTGAGCTACCAGAGCAAGTACCGATCTAAACACAAATCTTTCTCTATATACGTTGTAATTCCCGCCCATCAAATGCTTTGAAGCCTTTGCTTCTATCTTTGAAAATGGCGGCTCCTATATTAAGAAGACATATTTGGGAATTATACATTACATTATAAATGCCAGTATGGCTATTTTCGATGTTTTTATTATTAATTTCATACATCTCAATGATGGATAAATCATATTTGAAGAGAAAAATTATATGCTCAGACCGGGACTTGAACCTGGGACCCTTGGTTGTCTAGTCCAAGTGCTCTACCATTTGAGCTACCTGAGCAAGTACCGATCTAAATGCAAATCTTTCCCGCCCACCAAATGCTTTGAAGCCTTTGCTTCTATCTTTGCAAATGGCGGCTCCTATATTAAGAAGACATATTTGGGAATTATACATTACATTATAAATGCCAGTACGGCTATTTTTGATGTTTTTATTATTAATTTCATACATCTCAATGATGGATAAATCATATTTAAAGAGAAAAATTATACGCTCAGACCGGGACTTGAACCCGGGACCCTTGGTTTTCTAGTCCAAGTGCTCTACCATTTGAGCTACCTGAGCAAGTACCGATCTAAATGCAAATCTTTCTCTATATACGTTGTAATTCCCGCCCACCAAATGCTTTGAAGCCTTTGCTTCTATCTTTGCAAATGGCGGCTCCTATATTAAGAAGACATATTTGGGAATTATACATTACATTATAAATGCCAGTATGGCTATTTTCGATGTTTTTATTAATAATTTCATACATCTCAATGATGGATAAATCATATTTAAAGAGAAAAATTATACGCTCAGACCGGGACTTGAACCCGGGACCCTTGGTTTTCTAGTCCAAGTGCTCTACCATTTCAGCTACCTGAGCAAGTACCGATCTAAACGCAAATCTTTCTCTATATACGTTGTAATTCCCGCCCACCAAATGCTTTGAAGCCTTTGCTTCTATCTTCGCAAATGGCGGCTCCTATATTAAGAAGACGTATTTGGGAATTATACATTACATTATAAATGCCAGTACGGCTATTTTCGATGTTTTTATTATTAATTTCATACATCTCAATGATGGATAAATCATATTTAAAGAGAAAAATTATACGCTCAGACCGGGACTTGAACCTGGGACCCTTGGTTTTCTAGTCCAAGTGCTCTACCATTTGAGCTACCTGAGCAAGTACCGATCTAAACGCAAATCTTTCTCTATATACGTTGTAATTCCCGCCCACCAAATGCTTTGAAGCCTTTGCTTCTATCTTTGCAAATGGCGGCTCCTATATTAAGAAGACATATTTGGGAATTATACATTACATTATAAATGCCAGTACGGCTATTTTCGATTTTTTATTAATAATTTCATACATCTCAATGATGGATAAATCATATTTAAAGAGAAAAATTATACGCTCAGACCGGGACTTGAACCCGGGACCCTTGGTTTTCTAGTCCAAGTGCTCTACCATTTCAGCTACCTGAGCAAGTACCGATCTAAACGCAAATCTTTCTCTATATACGTTGTAATTCCCGCCCACCAAATGCTTTGAAGCCTTTGCTTCTATCTTTGCAAATGGCGGCTCCTATATTAAGAAGACATATTTGGGAATTATACATTACATTATAAATGCCAGTACGGCTATTTTCGATGTTTTTATTATTAATTTCATACATCTCAATGATGGATAAATCATATTTAAAGAGAAAAATTATACGCTCAGACCGGGACTTGAACCTGGGACCCTTGGTTTTCTAGTCCAAGTGCTCTACCATTTGAGCTACCTGAGCAAGTACCGATCTAAACGCAAATCTTTCTCTATATACGTTGTAATTCCCGCCCACCAAATACTTTGAAGCCTTTGCTTCTATCTTTGCAAATGGCGGCTCCTATATTAAGAAGACATATTTGGGATTTATACATTACATTATAAATGCCAGTACGGCTATTTTCGATGTTTTTATTAATAATTTCATACATCTCAATGATGGATAAATCATATTTAAAGAGAAAAATTATACGCTCAGACCGGGACTTGAACCCGGGACCCTTTGGTTTTCTAGTCCAAGTGCTCTACCATTTGAGCTACCTGAGCAAGTACCGATCTAAACGCAAATCTTTCTCTATATACGTTGTAATTCCTGCCCACCAAATGCTTTGAAGCCTTTGCTTCTATCTTTGCAAATGGCGGCTCCTATATTAAGAAGACATATTTGGGAATTATACATTACATTATAAATGCCAGTACGGCTATTTTCGATGTTTTTATTATTAATTTCATACATCTCAATGATGGATAAATCATATTTAAAGAGAAAAATTATACGCTCAGACCGGGACTTGAACCCGGGACCCTTGGTTTTCTAGTCCAAGTGCTCTACCATTTGAGCTACCTGAGCAAGTACCGATCTAAATGCAAATCTTTCTCTATATACGTTGTAATTCCTGCCCACCAAATGCTTTGAAGCCTTTGCTTGTATCTTTGCAAATGGCGGCTCCTATATTAAGAAGACATATTTGGGAATTATACATTACATTATAAATGCCAGTACGGCTATTTTCGATGTTTTTATTATTAATTTCATACATCTCAATGATGGATAAATCATATTTAAAGAGAAAAATTATACTCTCAGACCGGGACTTGAACCCGGGACCCTTGGTTTTCTAGTCCAAGTGCTCTACCATTTGAGCTACCTGAGCAAGTACCGATCTAAACGCAAATCTTTCTCTATATACGTTGTAATTCCCGCCCACCAAATGATTTGAAGCCTTTGCTTCTATCTTTGCAAATGGCGGCTCCTATATTAAGAAGACATATTTGGGAATTATACATTACATTATAAATGCCAGTACGGCTATTTTCGATGTTTTTATTATTAATTTCATACATCTCAATGATGGATAAATCATATTTAAAGAGAAAAATTATACGCTCAGAATGGGACTTGAACCCGGGACCCTTGGTTTTCTAGTCCAAGTGCTCTACCATTTGAGCTACCAGAGCAAGTACCGATCTAAACACAAATCTTTCTCTATATACGTTGTAATTCCCGTCCACCAAGGGTCCCGGGTTCAAGTCCCGGTCTGAGCGTATAATTTTTCTCTTTAAATATGATTTATCCATCATTGAGATGTATGAAATTATTAATAAAAAATCGAAAATAGCCGTACTGGCATTTATAATGTAATGTATAATTCCCAAATATGTCTTCTTAATATAGGAGCCGCCATTTGCAAAGATAGAAGCAAAGGCTTCAAAGCATTTGGTGGGCGGGAATTACAACGTATATAGAGAAAGATTTGCGTTTAGATCGGTACTTGCTCAGGTAGCTCAAATGGTAGAGCACTTGGACTAGAAAACCAAGGGTCCCGGGTTCAAGTCCCGGTCTGAGCGTATAATTTTTCTCTTTAAATATGATTTATCCATTATTGAGATGTATGAAATTAATAATAAAAACATCGAAAATAGCCGTACTGGCATTTATAATGTAATGTATAATTCCCAAATATGTCTTCTTAATATAGGAGCCGCCATTTGCAAAGATAGAAGCAGAGGCTTCAAAGCATTTGGTGGGCTGGAATTACAACGTATATAGAGAAAGATTTGCATTTAGATCGGTACTTGCTCAGCTAGCTCAAATGGTAGAGCACTTGGACTAGAAAACCAAGGGTACCGGTTTCAAGTCCCAGTCTGAGCGTATAATTTTTCTCTTTAAATATGATTTATCCATCATTGAGATGTATGAAATTAATAATAAAAACATCGAAAATAGCCGTACTGGCATTTATAATGTAATGTATAATTCCCAAATATGTCTTCTTAATATAGGAGCCGCCATTTGCAAAGATAGAAGCAAAGGCTTCAAAGCATTTGGTGGGCGGGAATTACAACGTATATAGAGAAAGATTTGCGTTTAGATCGGTACTCGCTCAGGTAGCTCAAATGGTAGAGCACTTGGACTAGAAAACCAAGGGTCCCGGGTTCAAGACCCGGTCTGAGTATATAATTTTTCTCTTTAAATATGACCCAAATTGATTAATTGATATGATGCAGATTATTGTGTTTTGATTCTAGGGACAAATTGAAATTGTCTTCTGGGCTGGAATCTTTAAATCTCGAACATAAAACTTCTCTTTTGTAAGACCCAAATTGATTGATATGATGCAGATTATTGTGCTTTGATTCTAGGGACAAATTGAAATTGTCTTCTGTGCTGGAGGTGGAAGGAGTGTCTCTCTTGTAATGTTGCAAGTGGTATTCAAATTATAATATCTGGTTCATGTGCTGGCAGCTTATTACTTCTGCGGTTTTTTGCCAAAAATTGTGTAATGTAATTAGGAAAAGATCGTAGGACGAATCTACCCTCAGTTAAACACAATGACAAACTAGTATGAATAAAATCAGTGATTAAATTTTAGGTGATTACATATTTTAAAACAGCACGTATATACCACATACAAGTGGTAGACTGTGCACTCTCATTTTTTGTGTTAAAAATAGAATTGTGCAAAATTTGTACATGATATGCAAAAAACTAGTAACAGTTCCATTATCAGGGTATTTGACTTGATTTATTTGCATTAAAATATCTCATGCTGCAAAATCTTTGCAGGCCTGTCTAATTAGTGACCCAAAGATAGGATGTTAGAAATCATAAAAAGAAACCTAACCTCTCCTTTATTAGGTTGTCTCTTAGATTATCAACTTTTATAAGATTCATAATAACATGATATGTCGATGATGTACTAGTAATATATGAAAATGAAAACAGAAAAGAAAAAGAAATACTACAAGACTTAAACAACATGCATGAAAAAATCACTTTCACCGAAGAAATAGAAGTTAATAACAGCATAAACTACTTAGATTTGTCTATAACCAAAAATCTACACAACAATAAATTAGAAATCGGTATCTACCGGAAACCCACAAACAATGCTCTGGCCATAAACAAAAATTCTACAACAGAAAATTAGTACATTTAATAGCTTAGTCAGTAAAATGTTGAAATTCCCATTAAGCAAAGACAATTATATCCAAGAACTCAACTACATTAAGTATATGGCAAAACCAATGGCTATAATGAAGAATTCATAGATAAGCTCGTAAAAAAACAAAAAAGGAAGAACAACATACCCAACATAACTAAACTAGAAAAAGAATCTGATGACAACAACAAGAAAACATGGATAACACTTGCATACACAGGAAAAGAAACGGTAAAATTAGCCAATGCACTAAAGAAAGCCGATAAAAACGTAAAAATAGCATACAGAACCAATAACAAATTAAACAACATAATAAACAATAACATTGAAGAAAATAACATTTTCAACAGCAAAGGAGTTTATAAACTGACATGTAAGGACTGCAACAAATTTATATAGGAAGGACAAACAGGAGTTTTAACATCAGATTCAAAGAACATTTTCGAGACTTCATTCACGCAGAAGGGAAATCAAGCTATGCAAAACACGTTATCCATGAAGGACATCGCATGTTAAATATTGAAAACACCCTAACAGTAATGCACAGAGAAAATAATCCAGCGAAGATAAACGTACTCGAAGAGATGGAAATCATGAAAGCAGCTCACAACGACAGCCTGATAAACGAAAACGAACCCAATACATGCAACCCCCTCTACCAGATCTTCAGTGAAACACCAGTTTTGAATCCTGCCGATGATGGGACAAGTCCCGAAAGCGCTACAGTTAAATGATTAATTAAGTTGAGGAGACGGACCTTTCAGGTGAATATTCCATAATTTTATATTAACTCTTAAATTATGTCGGTTTTTAATGTAATGTTGTGTGTCTGGTGGAATTTTAAAGTGTGGTTCACTGGGAGTTTGTTCTGAACGAGCATGCAATCAATGCTGATCTTTTTTTATCAATAACTGGAACGAGTTCGTGAAATTTTGTAGATAACAGGGTCAAATCTGACCGGACCTCATATTACAAGAACAACCATGACAAAAATTCAGGAATTGGGGGCAATCAAACTGCTGCTACCATACCTTGCAATATAGCCCTGATCTTGTACGTTCAGACTACCATCAGTTTCGATCCATGGCTCATTTCTGGCATGAAATTTCAAAACATTGAAGCTGTGAAAGTGAGGCTTAACAAATTCGTTGCACCAAAAACAGTCGCAGGATAATAAACCTTGCTAGAAGATGGCTCAAGACTATAGAATCTGATGGTCTCTATTTTGAAGAGTAGTTCAATTTCTTGTCAGAAAATATTCCAAAATAAAGTTTTGTTTAAAAATATGTTACTTATGAGTAGAGCGAGGAATTATATGAAGAAAATTATATTAAAATATGAAATCATAATAACAAAATATGAAAATTAGGACACAAAAATATTATGAAGCTACTATTTTTTTAACTTTTTACATATGTTTATATACACACGCCCTGTATAATTTATGGGTATACATACTAGCACACAAATGAGACAAGAAACCTTTTTGTAGCCAAAAAATCAATAGTTTCACTGTATTTCCATTTTAATTAATTTTTCATTAATTCTGACTCAATATACAATATCATGTTTGTGATTTGAAGCAATTCTAATGGCTCACGTTGAAGTGTAGTTGTTTGAGAAATCACACTAACAAGCCAGAAGGTCATGGGTTTGAGTCTCAATAGGGTCAGGTTTTTAGCTGGACCAAACCGTCTGGAGGCATCATAGCCTAGGGTCTACTCAGCTGTTAATTTAAATGAGTACCAGATGCATCTCTGGGGCAAAGATGGCCGTCACACAGGACTGAGAACCCAGTGGACATCCCTTGGCGATTTTTTTAGAATTGTGGAAGTCTAAACATCCATCTACCCCCAAGGGCCTCCCAAGCCTGTAGTTTAACACTTATTTCAATAAATGGATACTGGGTATATATAAAACACGATCAATTAATTTATCCAATGATATTTAATTACGAAATCCAAACATAAACAAAACATAGTAACCGAGGTAACATTCTTCCATCGAATATACCACTGACAAAATTTAGGGTCGTATGTTAGAACATTACTCTCTACTCAAATTACTTCCAATCACTAGTGAGCTGATTCACCGTGAGCAATTGCTGAGAACGAATTAACGGCCGACTTATCGGTCATGCACGAGAGTCGACGTTTTCGTAATATTGGCAACGAATTACCCAGAATTCTCAGCGATAAAACCACTTCCGTTATTTTCGTCTGCTATAGAGGAATGCATTTATCCTTGCATCCCGCAAATAATACCGTATACAAACACGTCTGCGACACGCAATATTACGCCGATTCTCCTGTTCTTCCAGTTGAATTCTTTGGTAGACTCTATCAAATTCCTCTTCTCCGTGTATACCGAAAACATGATCGAAGTCTTCAAGGTCCGACATCTTGGATAAATGTTGGATAAAGCAGCAAAGTACATCGGTTCCCTTCGGGATTTTAATTTGAGTTGCTCATGTAAGCTACCTCCGCAGGTAGCTTACAAATTTAACCAATTATTATCGCATGAACAGATTTCTGAGTAAGCAAAATCGTATTAGCATACAACTTGCTCAGCAGAGAAGGCATTTTACTGTCTAATGCGTCCAAACATGCGACCCTTAGAGTAGGTACAGTTTGGATGACTTCTGTTTACCTTGCATAAAGATAATGAATTCCAGTCCTGTATATGTCTTTCTTCTTCTTCCTTCCATGTATTAGGCCAAGGCCTGTTACGATCCTATAGAAAATTTTCCCTCCAGCGTGATCCTTCCAGGAAATTCTCGTATAAGACTTGAAAGCATAATAATAGTCCCTTCGATTGGTTGCTGGCCAAAGGAAGGCAAGACCAGTGATGCGGCTGCCATCTTATAGCCTCTGGTCAGGCTTTTGTGGAAAAGAAAAGAAAATAAAGGAAAGAAGAAATGGAAGAAAGGAAAGACTCCCTAGCCCTCGGATGCCCTAATAGCGTCGGGGTCGAAAAAACAAGAGTTAACCAAGAGAGGTTAGATAGTAAAGTTAGAAGAGTGCAAAACACAAGTAAGTGGAAGAAATGTTTTGCACAGCTTGGGCACCTTGTGGTCGCTATCCACATATCCCCTAGATGAGGACCCCTGAGGGATACCGTATATATCACAATAACATTAAATTGGATGAATCAGAACACACATAGACCAAGTCCTAACTAATTCACTTGCACGATCGAACCCATAGCTTCATGGCTGCACGGACATAAGCTCTCCATACATCCCTATCCTGAGCTAATGTTTTCCAATCATCCCCTCTATAATCTAATTCCCTCAAATCATGGTTAAGTTATTCTCCCACTTCATTCTTGGTCTACCAACTGGGCGTTTTCCCTCTGGTTTTCCTACAAAAAGCTTCCATGCACGTCTTTCATTCTCCCATTTGTGCCCATCGCAGTAGACCAAGTACTGTATGTCATATTTTGAGAAACAAGATGTTAAAATGAATTAATCCACAAATAATTCTAGGGTGTATTTCAAAACTCTCTTTGCAATTACAATTATTTTTAACCCTATACGTTACACATATGAACATGGTGAAATGCAGTTAGAATTATTTTAACATTAGTTTTTCCATGAAATTTGCCCGAGCACAGTATGGTATACTTGTGCTTTGAATAATCCAGTTATCAATTCTGTTCGTAATACACAGTTAGGAGCTTTTTCTATATTTTTTAATGTTGTGCCGGTTCGCTCAGGGTAGAATATGATCACTCAGGGATGTTTTAAATTATACACTTATTATTTTAGCTTATTGGATAAATTTGTATACAATATTGTATTTACAATGTTTGATAATTCACTATCTCGGAGTGGAGTTGATGAGTTATTTCCGCCCACGTGTTTTAATATCACTTTCGCGAACGATTACTTAAGAAATTGACTATTGCAGAACATAGGAGCGTGTGATTGTGTTTTCACACATGTCCTCGTCTTATAAGGGCGATGACTCCTCCCATCCCCACTCCAAGTGTATATGTTATTCATTATAGCTTAGAAGGGTAGGTACCATTCGTTTGGGTTTCTATGTTGGTAATAGACTCGTGTGCACGTTTGTGCGCCTTCCAATTATTACTATTAATGGTACGCTTTATTACTCACGAGTCTATTACTTCTTGCCACAATGTATGTCTGTCAAAATTATTTTGTACGATCATAAAGTATGCTCCACACCATATGATGCTATGGGAGCAAGCATGTACTGCGCTATATATGATAGTTTGATGTAAGTGAGAATAATATTGGCTTTCCCTACAAGAACTTTGCTAATTTCATAAACTGAGGAGTAAGATCTTATTTTTCAGCACAGCTTCGAGTTTAGCAGCAGCAGTTTTCCTTACATTTAAATACTGTAATCCATTCACAACGTAAGAAATGTCCTTAGGTAGCAAAAAGAAACAGTTTGCTACCTGACAGAAAGAGTAGGTGGTTATTATTCTAATATTGTTCTACTTATTCATGTTTTTGTCACAGATTAGGAAATCCCTGTTCTCGTTCTGTACTTTTCGACAAAAGCCTCCACTTGGTCATTCCATGTCTCCTTTTTTCAATTATTTTCTTTTATCAAATTTATTTATTTTGTTCCAGATGCGATACTGAGGAATTTTCGGCTCTCTACCATATTACATTGTCAAAAAATTTCAAAATTACAGTCACTTCAAAAATGTTTTTAACCAATTAGTAGAAATTTTATTTAAAAAAATTGAAAGTTGAAAAATATGAAGGAATATTAAATTTTTACTAAAATATGAACATTTTGTCAAAATATTATGAAATATGTAGGTCTTATTTGATTCTACATATCATAAAATGCAAAGATACTTTGTCTCAGCGCTCTCTGACTAATAGTTTAAAACATGAAATTTCATAAAAATCCTCGCTCTACTTATGAGACATTTTCTGTAGTTCCACAATCCGATAAATTAATCACTTCATTGTTAATTAACATTCATTAATTGTTTCATGGGTTTTTTTTAATCTTGACAATGGGGCTAAGAAGCCCTGAAACATATGTATGACAAAAACAACTATAAGAGTTAAGAATGAAAAGACAAAATGTTTTAATTATTTCATGATTGTTATGCATACTTTATCTTCAAAAAATTCACCTAGAATTTAATCCCAACAACACTACTAAGCAGCTAAACAAATTGTGAAATCAACAAAGGAAATGAAAGTATGACATCATCTAAAAAAATCTAAGAAAACTGCCTATATAATAAAGAATGGGAAGAGAAATATAACTGGCTGACATACAATGAAGAAAAAGGAGGTGCATTTTATAAACCCTTCCAAAATTGAATGAAAAAGAAGCAAATGTTCTGCAAAAGACAGGTGGTGTGTTCATAACCATTCCATACATAACTTTTGAAAAAGCTTTAGAAAAAATAGATAACTAAAAAAAGTATACACACTTTTCAGTTTATACTGTAAATGGTGAAATAGAAAATCTGAGAAGGCAAGCATTGAAAAAAGCCATTCATGCTTAAATTGTTCAACAAAGTGCAAATTAAAAAGTAGCTTACACCAGGAAAACAACTTTGATCAAAAGTATTGTAGACAAATTGAATAATGATTTTACAATGTGGAGACAAGCTCTAAGTGATATATTGAATTATAGCAGTAAGAATACAGCTTGCAAACTACGAGTGTGTATTGGTGAATTCTTGAGTTGAAGAAAACAGACAGATGAAAGTTCTTGATTGAGAAATGAAATGGAGTTGAGCACAATGATAATTGTTGAAGATAATGTATCCGGAGAAAAGTTCTTGACAATAGTAAAAATTGCTAATGGAAAGAAAGTACTATTGAGAAGAAGCTGAATGCTCTTGATTTAATTTTGAATTTGATGGCAGGTTCCAATATGGCTGGAAATGTTGGAGGTATGAAGATAAAGCTTTCAAATAAGGTGAACAAAGAAATTCTATACATTCACTGCGAAGCACACACTTTATCAGTAGCAGCACCTTCCTGAAGAATAAAAATCAAAAAGATTTTTCATATTTTGTAAGACATTTACAAGTTAAGATTTAAAATTTACAGCTTTTAGCAAGTCACCTAAAAAGGAACATATTTTACACGACATTCAAGCAGTAATCAATAATACATCCTTAAAATTCCACAATGCATTCAAATGAGATGATTGTGTCACACTGGATTGTGAATTGCATTTTCAGAAGTTAGGAGTAAATTTTGATGGCTTGTGAGCACATTCACATGGAAGGTGCAGATCTTAAATCACTTGCAAAGGGTTTTTTTTTTAAATCAGAAACAAGAATTTCCATGTCCACATCATCTGACACATAATGAATGAACTCCTAAGTGCATCGTCTTATATCACTAATGCTTTACAAGAGAAGAACTTCATTCTGTCTGTAGTAATTCCTCTACTACTACTACTACTACTACTACTATCAAATTGCAGTTGCAGGATATTATAAGGCAGTGCGAAGCTGTCAATTCTGACTTGCAAAGAAATATTCAAATTGAAATAAATGACAGAGTTGGATCTGAAATGTACCCTTTGGTGATGAAGATGCATCAAACACGTTCAAAGGGATGAAACATTTCTATGAATGTGTAATGAAAGAACTTGGCAGATTAATGACAAATCCTTTTACATAATGATATTTGCAAGCCATTGTTAAACATTTCATGCATTATAAATTTTCATGTAATACAGTTAAGAATTTTTACATTATGAGGTTTTCATGACTATGGAAAACATGTTAAAACACACAAAGCATACAATCAAGGAATAGGAAATATTTAAATTAAAAATTTCTAATCTGAAATTATATGTTCTACCAAAAGTTCACAGAGATAATAAAAAAACGAGACCTATTGGCAATAATATTACTTCCCCATGCTACAATTTGTCAAAGTAGCTTGCCAAAAAATTTAGTGAACTACCTGGAAATAAGACCATTGAAAATTCAATAAGATAGTAGAAGAATTAATTAACATTACATTGGTGAAATTAAATGTTTCTTACCTCTCGTCATATAAATCTTCTAAGTCGATCGCGATTTCAAGACCATAACTGTCTCATCTTCAGTACTTTCCTGGCGACTGATGTTATGTCGATCAGAAGAAACTCTTCTTCTTCCCTCTGTTGGTGGACCGATGAACCTTTGGATCAGGTCAAAATTTGCAGGAATTTCGAAGTTCATAAGTTTTCCTTTGTTTTTCTGATCGCAAAATTTTTCGCGCCTGCAATTTGCGTTGTAGATAAACCATATCCATTTAAATACATGGGGAGCAATTTTTGCGCTGGCGCGTTGCGTCGTAGATAAACCATAGCATAACTCCTTTGCATGTTTATGCGCTTTCCAGTCATTATTAAATGAGCACAATGTGTACATTTAATCATGGGATTCATATCTATGGTTTCAAAAAATCAGGTCCGGACTTATCCTTTACTTATTTAACCGCGTAAAATAATAAAAAGAACGTTCCCTGGATTTCACCTAGTTTGAGTAAATGATTTGTTTTACAGTAATTGATTAAGGTTTGGTTAGCTTTTAGGTTCCTTGCTTTTTAAATGTGATTTGATACGTAAAATAAATTACATCATTTCTGTTATTCTATGAAAAATTCAAAATGTCGGACGGTTACCATGTAAAATCATAATTCCACTACTTCATTTCGTGTTAATTATACATATTTAGGCGGCGGTTACATCTCTTAGGTAAATTGATTCATTAACACTTTACAATACTTTAAATTACATCAAAATTGGCATAAGTCGCGTAAGTAAAAAGCTTGTCTTGTACAACCCCACCTCAAATTGTAGTAAATTATAATTTGGGAATTAACGTCTATGCAGTAAAAATATAACTATTCAATTTCAATCGTCCAATCAGAAAATTCAAATTATTTTAATAATCCAATAAGAAAATTAGAGTTTACGCATTGAGGAAGTAATTCCTCTATGGCCTAGAGTTGACTACAGTGCCATCTGAAGTTGACCGGGGTACTAGCGGCCATAAAAATAATGTAATATATAGTTGAATGCAGGCTTTCACGGCCGGTAATCATAATGTTGAGTGATTCCGGGTTATGTGGCCGTGGTCCATAGTTGGTGTTGATACCAGATGTTTCGCCCTCAACTGCGGAGGGCATCTTCAGTGGCGAGTGCTTCTAGGCGTGTTTCCTGGTCGGAAGATCTACTTAGAGTGAGCGCTGCGGACGGACGTTGTATTAGTGGTGGGTGCAGGGTGAGTTGGCGTGGCTCTTGCTGATTGGCTAACGGTCGTCTCCTTGTTGTCCCTAGTGTTAATGCATGTTGAATTTCCCCATGTATTTCAACATACAGTTTACAGAAAACCTACACACACAGACCGATATCTGCACAAAGACTCTAACCACCATCCAAGACAAAAGCGAGGTGTCATTAAGACACTGTTCGACAGAGCGACTAAGTTATGCCAACCACAACACCTTAAACAAGAACAACACCATCTGTTCAATTGTTTCCAGAAAAATGGCTACACATCCAAGGAAATAAGACAAACCATACATCCACGAAGACAGCACGTCAGAATGGATAACACACCCTCAACCAGCATAGCCTACTTACCATATGTACAAAGAGTCACAGATCGTATCGGAAAACTCCTACGAAAATACAACATAAAAACAGTTTACAGACCTACAAGAAAAATAGAAGACTGCCTTCGCTCAGCTAAGGATCCTCGGCCACCTCTCTCCACTTGCGGCGTATATCGACTTCCTTGTTCGTGTGGTAAATCATATATAGGGACCACGAAACGAAGTATAGCCACCCGTTTATCAGAACATAAAAGAAACTGCAGACAAGGAGAAATGGATAAATCAGCTGTAGCAGAACATGCCATTATGAATGGACACCAGATTCTATTTGACGATACACAAGTTTTAGCCACAACTTCCTACTATTTCCCTAGATTATACCGAGAGGCTATAGAAATATACAAGCATAAGGGAAATATCAACAGAAAAGAGGAAGGTATCAAACTGGCTAAGGCCTGGTATCATACACTAGAAAATAAATGCATTAACACTAGGGACAACAAGGAGACGACCATTAGCCAATCAGCAAGAGCCACGCCCACTCACCCTGCACCCACCACTAATACAACGTCCGCAGCGCTCACTCTAAGTAGATCTTCCGACCAGGAAACACGCCTAGAAGCACTCGCCACTGAAGATGCCCTCCGCAGTTGAGGGCGAAACGTCTGGTATCAACACCAACTATGGACTACGGCCACATAACCCAGAATCACTCAACATTATAATGTAATATATCCCTATAAAGATTAATATACGTGCGCAAATTAGTAATCACAACGGTTGCTCTTGTGCCGATAAAGGCGCCTCTCTGTGTTAATTTTTTACAACAATTTAGCCCCATCTAAATTGACCGTAGCGTAATTTCAAACCGGTCACGCTGGATCGGTCACGTTGACTCCATCGCATGGAAAGTACCCTATCCACTCCCATCCATCTTATATATAAAAATCAATGTTTGTTTGTTCGTTCGTGCTTTATGCGCGGCCATACCGTTGATCCGATTGTGATGGGGTTTTTGCAAAATGTTCAGGGGATTCCCGGGATGAACATAGGCTATACGAGAGTTGTGATACTCAACTCCCACACCCTTAAAAATTGCCCTTTGTAGTGGAAAACGTGAAAAAAGTAGCTCTTTGGGCTTTTTAATGTCTTACGCTGCCTAAACCATAGGAACTGCATAAAATTAATGTACACAGGAATATATATCTCAAAAAGCTCTACAAAAAAGTCCCGGACAGCATATGTTTATCTCTTACGGGTAACTCACACAAACTATTTTTGTCTTTCATTGATACCAAGAGAATAATACCCATTCGGGTGAACCTTTCATCTTTATTATTGATACCAAGAGTCCCGCGCCGTAGCCGAGTGGTTAAGGCAAGAAGTCGTTGAGCATAACTACGGGACATATGCTGGTTCTAGTCTCCCCGGGGAAACATTTTTTCTCATGGAATTTCGGCCAGTATTGCATCGGTGCACAGTGGGCCAGAAATGAAATCTAGCTGGAAAAATATTATTTTCACTCACCCTCATCAATTTATCTTTTTTTCACTCTAATACAATTGTTTATATGACGGATCTTAACTTATCTGCAAAGGAGGGTACAATTCTAATGTGAAAAAAAGTATATCTTTGGACGCTTAAATGGCTTACGCTGCATAAACCATAAGAAATACACAAAATGAATGTACACAGAATTAATTATCTCAAAAAGCTCTACAAAAAAGTCCGCGACAGCATATATTTATCTCTTACGGATAATTCACAATAACCATTTTTATCTTTCATTCAAACCAAGAGTCCCGCGCCGTAGCCGAGTGGATAAGGCAAGAAGTTTTGGCGCAGAACTACGGTACCTAAGCTGGTTGGAGTCTCCATGGGGGAATAAAATTTTTCTCATGGAATTATCGGCCAGTATGGGACCTGTGCACAGTGGACCAGAAATGAAATCTAGCCGGAAAAAACTATTTTCGCTCACCCTCACCAATTTACCTTTTTGTTTCACTCCAATATAATTGTCAAATGACGGTTAACTTATCTGCAAAGGAGGGTACAATTATAATGTTTATGAAGACAATATAAACATCGGAAGTTGCCGATGATTAAGAACTCATCTGGTCTATATCCCAGTTGTGTTATTAGCGTTGTGTGTTCAAGTTCAGTGAGCTTTTCTTCTTATTCTATATGGATACTTCACCTCAAGGTTTGTAATTGTTATTGATATATTTAATGTTTTTCTATATAACCAGATATTATGTTAAATACATGTGGAATCATACCTTCCATGCACTAAAAAAATGTACACAATCATCTTATTTTAAATTGAGCTACAAAGAAAACAGTTCTGAACAGTAGTACAAATTTTAGTTATAATATAGAGTGATTTATGGACTTTAATTCCCGCACAATAACATGTGTGCAAATTATTGCGTTTTTTAATTAGCTTTCTCATTACAGGAGGTAGCCAGCAACTGAGGCCAGCCTACCGTCACGTTGCAGAGAATAATTGTTTGATTTAATATGGAAAAAAATGTTAGATAGAGGCAATAAGTTATCATTTAGTAAACAAATTAGGGGTAGGGGATGTTAGAATGTTTTAAATGATATTAAAAATCAATATTTTTTTGAAAAGCGATTTTTCAAACGTACAAAGTTGTGCGCGAGAAAAAAAAAATTATATTGAAATATTCTGATTGGCTGGGAGTGGATGTTAACTTTCCCGTTATTAAGAATTAATTTGGAACAATGACAGTCGTTCGAAAATCCTGTTCCATCTGCTTATGGAATTGGAAGACCCAACATATCTTTCGAAGAGGCTGGAATAAAGAAATGTTCACTTAAGCAGGTATTCTCTCGCGATGAACTTGCTCTTGCAACAGAAATGTCACTTCAGTCATTTCGTAAACGAGATATTGCTGATGTTTTAAAAAAATCACCTCAAAAAACCACAAAAATAGCTTCAAGATAATAAGAAACATTACAAATCATCCCGCTCAAATCCCCTATCTTATATGTCGGATGAACCAATGTCTATTTTGACAATAAAATATTAAAACGCCAATATATTAACATGAGAACACGTGCCAAAAAGAGAGGTTGTGATATTTTACCCACCCTATAATGCTACGAGGGAGGCAAATTGTTGTTATGCTACTCTTCCCAAAATCATATTACTGACAGATATTTCAGCACAAATAAGACTACCATTTTTTTTTTAGTTTTATTCCAGTCTCTTCGAAAGATATTTTGGGTCTTACAATTCCATAAGAAGATGGAATAGGATTTTTCAACGACTGTCATTGTTCTAAATTCTTAATAATGGGGAAATTAACATTCACTTCTAGCCAATCATAATATTTCTGTAGAAATCTATATTTTCTTGTCTAGCGAACAACTTCCTATGTTTTAGAAAATTGCTTTTCAATTTTTTTATAATATATTTTTAAAACATTCTTCGAACATTCCCTAACTCTACTTTATTGATAGAGGATCACTTATTGCCTCTTTCGATCACTTTTCTTAATATATTAAATCAAACAATTCTCTGCGTGCGAAGATAGGCCTCAGCTGCCGGCCGCCTCCTCTAATAAAAAAGCTAATTACAAAAAAAGCAATAATTCTGTTCCATCTGTTTATGGAATTGGAAGAACCAAAATAACTTTCAAAGAGGCTGGAATAAAAGAAATGTTCACATAAGCAGGAATTCTCTCGCGATGAACTTGCTCTTGCAACAGAAATATCACTTTGGTCATATGGTAAATGGGATACTGCTGATGTTTTAAAGACATTACTCAAAAAAACCACAAAAATAATAATAAACAATAGAAATCACACTGCTCAACTCCCCTATTTTCTATGTCAGATGAAGCATTGTCTTTTTTGACAATAAAATATCAATATGTCGATATATTAACATAAGATCAGGTGTCAAAAAGGGAAGTTGTCATATTTTATACACCCTATAATGCTTCTAGAGAGGCAAATTTGTTATTCTACCTTTCCCAAGACAGATATTTCAGCAGACATAAGACTTTTTTTGTTTGTTTTTATTCCAGCCTCTTCGAAAGATATTTTGGGCCTTACAATTCCATAAGCAGATGGAACAGGATTTTCCAACGACTATCAATGTTCTAATTTCTTAATAACGGGAATGTTTACATTTACTTTTAGCCAATCAGAATATTTCAGTAGGAATCTAACTTTTTTTGTTTCTCGCACAACTTCCTATGTTTTACAAAATCACATTAAAAAAAGTTTTTAAATTTTTTTTAAAACATTCTCCGAACATCCCCTAACTGTAATTAATTGATAGAGTATCACTTATTGCCTCTTTCAATCACTTTTCTTAATATATTAAATCAAACAATTCTCTGCGCGCGAAGATAGGCCTCAGCTGCCGGCCACCTCCTCTAATTAAAAAAGCTAATTACAAAAAAAGTAATAATTTACACACATGTTATTGTGCGGGAATTGAAGTCCATAAATCACTCTATATTCTAACTCAAATTTGTACTACTGTTCAGAACTGTTTTTTTCGTAGCTCAGTTTAAATTAAAACGATTGTGTAAATTACTTAGTGTTTCGAAGATGTGATTCCACGTGTATTTAGCACACTATCTGGTTGTATAGAAACATGTTAAATATATATCAATGAAAAGTACAAACATTGAGGTAAAGTATCCATATAGAATAAGAAGAATAACTCACTGAAGTTTAATGCAGAACGTATTTATTTCTACAGCTCAGTACATAACTGGGATGCGGACCAGATGAGTTCTTAACTATCGGCAACTTCCGATGTTTATATTGTCTATATAAATTTTAGAATTCTACCCTCCTTTGCAGATAAGTGAATAACAGTCATCTGGCAATAAGTTTAGAGTGAAGAAAGATGAATTGACGAGAGTTAGTTTTTTTCCAGCTAGATTTCATATCTGGCCCACTGTGCGGTGCCCACCCAGCATCGTGAGGCATTTGGGTAGCTACAATAAGTAGCGACTCCAGGTTGAGAATACCAGCTATAACGGCTGGAGGATCCGACATGTCAGTCTACACTGGCTAGATGATCGTCTCCTCTGTGATTAACACATGTGGATGTGAGGCCAACAGCCGGCTGGTCAGTCAAAAGCCTTCTAGGCCTGTCACGCTTGAGTTTTTTTATACCAAGAAGATCAGGATAAGTAGATTCCCGGGCAAGCGTGCTCTGCCATACCGTTCATCCGATTGAGATGGAGCTTTTTGAAAAATGTTCAGGAGATACCGGGAATGAACATAGGCTATAAGAGAGTTGTAATACTCAACCACTTCTCCCCTAATAATCACACTTTGTAGTGAAAAAGTGAAATAAAGTCCCTGTTTTGACGCCTAAACCATAACGAATACACACATTGATGTACACAGAATTGAACATCTAAAAAAACTCTACAAAAAAGTAGAGTATAACAGTGCACGGCTGGTGGTAAAAACACATTAACATTTATTTAAGAGTAGCAGCGCACGCCGGGTATTAGCTATTTAAAAATAAAATTGAAACCTCAACACAAGCAATGCTATTTTGTAAACAATTTTCGCATGTTTTAATTCTTGCCCTTTTGAGAAAAAAAATTGCAAAGAATTTGCCAACTTTTCAGATGTCTTTAACTATAAATTATTTTCATTTTTTTCTTTCTTTAACAATTCATTAAAAAAACTCGACTAAAATAATTTATACTATTTCTTAAGCATTTATTAAAAAACTAGATGAACATAGTAGATAAAAGTAGATCACTATTTATTGGGAAGTCATTGAAAAAGTTATACATCAAAAATATTGGCAACATTTTTGTAATTCTTTTTCAAAAGAAATAACAATTAAAAATACAAAATTGTTTACAAAGTAACATTTCTTGTGTAATTCTATTAGGAGGTGTTGAACAGGATCTGGATAATGTATACGCTATGGCAGTACCATTGGACAAGCCTGGTGTAATGAGTAGTAATATGCTCTTTTGTGTTTAAAGGAAACAAAGTAATTTAAGTACGAGTGAAAATTACTGGCATAATAAAAAATTGACAATCGTGAAAAGAGCTGAAGATGGGATTGATATGTTTCCAGATACTGCAGTTCTGTGTTAAAAAACATAGATGTATGAAGTAAGAAGAATTCACAATTCATTTGATTCTTATTCTTAATACTCATAGATAATGAAAATTTAAAATACCTTAAGTTTAGAAGAATGTAGCAAAAAAAAATCCAAACTGAAACTTATGCATCATTTCTCTAATCTGAACGGTTTTATCATGTTTATATGTGAATGTGAGCACATTAACTCTTAACCAGACTTGTCATGATTAGTTTGATTTTAAAAACGAAATAACACTAATTCATTTATTGTTTTGAATTAAAATTAATATTTCACAAAATGTTTATACATTTTATGATCACTGTAGGAAGTATATTATTCAAGAGGAATATAATTTTCTCAATGAAATTATTGTACACACTTAAGACACATACAGAATTCAAGATTCAATAATTCTACAGTAGGCCTATACATAATTATTTTTTATGTAATATTATAGTCTATTTGCACATTTACTTGCTATTACCTCATAAGCCTTCTGAATCCATTAATGGAATTACTTACCTTTACATTTTACTTAGGAAATCTAACAATTCATTGTAGAAGAAATTCAATGTATAATCTCCATAATGTGATAGACTGAGAAGGTCATTGGTCTACCAGCCAACTGTTGTCCCAACATCTACATGTGAGAAGAAACCAAATAGTTTGACTTTTTTAATTTTAAACATTTTTTAATTCAGACATCAATGCCTATCCTCACATTATTACCAAGAAATCATTGAATAATTAAAGGTTATGTAAATTTATTTTTGATAAAAGGCTCTTTGCCAGAACAGTTAGGTTCTCTAAATAATTACGATCACTTCATATTAAGATTTTTTGCACATATGAAATAAGTATAAAAGGCGTAGAAAGTTCTCAACAAGATAGAGTAACGATGAATTCAAATTTAAATAACACAATATTAACATAATTAATTTGTTTCTTTATAAATCACAAGCACATTTCTGTATGTATTATTATGCGGCAGGTCAATTAAGCCCCAGCGTATTGATAGCGTGAAGACCACTATTGTTTAAGTGGTCTTTGGCTCGAGCGTTTGGCCTTGGTTTTGGAGGAAGAGTTCTACATTTAAACATGTTAAAACACAGTAAACGAAAAATTAACATAATTTATTAAAATAAAGTCAAACATAAAGAGATATTGGATCAATAACATATAAAACAAGTTATTTAAAACAGCTGAAATCGCCACATTGTCAAACGTCAAAATATTCAAAATATTAAAGTGTTAAAATTCAGAGGGAGAGAGAAAACAATCAGTTTAAAATATTCAACTTTGTTCGTTATTCTAAGTTCCTTGGACCATTTGGTCCCATATTTAATTCTAAGTCTTAAAATGACCAAAGAATGATAAATGATACATATTACCAATGTAGTTGCCACCGTCCCGCTGGACCCCGCTGGGGGGACCGCAATCGGTCCCGCTGCTGTTCTGCCTTTTCCACTAAAAAATCCCGGCTTTTATATGATTATCTTTACCTTTCACCATCCCCTAAAGCTAATGGAAGCCCTATTTTCTTGCCCCATCTGTAGTAATATTCCTAGTATGTCATGGCCATGTTATATAAGGTGTTTTTAACTTCTTATCCTAATGTGTTTGGGTTATATAAGGTTTCGTAAGAATTTCCTATTTGGTTGAAACTAATAAGTTGTTTTTGATATTATATAAGATTTCGTAAGTGTGTCTTCATTGTTTGACAAATATGTGAAATAGTCATTTTATAATAATTTTTTCCTTAGTTTTTTATCTATAAAACACTTATGTATATTTGGATTGAGATTTCAATCCGCATTTAAAGGGTGAATATTTATGCCCTATTTTTTGGTATAATACACATGTATATGTGTCTATCCTTTATCGTTTTTTTATAGTATTTTATTATTATTGCAGTTAGGCCCTAGTGTCGTATAACAATTCCCGCCCCCTAAATAAGATTGTAGGGTTGAAAAACCGAAAGTCTTTTTTTCCTTACAGGATATCTCTCACCTCTCGGGGTTGGTCCTGACATTTATCTTATTAACTTAACTTTAAGTGGGAGTGGAACTGACGTCAATTGGCGATTCCATCTGTCCTGGAAGTATTTTGTTCTCAATCTAAGAGGTTAGATCGTCTTTTACTTATAAATTGCCCCGGATACCTTTAATTGTGTCGAAATATCGGTAAGATCTGTTTACTTAGTGAGAACACTATACTTAAAAAAAAACAAAAATCACAATATAGCATGCCTTCGTGCTTTAACCCAATATTTTACGAATAGTTATAATCTTATTTTTCCACTAAAAATGTTTGCTGAAACAAAAGCTATTGACTATAAAATTATTTTCACTAAAATTCTTCTCGTCTCCGTCTTTTTCCTTGTTTAAACCTTCTTGTGGTTTCTTTGAAACGATGCACTTTCACTGTTATTCATTTCCGACGCACTTAACCATATTTCGTTTCTTTTTGTTATGCACTTCGACGGCTCTATTTCGTGAACCGGATCACTGTTAAAAAATTATCCGAACGGTGGTGTCTGTTGTGGCTAGCTTGGAGGTCAGGGCTCGTGTCTGCTTGCCTCGATGGAGGATGCGATGTTCTAATGCTTGAGTTCGTGGTTTCGAGTTCGTGGTTCATTTTCAGCTGCCGTTGGTCCAGGTAGGCCTTTGATTTAGTTATGCCTAGTTTCTTTTAACAAAACCCAGTTAGGTCCATGGAGAACTTGTGAAGGGTTTGATAGGAATTAATGTTGACGTGGAGTTTGTTTTCTTGACTCATCTATAGGAATCATTTGGAATGTAGGATGTTAGGCCAAGGTTGGCGTTGGAGATAGTTATTATTTTTTTTATAATTGCCTGGGTTTGTTTTTTTTTTTTTTTTACTGTTAGTAAGGCGTTTGCCTTAGCTGGTTGCGAGTCTGGACATTCATCCATCTTATGCTCCGTCACGAGATGTGTGTTGATCCTGGCAGCTGCGCTTTCGTCCTCAGATGTACAGGGTGCGCCGTGAGTCTGGCCCTCTTAATCTTGCTCTCATCATGAAGTGTCGTGGTGGTGGCCGCAGGTCCAGGCGTGAAGCTGCAATCTTATGGCATTTGTTTAAAACTTGGGAGGATAACTTCAACATTGATTATGGGTTTGGTGCTATCCTGTACTACATGGGTCCATATCCTCTTTATCACTCCTGGTCATAGAATGGTTATTTTAATTTAACTTCATTGCATATTAGACGTCCTGGCTTTAGATTGCATCGTTTAGGTTTGTGCACCCATGTTCCTATTTGTCCCTTATAGCTAGCCTCAAGTTGCAAAAAGAAATGCTCTTGTGTTTCTGGTCTTATGATTTCTCACGAATCATTTACGCCCTTATTGCAATTCAGGTTTTACTGGGTTCAAAAATTGTCAGTATCTCACCGTATTTTACCGCTGGTTTTTCAAACTTTCCATTGTTTGGATAAAATTTCAATTTCGCTTTTCCTTCTCTCGAGTCCTGGGTTCGATCGAGTGTGCTCGCCTACACATAAATCGCTAGGGCTTTAAGATGTAAATACTACTTAATATGATTATGTAACCTGAATTCCATATATCATTCCCTCGTGAGGTCCTGATTGTGAGAGCATTTCCTTTCTTCAATCCGGGATGCGTCTTGCATCTTAAATTCTCGCTTCTAATCTGTCTGTCGATTTCCCGTGTTACAGCCTACAGAGTTAACTTAATAAAAATGCGTCTTTGCATCTTAAATTCTCTCGTTTCTAATCTATCTGTCGATTTCCCGTGCTACAGCCTACAGAGTTAACTTAATAAAAATCTAAATGGTGTTGTTTCCTTAAGTCCTTCCTAATTCGTTCGGCAATATCTCATCTGTTCTCTTGAATTTCTTTATTTAATTTTTTTTTCATTACTCCTGATTATGCGTGGACTTTATTCCGAGTCTTGGGTCCCCATTTTACCTATGGGTTTAACCTCTCCCTTTTGTCATCTCTTACCCTTTTTGTTTCCCCTTAATTCCTTTTACGTTTTGAGTTAATTCCTGGTCTCATACGTGTAGACTTATTCCCTATCTTACCTATGGGTTTAACCTCTAAGTTCATGTACAACTCTATGTGTTTACCTTTTATTTCCATGTACTACCCAATGTGTTTAACTTCTACTTTCTTGTATTACCCTATGTATTTAACCTCTAATTTCCTGTAGTACCTTATGAGTTTAACCTCTAATTTCGTGTACAACCCCATGTGTTTAACCTCTAATTTCAGGCACTTCCTTAAGTGTTTAACCTCTATTTTCGTGTGCTCCTTATGAGCTTAACCTCTAATTTCCTGTACTATCCTTATGTGTTTAATTTCTAGTTTCTTGTATTTCTTATGTGTTTAATCTCTCACTTTCATGTACCCCTATGTGTTTAACCTCTAACTTTCCGAGATCTCACTACCTAATGTGTTTAACTTCTAATTTTCTGTAGTACCTTATGTGTTTAACCTCTAATTTCCCGAGATCTCACTACCTAATGTGTTTAACTTCTAATTTTCTGTAGTACCTTATGTGTTTAACCCCTAATTTCCCGAGATCTCACTACCTAATGTGTTTAAACTCTCTTGGTATGTAATATCCCTACTTAGGTCAATCTGTCTCTCTTGGCTCTACCTGTCGATCGCACAATCGTATGTATGTGTGTTTCCTTTAGTATTCTTCTTCTTTAGTGTCTCAACGTTTCTGATGTCCCTGCCTAGTATTTGTTATCCCTTCGTTATGACCATATCCTATGTGTGCGTACGACTTTTTCTTCGCGGTTTTCCTGGCATCATTCCCGACTCTGGATAGACCCCTGCTATCTCTTTTCGTGCCTCGTGTATTCCTTATTCCTTGTATATAAAGTCGGGTGAGCCAGCGAAAGAACCGGGCACGACATGAAGGCGGAGAATGTATTCCGTCTAAAGTGGCCCTGGCCCTTCCTGACACACCCTCTAATTCTGTCATTCCAGAATTCCCTAACGTTTCTGACTTTTTAGTCCTTGGCAAGTCGGCGGACTCGTCGAGCAAATCGCCTCAATGGAGGTGGTGTTGTTCCTTACTCCCTTCGGGGCCCAAGAAAACTCGAGCAAATCGCCTCAAGGGAGGGCACCGCCCTGCCATTCGGGGCCCAAGTTGTCCCTACCGCACTCCCGCTTTTTCCGTTTTGTATTCTGGCGGACTCGTCGAGCAAATCGCCTCAATGGAGGTGGTGTTGTTCCTTACTCCCTTCGGGGCCCAAGAAAACTCGAGCAAATCGCCTCAAGGGAGGGCACCGCCTGCCATTCGGGGCCCAAGTTGTCCCCATCCTACTGCCTCCGAAATCTCGATTTCGGCGTTAATCTTAGGGAGAGCCTTCTTGAACTCATGGACGCCGCCTCATCGGAAAAGTGGATTGTATCCTAATCTCTTTGATGGGGTTCCCCTGTTGTCCTCATCAATCCCTAAACCCGGGTATCACTAATGTTTCTCGTGGGTCTCTTTGCCCGTAATTGTATTGTACTTTCGTTTTGTCTCTAGTTCCTCGGATGCCTATCTCTCCCTAAACAATGATGTTCCATATGGTCCCTAACGTCAGTGCCAAGCCGGCAAGGTTTTATGGCCAGTGCCCCAAGATCATTTTGGAGTTCTCTGTCTCTAGATCATGTCATAACGGGGGTGCCCCACCTTCCGACTTGCACCTGCCTAGCTTGTTGGCGAAGTGTTCAGGCAACTCGCCAAATTGTCGAGGGCCAAAGCCTCTCCAAAAGGGTCCTTAGTCCTTCCCAACTTGTATCTCTGTGTGCGACTATGTAAAAATTTCATCTCTGTGTGTGTATTTCTCACGTTACCTAGCCTAGATTGACCTAAGTTGCAGCCTAACCTCTTATTATCCCTCGTAGGCCTAAATATGAAGAGTCTTAAGCGATCTAGTTTTCATCTATTTTCGTAATATGTCATATCCCATATGTGTGTGTGTCTACTACTCGACTGGTCACTAGTCCTAACTGACATGGAACAAGGCTCGCAGTATAAGAGAGTCTAGGCGCCATTAGGCCCTCCAAACTTTTCGAAGCCAGTCCATCTCAGCAGGAACCATTTCCTGCAGAGTGTATTATTGTTGTGTCATACTCAGTATTGTGTAACCCCTGGGTTCCCATTTGAACTTTCACTTTTCTACTAAATCGGATAAAACATCTCACTGTTTGTCAAGTATCCTAATTTTCACCCCAAAAAAAATCATGATAAAGCCAAAAAGGAAATATTTCTGGGAATAAGTCTATCCTTCTTTTATCACTTCTGTAAGCATCTTGTTTCTGCCTCCACTCCGTATTTCTCACTAGCGGAGTTCTACGATTGTGCCAAATCTCCATTCCCCTCTTCTGTTCGAGCTCTCTCTTATTTATACAGAATTTCCATTCTTTCCGTTTCCGAAACCTTAATCTGAATTACGGATCAAGCGAGTCCTCCCTTAATTGCGCTAGCCTCCTGACTTTACTCAGGATTTAAACTTGACTTATGATTTAGAAACGTCTCACACTGTAGTCGAAATTTTCACAGAATGCGCCCGCCGGCATTGTTGTAAATCTCTCAACACCGCATGAGAGGTTAATCAAAAAGTTTATTTTAAGCTATTATTTAACCTGAAGTTCGGTCGTCTTCCTTTCCATGAGTCTAATGTTATTTCCTTTGGGGAGGTGTGTGGTCCCTGCTTTGCTTTATTGCGCTAAATCTCCATTCCCCGCTTTGTTCGATTTCTCTCTAATTCATCCTAAGTTTTCCATGCCTCTTTTCCATACTCTTGTTTTCGAAACTAGAATCTACATCCCTCATTAGTTGCGTTATCATTTTTTTGATTGCGTTAATTCTCCATTCCCCTCTATGCTCGAGTTCTCGTTTATTTCTCCTAAGTCTCCATGCCCTTTGTTCATTCTCACGGTTTTCAATTCTAGAATCCTCTGATTGCTAATATATGCCACTTTTATTTTCTGTTAATGTCATGGGTCTTTACGTAGTTATTTATTTAAAGTACGCTTTCTGATGTTAAGAAAAAATAATAATATTTATTTCCCTGTAAATGCACATTGTATAAATTTTGTTCATATTCCTAATGCAGTCGGTGTGGAATTCTTATCTATGTGGATAATCTAAGCTTTCACCAAAATAAACACATTCCAGACTCTTGCTGAATTTTACAGGTACATGACCTCCTAATAGACACTCAGTCTTCTGCATGTAAATGAAGGATGTGTTTCAATTTAAAATAGTTCTCAAGATGGCGGTTTTCCATTTTCCCCGATGGTGAGTTCATATTTATTATTCAGAAAACTTCTATATTCTTGAACGGTCCCTAATATTATTATTATTATTACTATCTGTCATCCAATCTCTTTCATTATCTTTTATTATGAACGTATGATTTGTACCCGAACCTCGTGTGTTGATTATTATTTTAGTGTGTGTTTTATTATTATTAATTTTAAATCACTCAGTTAGTAGTTCTTTCTGTTTTATGTCTAACTCTCGATTTCTAACTGAAAAACGTTCCTACATATCATAAGGTGCTCGTCTTTACCATAAGATATCCTAGAATACATTTCCAGCGACAAATCGGTATTATTTGCCTCATGCCCTGCCTTGTCAATGTCGCACGGTAGGCGGTTTAACTCTAATAGGGTTTAAAATTTCTTTGATATATTTAGTATGAATATTTATTTCTACTAGCATAGTGGTTGAAGCACTGCGCTACAAGCCGAAAAGTCGGGGGTTCAAGTCCCGGTGGGTTTAGGATTTTTAACCTGATCTAAACCTTCTGGCGGCACTATGGCCCTGGGGTCGATTCAGCCTCTAACTGAAATGAGTACCAGACTCTTGTTCTGGGGAAAGGGCGGCCGTCACGCAGGGCTGATAACCCGGCTGACATTAAGTGCCGATTGTCTAGAAATATTGGGAGCCCTAACATTTCCGTTACCTCAAGATCTCCGGTAGGGGGAATGTTACTTTATGTTACTTTATTTTTCACTGTTATTACTCTATTTCCAAATCCTCTGATTTTATGTTTTCCAACTCCCTAACTATTTTCCTGCTAGTTTTCGCTATTCTTTTGTGTAATTAAATTTTTTTTATAGTCCTATTATTAGAATAATTGTTAATTTATTTTCCCAATATAAATCATTCATTGCAAGTTATCATGCGGTTCCTTGAGCCTTACGTGGGCCAAGATTAATTACCAGTGTGGATGCACGAGTTGCTACATGGGGACTTAAATATTAATCGATTTATTTTTCTTGTATTTATGTCAATAATATTTTTTTGATTATTAGCCCGAATATAAGTAGAATTTTATTTGATTGAGATGGATAGGGTTAGTTTCCTACGGGGTGGTTGTAATGTGTAATATAGACTCCATTAGATGGCTCTGTAGTCATCGTGGCCATTTTGAAAAAAAAATAATAGACGTTAGCCAACTTCCCAGTTCTTTATCCTGACAACCAAACTACCTAGTTAATAAACCATAAATTAAATTTTCGTGTCCTATCTCTATCTATGATTCAGTAAGATCTAAGATCGTGTTTTACGTGAGTAAAATAAAAAAAGAATGTTTACATAGTACAAAACGTATTTATTGCATTAGTGGCGTAAGTATAAGAGGTGTCCGCCATCTTGTTTGCTTAAATTTATTACCCTTTCCTAAAAATATGATAAAAAATTTCAATATGACAAAAAAATTTCCAATCTAGTGGCGTGTAAAGCAACCTATGATCCCTTGGGCTTATCTCTCGTGGTGATGCTTTCAGAAATGATTTATGTGTACATGTGATCGTGCCACGCCTTCCCGATAGACGAAATAATAAAATATGTCATTATTAACGTACAATTATTAACATTGGATGAGATATTGCCTTAATCAACACAAAAAAAATACTAAATCAATTTCATTACTACATTCTACAATTATCCTGAAAAAAATATATCATAACCTAGGTTAACAACAACAAAAAATATCCTATGCTGGAAATTTGTCAAAATTTGTACAACACCAAAATAATTCATAAAGCTTATAGGTATCCAAAAAAAATCAAGTTCTGAAAATAATACCTAAACATAACCTAGAGAAAAAAAAATGTATATATAAAGATGTCTGCCCATAAAGAAAATAAAAAAAATATCAACAACACCAAAACTGTCGTATATATCCAAAGTTTACCCATTGGAAAAAAAAAACCCTTAATTATGCCCAGAAAGATAAAACATTTGTTGAAAAACATCAATACCAAAAATATAACCTAAAAACAGCGATATATCCAAATTTTACCCATTGTCCATAAAACCCAAATATTAGATCCTAAAAAAAATAAAATAACCTAAAGCCAGTTAATAATAATGTCCCAAAGTTGAAGATTTTCAGGTTTCTCTCTGTTTTAAAAGACATGTGACTCTTATCTTCCCGATTGAAAAAAAAAACATATAGATTTTTACTGTATACGAATTGAAGGTTAATTTTGGGGTCTAAGGTTCGTTTCTTTATCCGTGAATATAATAAAACATTATTTTCACGAATATACCATCGTCTGCTCACCAGTTTATTACGCGCGGCGTCAGTTAAGCCCCTGCATATTGATAGCGTGGAGACCACTATTGTTTGAGTGGTCTTTGGCCCGAGCGGATGGCCTTGGTTTTGGAGGAAGAGTTCTACATTTAAACATGTTAAAACACAGTAAACGAAAAATTAACATAATTTATTAAAATAGAAACAAACATAGATAAATATTAAATCAAAAACATATAAAACAAGTTATTTAAAACAGCTGAAATCGCCACATTGTCAAACGTAAAAATATTCAAAATATTAAAGTGCTAAAATTCAGAGAGAGGGAAAAACAATCATTTTAAAATATTCAACATTGTTCGTTATTCTAAGTTCCTTGGACCATTTGGTCCCATATTTAATTCTAAGTCTGAAAATGACCAAAGAATGATAAATGATACATATTACCAATGTAGTTGCCACCGTCCCGCTGGACCCCGCTGGGGGGACCGCAATCGGTCCCGCTGCTGTTCTGCCTTTTCCACTAAAAAATCCCGGCTTTTATCTGATTACCTTACCTTTCACCATCCCCTGAAGCTAATGGAAGCCCTATTTTCTTGCCCCATCTGTAGTAATATTCCTAGTATGTTCATGGCCATGTTATATAAGGTGTTTTTAACTTCTTATCCTAATGTGTTTGGGTTATATAAGGTTTCGTAAGAATTTCCTATTTGGTTGAAACTAATAAGTTGTTTTTGATATTATATAAGATTTCGTAAGTGTGTCTTCATTGTTTGACAAATATGTGAAATAGTCATTTTATAATAATTTTTTCCTTAGTTTTTTATCTATAAAACACTTATGTATATTTGGATTAAGATTTCAATCCGCATTTAAAGGGTGAATATTTATGCCATATTTTTTTGGTATAATACACATGTATATGTGTCTATCCTTTATCGTTTTTTTATAGTATTTTATTATTATTGCAGTTAGGCCCTAGTGTCGTATAACATGTATAGTCTATAATGTACTAGTATATTCTTGCAATAAATGTTTTGTCCATGTTCTTGAAGGAGAACCTCACTGCACCTACTGTAGAGTCTGAAAAAGAAAATTGTATGTGACAACTTTTAAAATACTCCAAAATAACCTGCACAATTGTGTCAATTGTTCTCTTATGGTGTTGTTTTAAATAATATCAGTATTTTAAAGTTTTTGTAACAATTATTCTAATTCTCTTCTTTACAATTCTTAATTATCTATTTATTTCCAATTGATTTTAGAGCCATGTTGTTTTTCAAGCAATAATACTGTTCCAATGCAGCCACATAAAATTCCAAAGTTCCTATAATAATTTCCATTACAGCTAACATATAACTTTTAAGTTTCAATTTTCTATACTATATATCGATGGTGGGCAATGAAAACCTCGTAACTCCATTTTGGTAAATTTTACAGAAGAAACAAATCATCATCATGAACAAATTTGTTTTAGGCCATGTGGCCTGTACGGTAATCCTAGCGAAAATGGTCTTGATCTTTCCACCGATGTTTTGGTCCCTATGTCCAGTTGGGTTATATTGGAATGCCAATTTTGGAAGTCTATTTCTTGCCATTCTCCTCAGATGATTTTTCCATTCTTGTTGGTATCTTTGTATATCTTCATTTAAACTTGTTACTCCAAGTTTTCCTCTAATAATAGTGTTCCTTTGGTGATCGAGTCTGTTAACACATTTAGTACCGTAAACCAGTTAAGGCGTTTAAAGAGACTATCATGTATGTGGCCGTCGGTCAGTTAACTCACTTTAGAGTGGGCGTGAACAAACCGCGTTTATATTCGGCGCCTAAATATTGTGTTGGCTTAGTATGTCTTGGAGATCATAGATGGCATGTAAATGTACATTTTCTATTCCCGTTTGACACATTTAACCTTGGTGAATCCCCTTTTATTTTTAAAACAAACAACACATGGAATTCGTTCACCCAAACTTGCTCCAATGCAGTCGTATATGTTTCTCATTATCGCACTGTTGTTTGTGCGTGAGTGAAACCATGGCGAAAGAAAAATATCTCACTGAAGAAGAATTAGTGAATATTTTGTATAATGATGACTCAGGTGATGAACTGATTCCTGAATTAGACGATTCACAAAGTGAAAGTGAAGATGAACTTCCACTTCCTGAAATTGATATGCCGATACCATGTGATGTCAATCACCCAAGTTATTTCACCATCAAATCCTATCAGGATATCTCCTTTAGGTATGTACAAAATTTGAATTTTCTAGGACTAATAGTTTGTAAATAATGGTCCATTTTCTGAAGTGCCACGAAAAGGGTAGCTGGGGTATTTAAATGGCTGGCCTGTGGGTTTAAATGCCCTGCTCAGTGCCTGGTACTGAATGTAACTCCTAACAATGATCGTAAGAAGTGCATTTGGCTTACTTGAAGTTTATGAGAGTTTCTTTTATTTAAAATCCGAATTTCACTTCCGTATTTTAGAGCAGCTTTTGATGTGATGTTATGTAATCTCAGTTTTGTCTCTGTCCTCATCTGTTTACCAAAAATTTTATTATATTTTTGTAATTTTGAATCAATGTCACTCTTATACTCTGCAAATACACTTCCTAAGTAAGAGAAATCTGACACTTGTTCTATAATTTTTCCATCAATCTCAATTTTCACCCGTTGTATGTTTTTTCCACACATTGGATTTTGAAGTGGAAATTTTCATATTATATTTGCTGGCAATTTTGAATAATTGATACACTGCTATTTGTAAGCTATCTTCGGAATCTGATAATATTACTTGATCATCAGCATATAATATTGTTTGAATTATTTTATTCCTACTTATTGAAATTCCACTATTTACTGTTTGTTTCCATTCTTGCACTATTCTGTTAATATATATATATATATATATATATTAAATAAGGGTGGAAATAGTCCACATCCTTGTCGAACACCTTTGCTTGTGTTTATGTGTTCTGTTATTTCTCCATCTGATAATTTAATTTTGATTTTAGAATTTTGATATAAGCTTTGTATGGCTCGTATTACATGTGAGTGTATATGTTCTTCATGCAGTATCTGCCAAAGTTTATCTCGGTTTACATTATCATATGCCTTTTCATAATCTATAAATAGTATGTATAGTGGGAGATTAAATTCTCCTTTTTTCCATAATTTGTTGTAGGGTAAATATTGCATCTATAAGTGTTCCTCCCTTTTCTAAATCCACATTGTTCTTCTTCCAAAAAGTTTCACTACTTACTGATAATTTATTTTTAATTATGTTGGCATATAATTTAGATGCAGTTGGAAGTAAGGTAATGCCTTGGTAGTTAACACATTTGTTTTTCTGACCTTTTTTTATGTATATTAATTACTATACCCGTTTCCCAATCCATTGGAATATTAAGAAAATGCCAAATATTGTTAAAAAGTTCTAATAGTTTCTCTTTCAAGGCAGTTCCTCCATACTTAAAAAGTTCTAAATTTAAATCATCTAAACCTGGACTTTTCCTGTTCTTGGCCTTCTTTAAAACTTCTTCTAGTTCGTCCATTGTTATGCCTGGTTTTTCTATTTCATTTTCACAAGTCAAATTCAAAGTAATTTTTTCTTACCTGCACGTGGTACACCCTGCTTTTAACTAACAAGGTAATGGGGACCGAGTCACGGCGATATAACCATTCCATCAAATATGGAGGAAATTCCATATTTTGAACGCCTGACTAGAGGCTATAAGGTAGCAGCCCTACCACTAGTCTTGCTCTGTGGATGGCTGGTAACCAACCCAGGGGACTTCCTACTACTCGAAGAAACTTAAGCAGAAGAAACAAATAATTGTTTTAAATAATTATGAAAACTGATAAGCAATAGTTCCTAAATATTTTACTACGGAATACAAGTCATGTTATTAATAAATTTGAAGTTGTTCTCGACAGGTTATGTACCACATATTTCTGTGCTGGCAACTGGAGTTATGTGGTTTTCAATGACTGATGGAGTTACGAGGTTTTCATTGCCTACCGTCGATATGATCAGTCCACCGCAGTGGTCTCAAGGTAGTGTGCTGCTTTGTCATGCAGCGGGCCCACATTTGATTCCCAGTCGGGGACAGGCTCGTGGGTGAGGTTTTTTTTGGATTTTTCCTCACCTGTAAGACAAATGTCAGGAAGCTTAGGGCCCAACAGTCCCCAAAAATCATCCGACCATCATCATCATTCACTGGTGTGGAAAGCAACGGGAAGCTACCACACTTATAATTCCCTAGTAAAGCTGCAAAGTATAGCATGAAAATGCTATGATTGCAGTGAAAGACCTGCCCTTGGGCAGAATTAATGGATGGATATATGTTCAAACTCCTACCTACGACAAAACTAAGGTTAGAGTGATTATGTGTATTTCAGCTAGTTTTTATGTTTATGACTTCAATATTGGGGCATTTCTTCTATGGTTGGTAATGAGCTATGTATGTTGACTGCATCCTGTGTTTCTAAATTGTATCCACTTCTATTTAGTGGTGCATGTGCATATAGTCTACTTTGGACTTAGAAAATTTTCTTTGTCACATAATGAAAACTATATCCTTAAATTTGTAAAAAACTGTAGATTAACTTAACCAATGAATTTTTCTGAGTTCTACAGAATAATAGTGTGCAGACACATATGCTTATGGAACCACATATCTGTGAAATATTAATAATCACCTTCGCAATTAATTTTCATACATTTTATTAAAAATGGATGCACACTAACTTGCTCCAACACCTAACCAAATAAATTGCACATATATTAATTAATAAACTCTGATGTATTTTGATGTACACAAACTTGTCAAATTGGAATCTTATAAAATGAAATGGATGAACATCCATTTCTTAAAATATGTTTTGGAATTAACTGCGAATGTTGGTCATACCAATTTCACATGTATATCCTGCCACTTTAAGCAATTGTGCATGCATACTGCGCATACTAAAGTTCTACACTACGTTCTTGTAATTCTGTTGCTCTACATACTTCTTCCATCTTTACTAACATTTTGTACTATTTTAAACTTTTTATAACGATATTTATAATTTTTTTACAATTATTAAATATTTATTTATGTACGCAATGATTTCTTCAGAGTTCTACAGACTCACAGTGTGTATGCATGAGATGTGCAAATGCTTAATGTAACTTCCACAAGATATCTGTGAAATTAGTGTTACCAACATTTGCAATTAATACCACATCATATTTCAAGAATTAAACTTAATTTTGTTAGGTTAGTATTAGAGTTAGTTAGTGTACATCAGAATAGTATACACTTATTAAATAATATGCATGTTAAAATTCATCGGAGAACATATTGTTTAAACAACTCACTACATAGGATTCATGCTTCCATGATATCGCGATTTCAAACATAATCATGTTCATCGTCAGCCATAACTCCTACTGACGATGAACATGATTATGTTTGAAATCGCGATATCATGGAAGCATGAATCCTATGAGGTGAGTTGTTTAAACAATATGTTCTCCAATTAATTTTAATGATTATACCTCATAATGTTTACTTCCCAACATTAATTAAATATAATATGCATGTTATTTATTTTTGTTAGGTTACGAAGGGAGAAGTTAGTATACATCCATTTCTAATAACCATTTGGGAATTTATTGCTAAGGTTGGTCATATCAATTTCACAGCTGTGTGATACCATCTAGCGACAACTCTATAAACATATACACATGTGCACAGCTTTCCCATGCGCACTGTCTTTCTGTAGGTCAATTTATGGTGGAAATCAAACTAAAGTTTTTCTTAGATTATATTATGCTAAGCTAGAAAAGTGGAGGTAGTAGCATTAATTAACAATACACTTTATTTACTTACCTAAAATTTTATACACCTGACAGCCTGACTTATTCTGTGAAAGAAATATTGAGTAATCAGTACACATTAAAATATTATAGTTTAGAGATAAATGTGAGGCAATTATTAAGTTTTTCTAATTTAAACATACACATGTTAATGTCATGATGTAAACCAATGCACTAAGACACACCATTTTACATAATTAATGTATTATAATTTTTATTTAAAAACACTTTTTAAAAAAGTAAACCTTATAACCTATTTCAAAAAAAGATACCATAGGCCTATATGCAATCATTGACTTACCTCAGCTTCATTTCTGCATCAAATTATAGTAAATTATAATTTAAGAATTAACTCTGATGCAGAACATATAACTTTATTCAATCTTAATTTAGGGTACGGCGCAAAAAGTGGACATCCGAATTTCGAGATAATTTTGGTTTTAAAATAAAGCTTAGGAATGTGGAAGACGAAAACATGAAAAAATTTGCGGGCAATCCAGAAACAAAGCTGTAAAATAACAATTTATAAAGCACTATTCCCTATATTACCTGAAGTAAGTTGCTGTCATTGTGGTCGTGATGTCAGATTCAATATTCAGACGTTAATCATCATCATCTTCATGGTAGGCCGTCGGCTTATTCCGCTCTCAGAATGCATCTTCCCATCGTCTTCTAGGATGTCCCACATCTCTATAGCCTTGAGGTTGGTACAACAGTGCTTGTTTTGTTAGCCTAGAAGAGTCCATTCTTAAAATATGTTCATGCCAATTTTTTATAGTTTTGTATTTTTTCACTTAGATTAAAAATTTTGAGTTCTTGCCTAATTGTTTCACTAGGAACGCGGTATCTTAGAGTTTAGTCCAGGGGGAAAACATGTTTTCTTCAATACAGATACGAAAATAGAATAAATATTTTATTGTAATAAAAGTGCACTGCTATATTTCCAAAATTACATAGCAAAGAGTTTGAAATTTAATAAAAATCACACCCTCACGTAGATTTTTTTAAGAAAAAATGGTTCAACTGAATCGATTGTCAATAATAATTAATACATCGTACATATTTCTCGAAAATTAACAAAGGTAAATTAGACCTTACAAAATATTCAGTAAATAGAGCCACTTATTTATAATGTAATCTTTGAAATTTGTAATATAATTTATTAGAATACATGTATAATAACATAAAAGCTAACCTAACTTATTTAAATTACTCTAACCGGTGAAAGTAAAAAATAGAATGGCATTTAGACAATATTAAATTATAGGTATGTAAATAAATTATACTATATAGGCTATGTAAGATACTAAAAACTTTGGATAAGATCTTAGTCATTCCATGTCTACTCTTCCATAATTTCCATCCATTGAATTACCCTTTTCTAGACATTCTCCTTAACTTGTTCTACAGACTTTGTCAATATCTTGATCAACCTTTGAAAAGACAGTGTTAATATAGCCAGTAAATAGTTGAATGCAGGCTTTCATGGCCGGTAATCATAGTGTTGAGTGATTCCGGGCTATGTGGCTTTGGTCCATTACTGGTGTTCCTATCAGTAAACTTATGTCAAACATAGCAAGTGTAGATATCTGTCTGCTTTCGAAGGATAACCATATATTGAATTTATATTTACATAAATGTTATTTTACTGCTTTGTTTCTGGATGGTCCGCATTTTTTTTTTTTTTTTTGTGTTTTCATGTCCTAACCCCTTCATTTTAAAACCAAAATTTATATATACAGTGTGTAAATGAATTATACCGCACAAAATTAACTGCTTACAGAGGGGTATAATACAAGTAATTTGAGATAGGGAACCAATGGTCTATGAAGGAAAATGGGTGAGTTATAAGAAATCAGAGTATTCGAAAATTAATACAGATAAATCAACATGAGAGCAAAGTAGGAGGGAAAATTATTCTAGAATAACTTCAGATCTTTGTATTAATTCCGAGATCCTGATTTCTAATAATTCATCAACAACGTTTATGAAATATTGGATTATCAAATTTCTTAAAATGTCGAACTTAGCAGGTGATTTGTACGCCACTGAACTGGTTAAAGCAGAATCGGTACAATGTGAGCCTTAGCTCAGAGTGAAACACGCAGAAACTGTGTAGTTAATGTGTGGCTTAATGGTTAACGCGATGGATTTGTGATTCGAACATTGATGGTTCACAGCAGGCCACTTTTTTTTTTCTTTTCCTGCGTGTGTACTGTTTTATGTTGACACTGAAATTTGTTCAGTATAAGCATGCGCAAACTACTTATTCCCGTATTGGTTATTACATTAACATCTGATTAAAAATTACTTAAGTATCAGTCGCATTACATGAAAGCATCATGGAGCATCTTTACAGTTATGCTGAACTTGCCGAAATGCATCTGATTTATGGTGCAGAGCAAGGCAATGGTGTAAGGGCTGCTGCCATGTATGCGGGGCATAATCCGAATAGACGCCATCCTCACTGAACAACCTTCGAGTCTGTTGATAGGCGTTTACGGGAGTATGGGACGTTGAAGGTAAACAGAGTATACGCCGGTGAAAGACGTACGTGCCACACTGCAGAGTTCGAAGAAAATGTTCTTCATAGGGTGGAAGATGATCCTTCTACTAGAACTCGTGCTATCGCACGTACCGCACGAACCATCAAACCATATGGAAAGTCCTGCACGAAGACCAGCTCTTGTGATCGCTGAACTATAATTTATCTAAGTACATAAGTACTGTACAGTACAATTGCACATTTTATTTAGGAAATCTATTATACTCTACCTATATTGTCTGTACATTACGTACATAGATAGTTTTATAACTCATATACTGCGCCGACATTCCAATACTGTATTCTGTAAAATAATGAATAAACCATCAAGGTAAAGTGATCCCATTACAGGCCTCAGGAGGCCCTTGGAGTAGTAGGAGTTAGAGCTCCCACTTTTCTGGACAATCGGCACTTGATGTCAGCCGGGTTGTCAGCCCTGCGTGACGGCCGTCTTTACCCCCAGAACAAGCGTTTGGGATCGCCTCAAGGGAGGGGATTTATCACCACCCTGGCCATTCGGGGCCCAATTCGTCCCTACCATACTCCCGCTTCTTCCGTTTTTGCATTCTGGCGGACTCGTCGAGCAAATCGCCTCAATGGGGGGTGGCGTTAGTTCCTTACACCCTTCGGGGCCCAAGAAAACTCGAGCGAATCGCCTCAAGGGAGGGGATTTATCACCACCCTGGCCATTCGGGGCCCAATTCGTCCCCATCCGCACTCCCTCTCATTCTGATCCTTCAGAATTTTCCTTTGATATCTAGTGGCTTCACCGAATCACCGTTGCGTAATTGGGGGTAGATTTGATCCGATTTTCCGTGACAGGGTTCGTATCTTGCTCACCTTTCTTATCACCCGGGTGTTTGACTAATGTTTAATTCCTCGAGAATCTGTGTTCTCTTTCAATATTCGTTCTCCGACGCCTAACTCTCTATCTGCTGTTTTTCCATGGTCCTTAACGTCAGTGCCAAGCCGGCAAGGTTTTATGGCCAGTGCCCCAGGATCACCGAGGAGGTCTGAGACTCCTGATCCTATCATACGGGGGTGTCCCACCTTCCAACTTGCACACTCCCTAACTTCTCACTATTCCTCTGTCTGTCTCATCTGTGCACTATTTTCTCCTAAGGGTCGCTGTTCGCATCTCTAACCCAGTGGCTCTAGTATATGCCAGGCCTCCTTCAAGATAGAATGCCTCCCTTGCTTCCTATCCTAATTCTGTTACTCTTCTAACTTCTTGTGGGTTTCTGTGTGATTTCCCTAACATCACTTAGCCAAGATTGACCTAGGTGGCAGTCTATTCGCTCGTTTTTTTATATGGTTCCGAGTGATTTGTGGGCTCAAGTCTGGCGAGCCTTAAGGCGATCTAGTGGTCATTCACTAATCTAATCAAGTTCCAAATCCTATGTGTGTGTGTCTATTCTCAACTGGTCACTAGACCCACTGATATGCTATCAAGGTGTACAGAGGGAGATATCCCGGCCGCAGATTCTTTCTCTGTTCCCTCCTGTATGCAACTCAGTCAAGTGTCATGATCAGATGAGTATATTAATTGTTGTGTAATTTCAATAGAAATATTTTCAGTGTAGCCCTTGAGTTCCCAAATTTTCTAATAATACTCTCCACTAGATCGATTAAGACACCCATCTATCGTGAAGTATCCTAACCTCCATCTTCTAAATTGCTAAGAGAATAAATTAATTTGTTTCCGATCATTTTTGCATGCTTGGCACTCGGTAATTGTGGGAAAATCTTTCAACGCTTGTCCTATTCTTCATTGCGTTTCAAAAAGTTTATAAATTTTCCTTAGTTCCCATGCCCCTCTTCCGTTCTCTTTTACTAATACAATTTTTTTAACCATGTTGGATAATGCACATCCTCCCTTCTTAATCTGAAACTGTTGTCACTCCTTATTTCTCGCGATGTTAAAATAATTTCTACCCTCCGTGTTGGCATAACTGCTGGTTAATTGAACCTATCATTCGTTTTCCGCTATAGGCTTAACATACTACGTGCCTCTATCTGGACTGCTTTCACGTTATCTTCTCGCGAACTAGCCTACTACTTATCCCGGAACCCATTCATACTTAAATGAGTCCTAATTGATGAAATTGAGATTGTGGTTTTCCGTTATCCTTCATTTTATTCATAAGCATAAGTCTTATTTCTGGTAGTTCGCTCTTATTTCATCATCATCATCATTATTATTGTGGTTTATTAATGTACCGTTATCAGTGTGATCATTCCAGTCTTTGCTTAAGTTTCTTCGAGTAGTAGGAAGTCCCCTGGGTTGGTTACCAGCCATCCACAGAGCAAGACTAGTGGTAGGGCTGCTACCTTATAGCCTCTAGTCAGGCGTTCAAAATGTGGAATTTCCTCCATATTCGATGGAACGGTTATACCGCCGTGACTCGGTCCCCATTACCTCGTTAGTTAAAAGCAGGGTGTACCACGTGCAGGTGAGGTTGAGAATTAGGTAGGAGAGGTTATAGAATGCACATCACTACCTCTTACACCCCATAAACATCAAGAAAGCCAAACGCGCTTCTTACGATCATTGTTAGGAGTTAATAGACTGGATCAGTTTAGTTTTTATTAATTTTTTTTCGTGATGAAGGAACACTGTTTACTGTGATTGTTGCTGTTCGGTTTATTGATATCGTGGACTACAACAGTTATTTACGTTGCAAGGATTGAAAGTAGGGTTTTCCGGGAGACTTTAATTGTTTACAGGAATTTCGAAACTATTTCGTAAAACACTTAATTACTTTCATTTTACATTGTCATATTTTTATTATAGCGAATTTAATAATTTCCATAAATAAAATGTTAGATCCCAGACACATTTCGTCAACTTGTGTACAACTTATGTCCAATCACTTTGTAGGTCCATTCTTTTCCCTTCCACTTTTCGTACTATTATTTTTTTATCTCGTAGTTTATTTTGTAGCATTTAGAACTCACGATATTAAAGTTTTGTCATACTAAACTTATTCAGGGCTAAAAAAATAACAAACATACAATTTTTAAATGAAAAGAGTAAAGGATAAATTTAATTTTAACCTCGGTTTTTATCTTACTGAGGGAGTCGTCAGGTTCGGAATGAAGTTTCAATTTATAACTGAGGTTCTATGAGGTACTTGGTTATGTCAATTTTGACTATATATTTGCACACCTAGCAACAATATTTCCTGGATTTATTCTATATTTTTCTTTAAGAATTTTAAAATTGTCTGGAATTTGATTTGGTGATTCATTTGCCTACCAATATATGGAGGAAGAAGCTGCACTTTATTACAAGAGAACAACGAGAAAAACCGTATCATGCAAATACTGAATAAATTGTGTTCTGATACCGGTCTAAATATAAAATTGATAATGAGGTGAGGTGATATATAATTTATTTTAAATTTAAAATATACCTAATAGTGTTACTTATTGTCCCTCCATGGTATTTTTATCTTGTCGTGGTAGAATGGCTTGCGTGTTTAAATTACCCCGAGAGCTATGTCAGCGGTAGCATTGCTGCCGAAAGGGATACAGATGTCGGACTAGTCGAAGGTGATAATCCAGACGAAAAAAGTACCTCGGTCGAAAGAGTGACAGTCTTTCACAGAAAAAAAAAACAACCGTCAAGAAATTCAGACATGGGTTCCACTGGGGTAAAATTCTCCGAAGGTAAAATAGTCCCCCATTCGGTTCTCCGGGCAGTGACTGTTTCAGGGACACCATGCCAAAGGCTCACACAGAGGTATATGTTCCTAGGAACATGGAATGTTAGAAATTTATATTATAGCCGGCACTAGAAATATTAACGCCGGAATTAGATAAATCACCCTTGGGTATAGTCGCTTTACAGGAAGTTAGATGGCCAGGAGAAAGTAGTCAGGAATCTGGAAGCTTTATATTATACTACGGGTGTGCAGCTAGACCTGGATTTCAAACAGGCTTTTTAGTCCAAAAAAGGATCTCTCAGCTATCCGAGATATTAAGTTTGTAGCGAAAGGATATCTTATATAATTCGAAAGGGTAAACAACATGATTTTGTAATTGTAAATGTACATGGTCCCACAGAAAATAAGGATGACAAAATCAAGGATGAGTTCTATGAAGAATTAGAATGTGAATTTGATAGCCTTTCACGATATCGTATGAAAATTGTCTTAGGAGATTTTAATGCAAAAGTGGGGCGGGAAGATATATTCAAACCTACAATAGTCAAATTCAGTCTTCAAGAAGATGCTAACGATAATGGAGTTAGATTAGTCACCTTTGCCACACCAAAGAATCGTATTGTTAAGAGCACAACATTCCAGCATAAGGATATTCATAAATACACCTGGACATCTCCTGATGGAACTCGGAACCAGATAGATAATGTATTAGTGGACAAACATTGCCACAGTAGCATCATCGATTTTAGGTCAGTTAGAGGGACAGACTGCATTTCGGATCATCATCAGGCCAGGGTGAAAATCAGACAACGGTTACCGCTCATGAGTAGAACAAAACGTAAAGATGATTCTGAAAATTTTTAATGGAAAAACTTGAGAAATAACGAACTACGGCAAGAATACCAAATCAAAATTGCTAATAGATTTGAAATACTGGAATCTTCAGATGAGAATGAGGCAATCGAAGAAGAAATTGGTATAAATAAAGAATGAAAGGCTATAAGAGATACTATTTAATTGTCAGCATCAGAAAGCGTTCGTTATTCAAAAAAGGGGAAAAAAGGAGAAGTGATTAGATGAGGAATGTGCCGACATTGTAAAGAAAAGATAGCAAGCAAAAATGAATAGGCTATTCGAGCCAAATCAAGTAAATTTAGAAAAACTAGGTACTAATAGACGGGAAACCACCAAGTTATTAAAGAGGAAGAAGAGGGAATATTTGAAAGAGAAGATTAATTATCTTGAAATTAATTCAAAATAGAAACATCAGAGAATTATATCAGGAAAATAGGATAGAGAAGAAAGGGATTCAAGCTGGAACAAACATACATTAGAATGAAAATGGGGATATGATTGCAGATTCCAGGAGTATATTAAATAGAGAGCAAAGTTACTTTAATCAGCTATTAAATGTGCATACACAACAGGATATTGAAGAGGATAATTTACAGACAGCAGAAATGCTAGTTATAGACCCTAGTGCATTAAAGGTTTAAATGACGATAGAAAAAGTGAAGATGTATAAAACATCAGGTGCAGATGGGATCCCGGCAGAACTGATAAAATCAGGAGGAGAAAAATTGGTGGACAAGATAGTCAGTTACTTTGATTGATTTGTGAAAATGAAGCTCTTCCAAATGAATGTAAAGAATCGATTATCGTACCAATCTACAAGAAAGGAGAAAAAACTGATTACAACAACTATAGGGTCATCCTATTACTTTCAACTTCGTACAAATTCATAACAAATATATTATATTGATTACATTCTAGGAGATCATCAATGTGGATTTAGAAGAAATAGGTGTACAACAGATCAGAGTTTAACATAAGGCAGATTTTAGAAAAGAAATGGGAATATAATGGCTATGTGCATCAACTATATATAGACTTCAAAAAGGCATACAATTGAGTTAAGTGGAGGAAGTTATATAGTATCCTTCTGGAGTTCGGAATTCCAAAAAGGTTAGTTAGACTTATACGAATGTGTCTAAATGGCACAATGAGTAGGGTGCGTGTAGAAAAACAGTTTTTCGGATATTTTGAAATTCACAATGGGTTAAAGCAAGGAGATGCACTATCCCCTCTACCATTCAATTTTGATTAGAGCATGCCATCAAATCTTTGGAGAATGAAGAAGGCCTACAACTCAATGACATTAATAAGCTGTTAGTTTATGCTGAAGATGTAGTATTATTGAGCGATAGCGAGGACTAAGGGTCAACACGCACATACTATTGAGTAACACTAAGACATTGGGACTTGGAGGTAAACATCAATAAAACTAATATATATTTTCACACATAGAAATGCATTATATAATGGAAACGGACAATTAATGACACGTATAAGGGAATTTTTAAAGAAGTGACTGATTTCAAATATCTAGGAGCAATAATTACAAATAGGAATGGGATGAACAAAGAAATTAAACATAGGCTCATTTCTGGAAATGCATGCTACTGTGCAAAACAGTGACTCTTGTTGTCCCAACTTAAAACGTTAAACTGAAAATATATAAAACTGTTATTGTCCCAGATATATTATATGGATGCGAAACATGGACTCTTACTTTAAGGGAGGAGAGAAGATTACGAATATTTGAGAATAAAGTTCTTAGGAAAATGTTTGGACCAAAGGGAGATGGACAGACAGGTGAATGGAGAAGACTACCTAACAATGAACTACATGATCTTTATAGGAAGCCAGATATAATAAGAACAGTTAAGTCTCGTAGACTGCGATGGGCAGGACATGTGGCACGTATGGGGGATAAAGGAGTTGTATGGAAACTTCTTGCAAGAAAACCAGAGGGAAAACGCCCGGTTGGTAGACCAAAAATGAGGTGGAAGAATAACATTATCCATTATATGTGAGAAGTAGATTATACAGGGGATGATTGGAAAACATTAGCTCAGGATAGGGATGCATGGAGAGGTTGTTTCCGTGCGGCCATGAACGCAGGGTTTCGATAGAGTCGATGAGTTAGTTAATATCACGAGTGATTTCCAAACCATTCTAGAGGATTTGGAAATCAAGAGTGGCATTTGTTAGGACTATTTAACGAATAAAATTAAGCTGTTTACTCAAAAATCATTATTTAAATATAGTTACTTTAAAATATTTACATATTTAATGTAAGCGGCAATTGTTGAAAACAAATCAGAAATGTGTGGTTATGTTTATCCTCTGCAACTCGATCATATTATTTATTGCAAATAGGATCGCATTATTGTAAGAAATCATCCTAGTGGGGGGGGGGAAATGAAACACATCAGGGGAGCACCCTAATCTTCACACGGGGAAGAACAGGGTATGTCGATTAAGAGATAAGAGTTTCGAACCCGAAGGTTCCTGGCGACATGGACATAACTATTCATACATCCATATCCTGAGCTAATATTTCCAATCACCCCCCGTATAATTTACTTTCCTCATTTCATGGTTAATGTTATTCTCCCATCTCCTTCATAGTCTACCAACTGGTCGTTTTCCTAAGTTTCCATGCCCCTCTTTAAATTCCCATTCGTGCCATATGTTCTTTCCATCGCATTATATGAGACTTAACTATCCTCATTATGTCTGGTTTCCCATAAAGATCTTGTAGCTGACTGTTATGTCGTCCTCTCCATTAAATTAATGGGAGCAAACTATAAAATAATAATAACAATATACCCAGAAGATGGTTAGCCTATTGGTCTATACTATATTGTCTATCGAAATATTCAATGAGCTTGTTTTTGAATTGTTTGTTTCGGACTATTTATGATATAAGAGGAGAAGGCATTTAAAAAAATGATATACCTCAATGGACGCTTTTGAAATTCTTTCAATTTTTTTGTTCTTATTTGTAAAATTTGCTGAAAAACCGGCCGCAACAGAGAAAATCTAAATACAGGTTCTGATTCAACACTCACTGATATCTAGAATCAGCCATTTAAGTTAAGTTAAACTGTTGTATTAATTAATGACTTTCTTAGTTAACTAGAATCGGTGATCCTCCCTCTTGTCGCAGAAAAAACAAATTTGAAATGTATCAGTAAAATATAGATGAATTAAATTAAAGGAAATCCTTTGAAATGGATCGGGATTGGACACGGGGACCAGAAGCGAACTGTACATAATCATTAGAACACCGGAATTTACATAATTTTATTTAATTATGTTAATATTCATATATTATTAAAAGCATTGTTTATTTTATTGGACTGCATCTTTTGTAACATAGCAACGACTGTACATTTTAAAATGTCTGATTGCGAACTACCAATTTCCTTTAGGCCTATCGGTTTCTGTAGTGAACAAAATATCGGATGAGGATAGAGAAGCATAGAGAGACCACATTCAAGCAGCCATCAACCTCCGGACTTGATAATATCAGGTAGTCAATTAATTACTAATATTTTGAGGTAAAAATTTAAAACATTAATAGGAATTATATATATATATAGTATATATATGCTCGAGGGCAGGTCTTTCACTGCAATCATTGCATTTTCATGCTATGCTTTGCAGCTTTACTAGGAAATTATAGGCATGGTGACTTTCCGTTGCTTTCCACACCGGTGAAGGATGATGATGATAATGATAAGGGTGATGATTATGGATGATTTTCGGGGACCGCTGGGCCCTAAGCTTCCTGACATTTGTCCTACAGGTGAAGAAAAACCCCAAAAGAAAACCTCACTCAGAAGCTTGTCCCGACCGGGATTTGAATCCGGGCCCGCTACTTGACAAGAGAGCACGCTACCTCGAGACCACAGCGGTGGACTGTACATATATATACGTATGTCTGTCTGTTTGACCTTTATACACTTCTAAACCTTTCAACCAATCTTCGTGAAAATTTGTATAGGTCTGTACAGGTTTTCAGATGCGGCGAGTGTTTAGCCGTTATCTATTATGTTCTAAAATCATTAGGTGTAGGAGTTCACCTGAAACGAAAATTTAAAAATCGCTCTAGCGGTCACATTTTTGATGTTTCACAACACAACGAAACTCAGTACAGCCTATTAAAATAAATCGAGGTAGCTATTATACAAAAATAAGCGAAATCGAACAATTAGAAGTAAGGTTTACTTGAAATCCGAAATTAAAAACTGCCTAAACCACTGCACCGATTTTGATGAAACTTCTTTTTGTTTGTTTGAGTCTGTCTCTGGATGATTTAGATTCATAATTGGACACTATAAAACCTATTAGGTGTAAGAGTGCACATGAAGTGAAAATTTAAAAATCGCTCTAGCGGCCACAAATTTCGATGTTTCACAACGAAACTCAGTATATCATATTAAAATAAACCGATATAGGTATTATCCAAAAATGAGTGGAATGAGACAATTAGAAGTGGAGGTTTACTTGAAATCCGAAATTAAAAACTGTCTAAACAACTGGACCAATTTTTTTAATAATAAAGGAGAAATGCGCACAAACCGTGCAGATATTACATGTAAACCGCTTATTACTCTACGACGTTAACTTTCAATTCGGAAAAACTGGGAACTAAAAGAATGTGGTAAGATTGAGTAGACCCTTGTCTCAGGTTGCAGTGGCATTGTTTATTATCCGTTGGTCGTGTATAGTCAGTTGTTAGTGACAATGTCAAGTGCGAAAGTTAGATCCTATATGCACAGTATATACACATTTAAGTCTGCCAGACAGTTCTGATTTAATTTCTCTGTACGTCACACTATCCAGAAACCCGTAGGCATATAACCTCAGATGATCTTTCATTAACTTCATCTCCTATTCCAAGTAGGTCTACCACTATATTTTGCCACTGATTATACCACTTGCGCAGTCATTCGCTTGTACCAACGGTGGAAGGAGACATTTTACCCCTCTTCACTACTAGCGCCATTGCTTCCCCTCACCGGCTAAAAAAGTTAATGCGGTCGAGCGCTGATTGATTTAAGTCGTTCTTTACAATTTATAATATGGCACTCTTCACATTTTTCTGAACACAAAACATATACACACATGTCATTAGGTTCATGAAATGTCTTGCTGCAGCATATCTTGTGATGAAGCCATGGACAGCCAATCTGGTAGTGACATGACGCATTTCACAGTTCGATTCTGTCCATCGTCTGTCTTGCATCGCACAGGTCGCATAGAATTCCGATGGTATGTCCTTCTTCTTCTCTTGTAGGTCTTGTATGAGTACAGTGTAGGCCTTACTAGATGGCAGGAGTAGTGTTGTCCGCAGATCTTCTTTTTAGTATCTTTTTAGTCCCTCTGGTGAGTTCATAAACCAGCCTCGATCTCGTACTTGGTGATACTCCTAAGAGTCTCTTGAGGCATCTGGACTTTACTTTCTCCATATCTTCCAGTTATTTATATGTGAGGTATTCCCATATCAGGTCGAGTCCATACACAAGTACGGGTAGTACCTTCAGTCTGAACAGGTCCATGGCGGCGCTGATTGATCGGGGTTCGATTCTTTTCTCTTGTGTTGGAGTGGGCATAGAGAAACTTTCGGGAGTGGGTGCATGGATGGTTTAGATTCACAATTAGATCCGGTAGATGGCGTTGCGATCGGGTTATAGGAATTTTTTATGGAAATTATGTAGTCTTCTGCATTACCGACATATTCCGCGTGACCACAATATGACGTCATAATGCAAGCTTCTTGAGCCAAAACAGATGACAGTGATCAGTGAAGAACTTCCTTGCGAACTTATTAATCAGTGAATTTTACGGTTAAAAAAGTGACATTTTTATCGTCTGGCCATGACACAAGAATTGAACGTTGCGCTGGACAATACCTGCCGGGTCCGCCAGTATTATATAAAGAAAACTTAACCATTCACAGTCTATTATTGACATAGTACTGTTTGTTGCTATGAGACAGAGATTCTTTATTTTATATAAAGAAAAATATGGGTCCATATGTGAGCGATTCAAAGAATGGAATTTTAAAATGGGAACAAGATTTGTGAAAATTTGTTGGTGACATACTTCCAGCCCGTCATCATATGAATAAAGTAAGGGGTAAGAATTGCATGATTTTTATATAAATGGAACCAAGATCCCGACAATTTAAACAGAGACAAATTTTTGTAATATATCCTCATTGAAAAATACGAAGCATTTTTAAATGTAATTACAGTGATATACAGTATATATTAATTTATTCAATAAATAAATAATTAAATAAATAAATATGTATATATATATATATATATGTTTTATTCTTTTATGATTATAAAAGATGGCTGTAGAAAATATTAATAACTTAAATTCAATCCAGCTGGCTTGGTTCCTTTTGTATAAAAAAAATCACATTTTCTTTCCTTGGGTGGTAAATTTTAAAATGTTAGCTATTCACCAATAAAACAACATAATATTAAACATAACATAGCTTGAGTTTGGAAAAGTATTTTATGGTCTCTTCTATATATATAAAATTAATTTATATACAGATTTTTAGTGTTTACACATCTTCCCGTGCCTAAAGTTTTATTTTTTATCTCCACTCGTCTCTATCTATCCACTCCATATCCTCCAGTCCTCTTGTTCTCATTCCAATTATTATTTCTTTCATCCACGAGTTTCGAGGTCTTCCTTTCCTTCTTCTTCCAGGTGTACACCATTCCAATATTTTCCTGGGTAACCTTTCTTCTTGCATTTGCCATACGTGCCCATACCAGTTTAATTGCTTATATCTTATATAGTCTACTATTGAATATCTAATATTTATTTTTTCTCGTATGTCAATATATATATATATATATATATGAATGTATGTCTGTCTGTCTTTTATAGTCTTCTAAACCGTTTAAACGATCTTCGTGAAAATTTGTATGTACAGGTTTTCAGATGCGGCGAGTGTTTAGGCGTTATCCATTATGTTCTAAAACCTTTAGACGTAGGAGTTCACCTGAAACAAATATTTAAAAATAGCTCTAGGGGTCATATTTTTCGATGTCTCACAACGAAACAGTATATCATTTTAAAATAAACCGAGGTAGTTATTATCTAAAAATGAGCGAAATCGAACAATTAGAAGTGAAGGTTTACTTGAAACCCGAAAATAAAAACTGCCTAAACAGGTACACCGATTTAGATGAAATTTTTTGTGTGTGTCTGATTGAATACCTGGATGCTTTAGATTCGCAATTGGACCCTATAAAACATTAGGTGTAGGAGTTCATATGAAGTGAAAAATTAAAAATCGCTCTGACGGTCACAATTTTCGATGTTTCACAATGAAACCCAGTATATCCTATTAAAATAAATCGAGGTAGGTATTATAAAAAAATGAGCGAATTAGAAGTGGAGGTTTACTTGAAATATGAAATTAAAAACTGCATAAACGACTTTACCGATTTTGATGAAATTGTTTGTGTGTGTTTGAGTGGATCCCTGGATGGTTTACATTCACAATTGGACCCGGTAGGTGGCGCTGCGATCGGGTTATAGATTGTTTTATGTCCGATGTGTAGTCATCTGTATTATCGACATTACGCGCGGCAACAATATGTCGTTTATAATTGAGCCACAACAGATGCCAGTGAGCAGTTTCCTTGCGAACTTATTAATTAGTGAATTGTATGGTAAAAAATCGTCCCACCATGATACGAGAAGTATTATCCATCCATAGTAATTCTGCCCGAAGGCAGGTCCTTCACTGCAATCATAGCATTTTCATGCTATGCTTGCAGCTTTACTAGGGAATTGTGTAGGTGTGGTAGCTTCCCGTTGCTTTCCACACCGTGCCCGTTGCTTTCCACACCGGTGAAAGATGATGGTGATGATAATGATAAGGATGATGATGATCATATGATTTCGGGGACCGTTTGGGCCTTAAAGTTTTCCTGACATTTGTCTTACAGGTGAGGAAAAACCCCGATAAAAACCTCACCCAGAAAAACTGCCCCGACCGGGGATCGAACCCGGGCCCTCTGCGTGACAAGGCAGCACGCTACCTCGAGACCACAGCGGTGGACAGAAGTATTATATATAATAATATCTATTAAGTGTATTATATATATACTCCTTAAATTAATAATTTTAAAATTCAGAACGAAACACCGATGAGGTCACTATGTAAAAGTTAAAATAAATTCGTATCTCAGATGTCAGTCGTCGTCATGTAGCAAGGGAAATATAAACCATTGCGTGCCGAAACCTATCTTGAAATTTGTTCCAGAGAGTGTTGTGATGTACCAAGAATCGTGTCCAAAAAATATATCTGTTGTTTTCAACTACAAGGCATTAAAATCCAGCGCCAAATCTCTCATTTAAACTAACTTATAGGGAAGTAATACAACACCCGAATTCGTATATTGGATAATCATCACTACCTGCCATCCTCTTCATTTTACTTCGCCCTCACTTATGCAGGGAGTCCATCTGTTCCATACAGTGGTTTGCCATTATTGATTTCTGATTTTGATATCTGTGCCTTGCAGTTAAAACAGCAGGTTTTTTTGGACATGGTCTTGGCGCATAACAATATTTCCCTGGGATAAATTTCAAGGTAGGTTTCGACATGTAATGGTTGACAGTTCCCTTGTGAGTAAAAATGTTATAAAGTGCTTTGAAGTCTTTAGCAATGACATACCATATTTTTACACTTCAGCCTAGTAAATCGGTAATATATGATGTTGGTTAATTTTTTCTGGTTAAAATTGTAACCAGCAACAGTTAGTATTGTTTTACAAGCTGAAGATGAAACATGTGTTCTTCCGAAAGGGCTTCAAATTATTTTATAACATTTTACTTAGTTGAGGACGACTGAGATCTCAGGTACAAATTTTTTAAGCCTCCTAAAAAGGTGAAAAAAATATATCTTGCCAGTTATTTAAATGTGTCGGAACACACTGAAAACAAAATCATACAGAACTGTAACTGTACATTGTGTAGCCTATTTCAACACAAATTTAAGTAATTTCCACTTGCTTGTATTTATATTGTTTTAATAAAACATTAAATGAATTAAACCTATTTATGTTATTTAATACATTGTCAATTTTAAAGTCAATATCGTAGATAGAAAATAAATAGCTAGGCCTATAACTAGAAAATTAAGTTGGTCTAATTGTGGAAAATGTTTAATAGTCTATGGTAATTGTTAAGACAAAGAAAAATTAAATTATGGTACTCTTGATTTATGTTTATTATCTGGTCTTCTATTATACAACTCAAAACGGTTATGTTTTTGACATTAAAAATTAGTAGACTACATCTTCATAATACTACTGTAATAATGTTAGTATAAATGTTTGTTTTGTAGAATATCTGCTCCACAGGACATTTCAGATGTAGTGACTCCTATATCTATTTTAATCAAACAATTGGTAAATGTGAAGAGATTCGCACTTTTGAACTGGTTGAGGCTATTCTAAGCAAAATAAACATCTATGAACTATATACAGGCCTAGTTATTGAAAGTTACCAGTTACAGCTAACAGCCAAAATCCTAATTGAGGTTACACTGGTAGTTTGGATTAGGTGGATTATGTAGGTTAGATTGGATTAGGTAGGTATCAGTGACCTTCTTTTGTTTTGATAGTGTGTTTATCATAGGTTGGCTATTTTGTCTTACAAATTATCATAGATGTGTTCCAACTGTACTATGGAGTATTTTAGGCTATTTTTATATCAACATATTTAATTTTCAGACATTTTCTAGATTTTTGAAAAAACACACACATAGCTGAGTTAATTATTTACATAATTACATATTTTTAATGTCTTCTTAAATAAGATTCATAAAACAGTGTAGGTTTAGATCAAATTATATAAAGTACCATAACTTTGAAGTAAATTATAACCCTAATATATATAAATGTCAAATAATAGTAAATAAATATTACATATTTATAAATTATAACATAATTTCTCTGTTTTATTTCTTTATTCAAATTTATGTAGGTGATCATCTCTACGCACTTCAGGGACACCTGTTATCTCAGGTTCTCTGAAAGAATGTTAAACTAAAAATATATAAAACTGTTATTCTCCCAGTTATAATATATGGTTGCAAAACATGGACTCTTTCTTTAAGAGAGGAGAAAAGATTATGAGTATTTGAAAATAAAGTTCTTAGGAAAATTTTTGGACCAAACTGAAGAAAAGAGACAGGTGATTGGAGAATACTAGGTAACAGTGAGTTACATGATTCTAATGGGCAAGTCAGATGTAATAAGATCTGTTAGATAGATAGATCATCGGTGTATTAATGTCTTTGAGATCGTCCGATTCCTAATAGCCAATTTTGTCAGTCCATCCAATCTCCAGGTTGTAGATGTTTCTCCTTCATGTATAAACATATTCCCTGACTCCAGGAGGTTTTAGGTCTTCCTCTGCCTCATCTTCCCTCAGGTTTGCAATCCAAAACAGATTTTGGTAGCCGATCCTCTTCCATTCGCTGGACATGTCCGTACCATCTTAATTGCTGAGTTTTAATATAATCTAAAATAGTGTCTACAATCTTCATTTTCTCTCTTATAACTGAGTTCCTAATTTTTTCTCTTCTTGAAATTCTTGCTGCCCTTCGTATAAAATTCATTTCCATTGCCAAATGGCCAAATTCTGCTCCATAAGTAATGATGCTTTTAACAATTGTATGATATATATTCATTTTATTTATTTTTTAAAAATTTATGTTTTATTTTTATAAATACGTATTTATATATAGGCTATATACAGTCCCTACCTTCCACTCCGGCGACCTGGATTCGATTCCTGGCGCAGTAAGGGATTTTTAAAAATTCTCAATCTTGGGACTCGGTGTGTGTGTGTTGGGTAGTGTTCAAGTTGTACCCATTGGGTTTAATTCCTCTAAAAAAATGTAGGCTATATGAGAAGCTTTTTTTTTTAAACTGAACATGTCCACTTTATATATATATATATATATATATATATATGAAGCCAAAAACTCATATCTCATACATTTTTAATTTACTTTCATTGGTGTTAACATGTACATTCACATGCAGATTTTGATAGGATCTGATCACATTTGTTAAAATTAATAGGTATTTAATAAAAATATAAGTAATATAAATATAAATAGAAATAAGAACAGTTAAGTATAACTGTAGGCTTTCACGGCCGGCGTCTTGATCCCTATTAGGTTCGTCTTCCGGGCATATAGGCCATGGTCCAGTCGTTCTTCTACTCGACGTTTCGTCTACTGCTGTGGTAGACATCATCAGGAGATACTGCGTGCTCTCGTGAACTCCTCAACAGTCGGCTGCAGACTCGACGAAACGTCGAGTAGAAGAACGACTGGACCACGGCCTATATGCCCGGAAGACGAACCTAATAGGGATCAAGAACAGTTAAATTATGTAAATAACATGGGTCTGACTTGCAGCATGGATGGTGAATGAAAGAGGTCATGGAAACTCCCTGCAGGAAAATTAGAATGAAATCGCCCAAGAGGTAAGCCAAGAATTAGGTGGGAGAATAAAATTAAACATGATATGAGGGAGATAAATTATACAGGGATGATTGAAACAAAAATTAGTTCGGTATATGGAGAGCTTATATTTGCATGGCTTGGGTTTAATAGTGCCAGTGAGTTAATTAGTTAGTTAGATAATTTCACACAGAATCGACAACTAATTTTAGTGAACAATATTAAGATGATCACCTCGTTCTAGAAACTCCATTACACTTACCATGTACATGTAATATGCTTAGTTTTGCTTCACATATAAACACATCGGGATTTAGTTTAAAAACTAACTAAACTGTCTCACACTAACCTGATAATTTTCCTTTTTTTGTGTAGGTTTATATTATTGATTAGGTTGAATTTCGTTCCTTTAGTTTTGTTCTGGCGAAATTGTTACTTATTATAACTTGATTGCTCGTAACAATGAGATGCATCACCAGAATAATGTAAATAATATTTAAATGGCTCTTCACTGAATTGTACTAGTTCAAAAGTGGTAACTTCTTACATAATTGAGGCGTTGACATGGGAAAGGTAGTATGTCATAAAAAGAAAATGTTACAGGGGAAGCAAAAAACAATTTTCCCAGCATTCATTTTAATATAATTTTAACACTACTATACAAGAAATTATATTTGCAAAATAGTTACAAAATATCCACATTAGGTTTATAAAATATATTAAAATTTAATAGTGTCAAAATTGTTCTTTGATTCCCCTGTAAAATTTGTTTTTATGACATTTCCCATGTCAATGCCTCAATTACCAAATGATTATCAAAAACATTCTTTTTTTTTTTTTCATTTAATTTGTTACATAAATTCTAGAATTATTATAGAGCAAATTTCTTTTTCGTGTTTTCATTTTCTTTATCATTGATATATAACTGTGTATCATTCTGTTCTAGTGTTTGTTGGATCATTATTGAAGATAGTGATAAGGAAAATCAAATGTACAAGACATCCTGGATTTCTGGTTGTACACACAGGCAGGACACTTAAGAAAGAATTATCATCAGTTTTCTTCATGAATTTGGAGATTATCCCTTTCAAAGTGCAATATAAAACCTGGTGCAATGCTTCATCCTCAACTGTTAATAGATCATCAATAATTATAGCAGCACTACAAATTTCTAAACCCTAGATGCTTATAGCAGAATCCCTAATAATGACTAATATTTGTAGTTTTTTTACAATTTTACTCGAGTTAAAAATTGTGTATGTATTATAAGCATATAATATTTAGATGATACTAAAATATGTGGGTGCACGTCGTAGTGTAGTGGTTAAGGCACTGAGCTACAAGCCGGAGGGTCGAGGGTCCAAGTCCTGTTGGGGTCAGGATTTTTAAACTGACCGAAACCCTCTGGCGGCACTATGGCCCTGGGGTCGACTCAGCCTCTAACGGAAATGAGTACCAGACGCTTGTTCTGGGGGTAAAGGCGGCCGTCACGCAGGGCTGACAACCCGGCTGACATAAAGTGTCGATTGTCTAGAAAAAGTGGGAGCCTTAACCTCCTACTACCCCAAGGGCCTCCTGAGGCCTGTTGTGGGGTCGCTTTACTTTACTTTTACTAAAATATGTCTTTCTTAATATTACAGATTTTATCTTTGAGAGTAATAATCAATATATTGTTAAAATAAATCATTGAAACATTTATTATACAATATATTATATTCAGTGTCTAAGGAACATTATAAATTTATTTGATTTATTTCCCTAGTATTAGTGGTAAAACCATTTGTCATCAAATTTCTCAATATAGTTTCTTTATCAGATGTAAATTGGCATTAAAATTCATTGGAGGACTTTTAGTTTAAACAACTCACCTCATAGGATTCATGCATCCATGATACCGCAGTTTCAAACACAGTCGTGTTCTTCCTCAGCCATAACTCCGACTCTTATGAACATGACTGTGTTTGAAACCGCGGTATCATGGAAGCATGAATCTTATGAGGTGAGTTGTTTAAACAAAATGTTCTCCAATGAATTTTGAAGATTATACCTCATAATGTTTACTTCCCAACATTAATTTAATGTAAATTGGCAGTTTCTCAAAGCAGTTCACAGTTTCATATGCTCCCAATTCATGACACTGTCATGCAAAACACATATTGAAAAGAAGATGTTAAGTCGGTGTAGGTGTTCTGCCAGGAGGTCATGGCCGGTTAAGATTTGGAATGCTGCAACTGACTGTATTGGTACAAAATGGCATGTTATAAAAAATGTGTTCCATTTTTTTGTGTTCACTTTGATGTTTCTATATTGTTGGTTCACATTTCTATTGACTTGCAGCTGAACTGAGTTGAATGATAACGTTGGTGTATTTGTATGAATTATTTAAGTGCCTTTCTTGTCTAATGTGTCTGGTATTTAATTGTCTTGGATACCACAATGGGAAGGAATCCATTATCATCATCATCATCCTGCCAGGTATTAGTCCTAGAAGAACTGTTACGGCCTGAGAAAGCGGTTTTCATGTCATGTTTTCATAGGTCGACCAAGTGACCGTTTCCCATTTGGACAGTAGTTCATTATTGCCATGGGGATCCTGGATCTAGCCATTCTTGAGACATGTTCCTTCCAGTTTAGCTGATATCTGGAGATGTAGTCCAGTATTGGTGACACATTAAGTTCTTGAAGGATTTCTACATTTTTCTTTCGATCCCATTTGGTGTAGCCAGCTGTTCGGTGCATAAATTTCATCTCACAAGCTATTAGTCTGCTTTCATCTATCGTCCTTATAGTCCACGCTTCACTCCCATAACATAGGACTGGTCAAGCCATTATTTGATAAAGATGAGTATGAGTTGATTTTTGCACTAATGGAGGTTTTAAAACTCTATTAATGATTCCCATTGATTTGTTGAATTTCACAATTTTCTCTGATAAATCCAAATTTTCAACAAAAGAGAGTTTATATCCCAAATAAGTAAACTCATTATCTCTCTCTAAAATTTTGTTATTTAAACAAATTTTGCTTGGTATTGGGGATTTTCCACAAAAGGCCATTATTTTAGTTTTATTGGTAGATATTTCCATTAAATATTTCTGGGCTATCAAATTTAAATTATGTACTGACCATTGTAAATCATCTTCAGATGTTGCTAGTAAAACAAGATCATTATATCTAATTTTAAATTTCTATTGATAGTGATACTTCTGTGTTTTGTTTCTCTAAAGTCTTTTACAATGGCATTCATATATATGTTAAAAAGTAGAGGGGAGAGGCCACAACCTTGTCTGACTCCTGAGTTTATTTCTTTCCACTGAGTTATTTTTTCTTTTATTTTTATTGCAATGAGAGTTGACTTATAAATGTTATAAATATTATATATGATCTACTTTGGGATCTGATCTTTCATCAAAATTTCAAATAACAGACTTCTGTTCACTTTATCAAAGGCTTTTTTAACATTGAAGTTTTATTTAATAGTTTGTTAAAAAAATACATTTCTTTCAGCCATTTATTTTATTTTTCTGTTAATATACCTATAGTGAATGAGGTATTGAAGCATATGAGGATTTACTCTCTGAACTGAAAGTACCTACTTACTTTTATAATTTTTAGATTGGAAGTTAAAGATATGATCTGTAATAGAGCAATTTTAAGAATTTGAAAATATGCCAGAAATAAGATTTATGAAAGATTGAATATATGCTTATCACAACATTTCTGTAAATATTGTACAACCTATAAAAGTCAGTGTTTATAAAACATGACATATAAGCTGCATGTACCTAACTTTGCTGGATATTATGTACAAATTTAAAACATAATGAATTTTTTAGTTAGAAAATATTATTGTATGATTTTTATGACTCAACAAATAAGAAAGAAAACCATGCTTGTTTTTATGCAGTTATATAGTCTTTAACTACCTATGTATACAAAAACTATTATGAACTGATATTTAATTCTAGCACTGGAATGGAAAATGAAAGAGATCTAAGGACTGGCAGCGGCAATAACGGTTGCATATGGACAGCAAACCAGACCTACAGTCTCAGCTTCAACGATGGGCCAGGTGAGCAATTCTATGTGTGGTTATATCTACAAATATAAAAATAAATGCATTTATATTTGTCATTTATAAACTTCTAAACCGCTCAACCAGTCTTTATCAAAAGTTACACACACAGGTTTTCTGGTGCAGCGAGTGTTTAGGTGCTATCTAGTATGTCTTAAACCATTAGAGGTAGGACTTCACCTGAAAACTAAATTTAAAAGTGTTTTATCTGTTTGAATTTTCTATGTTTCACAAGGAAACTCAATATATCCTATTAAAATAAACCGAGGTAGGTATTACTAAAAATAAATAGCAAAATTCGACCTTTAGAACTGTGGGTTTATCAGAAAACTGAAATTAAAGATTGACTCTAGCAACTGCAGTGTTTGGTCCATCATAGTGTATACCACATAATTTAGTTAAGAAAGAAGTGCATGCGGGGTATTAGCTAGTTTGTGATGTATTTTTAAAGTAAACCCTGTCTTTTTAATGGAACATTTTTTGAAATGTGAATTTTTTGTCCTCAATATTTGATCGAAAAGATGCAGGAGATTAAGATGATCATGAATAACAAAAGTCAGAATGAAAATTTACATTATATATTTGTTCTTTAAACGATTGTGATTATCTGACATTTTTATAAATTATGTTTATAACTTTGGTATAAATTTTCTTAGTTTCTGTGAAAGTTTATTTCAAATACAAATTAAAATAAAATCACTTTGAAGAGGACACTTGAAATTTAAATATGATTAAAAATCACCAGGACATAGATATTAAAGGTGTTATGACAAAAAATGTACTACGTGACAATCTGACATGACTTTGTGACTAACAGTCTAGAATGTACAAATTATTATATGGTACCAGTGCACTGGATATGTATACACATCATCCAGCCCATATTTATATATTATCTTCTTCTCTGTCATTAAACTAACTAATAAACTTTAATACTAGGGACTTACTCAAAAAAGCAGCCTTTTCAACCTGAATTTCATTTTGTATCTTTGAGCCTTACAGAAAAAAATGTTGTAATATGTTTTGTTGGTTACATGATGGTAATACAGAATCTGGAAGGAAATGTTTTTCAGTCATTTATTTCTGTTTGTATGTGTTTACAGGGGGGTTACAAAAAAGCACCGACAATGGAGGTGAGATAGTATATTGAGATATGTTAATTTTTTAATAAAGTACGAATGTCTGGAAATGATGCGTTTTCACACTATGAGTAGTTAATTATATCTCAAGATCAGTGTTAGTTGGATTGTTTGAAGACTCATTACTTGACAACACCTCACAAGTACGGAACCTATGATACGTGCCTTCGCAAAGAAATGTAGCTGCAACATGACTGAGCTCCAGCTCACTTCCATGCCAGTGTGAGGAGTACCAAGTATCCTTGTCGATGGATTGGAATAGGGGGACCAGCCACATGGCCTCTAAGATCACCTGAATTTAACCTTCTCAACTACTTTTTGTGGTGCGTCATGAAACAATCTATTTATCAGACTCCAGTAGAGTCACGTATGGATCTTATAGCCCAAATCCACGCTGCTACTCAAATAATTCAAACGAGGCCAGACATACTTGAACATGTGTGCCAATCCACTGCACTGCTGATATACGCTCTGCAATGAGACGGGGGTGGATATTTTGAAATCTTGATGTGACTGTGACAGTATTTTCAAGTACTGATCTTAAAATCCAACTAACGGAACTATTGACAAGTTAGCTACTGATAGTGAGGTAACGCATCATTTCCGGACATAGGTACCACATTAAAACATTATCAACATATCTCAATATACCATCCAACCTCCGTTGTCGGTGTTTCTTTTGCAATACTCTGTATATATATATAATATATATATATATGAAAGTTTTCTTGGGTTTTTCGCGTCTTGGATTCAAGTTCGGCCTCTGGTCACTGATTCTGATGTTTCGGCATGATCCTACATGCCATTATCAAGGAATGATAAGTTTGAGTCACTTAACATTCCTTGATAATGACATGTGGGATCATGCCGAAACGTCGGAATCAGTGGCCAGAGGCCGAACTTGAATCCAAGATGCAGAAAACCCAAGGAAACGTTCATATTGATACTTATATCCGCGAAAATCTGCAATATAACATATGTATATATATATATATATATATATATATATATATATATATATATATTCATATATTCATGTATATTATATCTGACTCTCTGATGTAACTAGGAAAAATGTAATTAAAGAACAGAATGTATGTTTAGAGCCTTTTAAAAATTATAGACACACTTTTTAAGAAGACTGGTTTAGTACACTAAAATATCTGATTAAAGACTTTCTATTTAAAGTTCCTGTAAACAATGATTGGTGTGCTTTATTTTATCCATACTTTAGTTGAAACTAATAATAATATCTCTTCAGTGAAAAACATTAAATGTAACATTTTAATTTTTTCAGGAGCAGTGGCAGTCGATTCAGCAATATTAATAAGAAGAAAGGTTCACCCCAATTGACATTGATTATACTTTATTCTTTGCTGTAGTTGTTCAGCGATTTCATGTTTCTTGGGCATTTTGGTATATGATATCAGTCGCACTGTCCACCACACAATTCACATATGCACTTCTCATTTGATTCGTGTTATTTCTTGATTCTGCATACCTTATGATGAAAGCTGTGAATCACATATCATGTTACAACATGTCTTAGCTCTAGGTTGACTTTCGTCCAATTCCTGTCCAGCATAGCTCCTGAAGTGTAGGAATCATTCTCTGTTTTTCTCTCCTGTTGTTTAAAAGTTCTCGGTAAGGGCTAGTAGATGGTAGTAGCATTCTCAGTTGTAGATATTCTATGTAGTACGTTTCTTTTGTGAGTTCATAGATGAGTCGTGAGGGTGCAGTTTTATCCACTCTCAGTGCTGTTTTTAGGAAGCAGACTTTCACATTTTGTGCGATGAAAGGGTCAGCCATTGCTTCTTCTGCTATCTTTTTACATTCTTCTTCCAGGAATTCTGTTTTCCTTTCCTTTAGGAGGCGTTTGTATGACTCTCTCCTTTCTGCAATTTTTTTTAGTTCCTCTTTTCTTCGTTGTGTTCTGGCTTTATGTAATGCATTCAGTGTTTGTTTTCTCTTGTTATAACATATAACCAAGGCTGGGATTTTCTCGGTGCGAGAGGAATGGCGGCTTTGTGCAGTATGTCGTTGGTTATAGTTATGGCCTCATTTATGTGTCCGTGTGCTATTAGTTCTCTTGCATTGTTTAATTTCGTTCACGTTGCATAAGTTGTACTGTGTCTAGTTTCCTGGATGGGCCATATCTGATTTGTTTCTTTTTTTCTTGTCGCTGATTCAGTAAGTTGATTTATATCTGTATTAGTACATGCTTTCTTATTGGAGCTCCTGCTGATGACCAGAGACCCTTCTGTTTCTTAATACTTATATTTTTTTTCCTTTATAGAAGACCAGGTCTATAGTGCTAGATCCATTGTGGGCAGAGACCCTTCTGTTTCTTAATACTTATATTTTTTTCCTTTATAGAAGACCAGGTCTATAGTGCTAGATCCATTGTGGGTTTTTTCTTCTTTATCTTTGACTAATACGAAACCTTTTTCGTTAACAGTCTCAAGATCAGCGTCTCTTTTGCCGTTTGGTTTATTAAATCTACAATTGATGTCCCCTGCTAGGATCACGTTCTCCTCATCTTCTATCTTGGATGTTAGGCTGATTACAGTCTTTACTACATCTTCTCTGGTCGTCTGTGGTGGTAGATATATTCCTACTATTGATATTGAGTCTGTTTTGATTGTTAGTATATTATTGGCTTTTTGTACGTCGTATGGTATGCTTATGGTGGGTTTGTGGAAGATAGAGACCCTGCCTTTCGGTCTTCCTTCAGTGGGTGTGGCTAACGAATGCGATCCATAAAATCATTTGATGTTCATTGCTTCAATAAGATAGGTTTCTGTGGTTATTATAATGTCGTAGTTATTTAGCGTCCTTTGCGGTATATATGAGAGGGAATTACTTGTCCCTTCTGTATTCCATAGCAATGTTTTTATAGTTTTATTCCAGAGAAACGCCTTCGTGTGTTGTCTGTGCGGCGTGAGGAGTTGTTGAGTTTCCATCTTTCAAATTAGAACTCAAAGAGGCGAAAAAGTAACCCCTTCAGGTCAAAAGTTTTCATTGTCCACTGTTTCTTTGTCTTCATATGGAATTGCTATTTTAAATGCTTTATTTCTTCCTCTCGATCGGATGGTGAAACATTCTTTTACTCTGTTGATTCCCATTTCTGTCAAATAAGGTAGGGTGTCTACTTCCGTGGTGACCCCATCCAGGCAGTCGATGCAGCAATTAGACCAGGTACTAGAGCACCATATGCAGCGGCAGTGAAGCCGCAGGAATGTAGGCAGTGATGGTGCAGGAGGAGGGACTGTTGTAGCAGATGCTTCACTTTGGAGTGAAGGTGCGTATCCGAGTGGTTGATTACAGCAACTATAGGTCTACATTAATAATACAGTACATTTAACTTTAAGATCTTTATAATTTTTTTATATTCTGTTAATATTTACTCATAAGTCGATTAATGTTTTAATGTAATTACTTACTTATTGAAAAATATGCATAAGAACATAGTTAAAATCTTTCTTTTTTGTTGTATGTAAAGTGTTCTGTATGTCAGGTATAAAATGGAAGAAATCACTTTACATACTCTAATATCAAAATATATTGACAATATCGTTTGAAAGTAATATCCAGCAAAGCTTGTAGAGATGTAACTGAAAGGGCATAATAATATTTTGTCAAGAACAATAAATTATTTTTGTTTGGCTGTCAATACCTCCAGACCTCATGCAATGTGATTTTCCATTTGTTTTGTAGATTAAGTCAAAGAGTAGTGACAATATTAAAATATTAATTTCAAAATCAAACCAATGTTTGCAAAAATAGGGAATACTGGATAAAAATTCATTGCTGCATAATTTTGAGTACATCTACATGGGATATGTATGTACATTATGAACCTCAAAATAAATGAAAATTGTTGTAATATTTCATATTTATTATTATTATTAATAATATTATTGTTGTTATTGTTATTATGAGCGGAAGAGAATCAAAACTCACAGCCGCGTTATGGCTCAGTTTTGATTCTCTAAAGGCTAGAAGAAGACAACCTTGGTAAGAAATTACCTGGTCCTCCAGGCTGGGGGTTATTTCTATAAAAATAAAATTTACACTGCTGTAAGACCAAAAGAGAAATGTTGGACTGAATCAATGGACTAAGAGTTAATGAGTATTGGATGTTGGGATGTACAGGATTAATACAGTACCAATGACAATGGAGTAATATAAACTAGATGTCCAAGTAGTGAATGAGACTAAATAGAGGGACTCTGGAGAAAAGTTACTTGTACAATAACAGTATCATATGGAGTGAGGTAGATAAAGGGGGAAAAATAGAACAAGCAGCAGTGTCAATCTTGAAGAATAATCTCCATCAAGTAAAATAAATTATATATATATACTCGTATATATAGGAGTTACTAGATGACAGTCGAGAGTGAGTTCCCACTACCTATCGTAATTGAGAATATATATATATATATATATATATATAAAGAAAAAATAAATGTTTTACTAGATTTGCTTGGTAGTGTAAATTGTAGCGTACTGGAGTATCAATCCAGAGGTTAGTTTTCAAATCCGGTCCAAGCATTTATTTTTCTTATCATATCATATTAAGCTAGCAGTGCTGAGTGTCAAAAAATGAATTATAACATCGAAATAAAGAAGCGCCACTGCTATAAAGTAAAAATATTACCTTTAATTTGCTTACTTGTTATAGGAGCTACTAGATGGCAATGGAGACTGAGTGCCCACTACCTCTCAAAATTGAGCATATATATATATATATAAAGAAAAATAAATGTTTGTACTAGATTCATGGCCGCATGGACATAAGCTATCCATTCATCCCTATCTTGAGATAATGTTTTCCAATCATTCCCTCAAATCATGGATAATGTTATTTTCCCATCTCATTCTTGGTCTACCAACTGGACGTTTTCCCTATGGTTTTCCTACAACCTCTTTATCCCTGCCGATTGCTGTCTACGAGACTTAACTGTTCTTATTATATTTGTCTTCCTATACATATCATGAAGCTATTTATTATGTAGTTTTTTTTTATTTACCCGTCTGTTCATCATCTCATTTTGGCCCAAAACATTTTCTAAGATCTTTATTCACAAATACTCATAATTAGAGCGAGGAATTGTATGAAATTTCATGTTTTTAAATAATTGTCAGAGGTCGCTGAGACTAAGGATCTTTACATTTTATGATGTGTAGAATCAAATAAGACCATAAAAAAACTTCATATTTCATAATATTTTAGCAAAATGTTCATATTTTGGTGAAAATTTCATACTCCTTCATATTTTTCAACTTTCAAATTCCGGAATTTTTTTTTCAATAAAAGTTATAGGAATTCATTAAACTATTTTTCAAATGAGTTTATTTATGTAGTTTTTGACAGTGCAATGTGGTAGACAAGTGAAAATTCTTCAGTATCCCTTCTGAACAAGATAGATAGATTTTATAAAAGCAAATAATTGGATGCGGAGTCACAGAGTGACAATGTTAGATGGAGGTTTTTGTCCTAAACTCGATCACCAACACAAGAACATGAACCTAGATGAATTAGTAGACGAACAATGTTGGAATTTCTGTAGTCAGGTTTAATAGCGGTCAGCTCGTTCTTGCCACAGAGTACCAGAGAAGAAAGTGGACAAGTTGCACGTACATGCCACAGGCGGCGCTAGTGTAGTACAACTAACGACACCTACATTTTTTCGGTTCTTTTTGGTACTAATATGAAATTCAGCGCCACCTGGTAGCTAAATTATGAATTATATACCATCTAGTGAATAAATATGGAACTATTTTTACCCAGCCTCTCTGACCTCAGGAATATTTTATTTTTCAATAGAAAGGAAGAAAGGAATAAATAAATAAAACATGTTAATTTATTTTATATAAACATTTATTGTTATTAAAAATGTGTATTATGTGCTCTTATATATATATATATATATATATATATATATATATATATATATATATATGGTATGATAAGAAAAATAAATGCCTGGACTGGATTCGAACCCGGATCTCTGAGTCTGTACCTCAGCGTGATATCCATTACACTACCAGGCGAATCCAATTCAAACACTTATTTTTCTTATATATGTATTATACTCTCCATTATTACTAGATGTCGCGAGAACACTGTCTTCACTGCCATCTAGTAGCTGACTATATCAAGTAAGCAAATTAAAGAGAATATTTATTTTACTTTATAGCAGTGACGCTTTATCGATGTTATAATTAAATCTTTAACATTGAGCAATGCAAGCTTAATATGGTATGATAAGAAAAATAAATGCCTGGACTGGATTCGAACCCGGATCTCTGAGTCTGTACCTCAGCGTGATATCCATTACACTACCAGGCGAATCCAATTCAAACACTTATTTTTCTTATATATGTATTATACTCTCCATTATTACTAGATGTCGCGAGAACACTGTCTTCACTGCCATCTAGTAGCTGACTATATCAAGTAAGCAAATTAAAGAGAATATTTATTTTACTTTATAGCAGTGACGCTTTATCAATGTTATAATTAAATCTTTAACATTGAGCAATGCAAGCTTAATATGGTATATGGTATATATATATATGGTATATATATATATATATATATATATATATATATATATACGTATCCTATTATTTTCACTTACATATTTTATACAATATATAATACGTTACATACAATATTTATTAATAATAAACTACTGTCCTAAATCAAAGTACATTATTAAATTATTTGCACGTTCCTTTTACAATAAAGCAGCAATGTCAAAGCAAAAACCACAAGGTAGTCACACAATCAATTATATGCTTAAATTTGCTCAAAGGGCACATAAACATAATTTTGGAGTTAGTAATAGGATAGGTCATCAGCAGTGCACAAAAGTTGAATGGAATGTGACGTAAACTACAGTTTTATAAAATTTAGCTTTTGCTTCTTTCATACAGTTTTTACAAAACAGAATAATTGTGTAGTTTACAATATTGGGCTACATTTTTAAATTGACAATACTATGGCATTCAATAAGTAACGGTAACACTAATATTTTATTTTATTTTAGGAAGTAACATTTTGAGGTTATTTTAATTAAATTATTTTCAGTCTGTTTTACATCTTACCTCAATATTAATGTTGATTATATCATAATCGAAACATGTTCAAGAACAAATCAACATTAATATTGAGGGAAGATGTATAACAGACTGAAAATAAGTTAATGGTAACACTGTTGTAGAAATTTGTAATATCGAAAGTCTCGAAATAGCAATATTTTGTGAATGTTGACTTTCTCACACTTAACACATTGGTGACCGACAGCTTTGCGTTCCACCCACCGCTGCTGGACCGGACATTTCTGTCAGTAGGGTGGACTTTTAAATTTTAAACCGGGCTAGCACAGTGTGGCTTTTACATCAATATATTTACAGTCAATAACAGTAATGCATAAGTAAATCTTTATTAGTGTTCTCACCAGACCTTCTAGTAGAAATTGAGGGTTTGATAGCGTTGGAAACATTTCCCTTTATGTAAAGGCAGAGTGCAAAAGAGCAAATGTAGCGAGTTTCTTTTCTTGTGTTCACGAAAAACGCGGCAAAGTTTGGAGGGTATTTTTTTCTTTCCATTCACAGTTGGTGTTAATTTATTTTTCTTAATGTCTTAGCCTCCCTGGTGGGTCGTGAGGTGGTCTCCTAGAAGTGGTTTCTTTTCTCTCTGTCTTTCCTCGTCTTCCCTGTCATCTGTTCCTTATTTCACGACTGCCAAACAAGAGTCCGTTTCAAGCAAAAAACTTCTGTTTGACATTTTGCTGTTAGGATTTTGAAATTTATAGACCCTGAAAGCATTAAAGAGTGCACAATTCAAAAGACATAATACAACTTTCTAGCTCCATTTCACTATTTTTCTAAGGATGGAGTAATATGATAGGTACTGGTCAGCCCTGTCTACACCCTTCACATACTTGTTATATTGAAGTATTCAATAGGGCATTTTTACAACTTTACTCCTCCCACTCTCGTGTTGCCTGATGCAATGTGCTAACCATTCATACGTCTCTTTTATCTTTCGATGATTTTAGCAAAAGGTCCCCCTTACTACAAAAACACTATCTCCTGCTTTGAGTTTATTTCCTGCTTCCACAGATGATTTTGGAAGCCCTCTTAATCTTTATTGCTTCAGAAACTCTCGTCTTTCTTTTGAGCAAATTTTCAGCTATAGCCACACTATTATAATAATTATCCTGGTGGACATGATGCCACAGATATAAATTCGGCTCCAGAACGCAAAATAGAGTTCCTTTTAATTTTTCCGCTCTGCAACATATATTTACAGGTTACATACGTATCCCGCAATCGCCTAACTACCCCCACTGAAATTCCATATTTCACCAGCCGTCTGTCATAAAATTGTAAACAACTCTTTCTGTAAAGTTGGCAATTTCATAAAAGAGAAGAGAGGGATACAAAAACAACTAAAATTTATTTCACAATGAGAAGAAACAAAATTGAATGCCTCATTCAAAAGCGAAGAGGCAGGGAATCCATAGAAAACGTAAAAACGGAAATCTCCGTACCGGTCATCTAGCGCTGGCCATTCACGGAGATCTCCGTGGCCCGTCACCAATGTGTTAACAAGTAATACCACCCTAAAAAGTTGTTCATTAGAATTTGTTTATGAGGCAGAATAGGGAGTATTTGAACATCCACCAAATTCATCTGACATGAGCCCTTGTGACTATAACTTGTTCTCAAAGATCAAAAGACATCAAGAATTGATAATCAGAAATCTCATGAGAAAGCTCTAGATCAATCAGTTATAAGAGATATCCAGAAATGGTGCTGCAGATGCCATTATTTATTGAATACCCTAGTATATAATTCATTCATAAATTTAGAATAAGAACTACTTGTCAAGCTCACCCATGTCACTACTAAAGCAAGTGAAGAAATAAATGGTAGTTACTTGTGAAACCTTAAAGTTCATTCAACTAAACTTGATCACTCAACTAACCTTGAAATAAACACCAACTTCTTGGTAAAAACCGAGATTAAACAGTGGTGTTCAGATAAAAAAATACAATTTAACAATAACTCACTTTATTCTTATTTCTACTAAAGGGCAAGGTTATATTTCCACAGTAATTACTCAAATGCAAATATGTAATATATTAAACCAGCTGTAACAGCTGGCGAACCTGACATGTTGGCCACATGTCAACTTTATAATGGCCGGTTGATCATCCACATCTTACAAACATGTGGATGCGAGGCCAACAGCTGCCTGTTAGACCAAGGACCTTCTTAAATTATAGAAATAGATATCATATACATTCTTGTTTTACTAGCAACATCTGAAGATGATTTAGAATGGTCAGTACATAATTTAAATTTGATAGCCCAGAAATATTCAATGGAAATATCTACCAATAAAACTAAAATAATGGCCTTTTGTGGAAAATCCCCAATACCAAGCAAAATTTGTTTAAATAACAAAATTTTAGAGAGAGTTAATGAGTTTTATATTTGAAGAGAAAAATTTTCGCCTAGACCGAGACTCGAACGCGGGACCCTTGGCTTTCCGGGCCAAGTGCTCTACCAACTGAGCTACCGAGGCGAGTTACGATCTAGACGCAATTTTTTCTCTTATATACGTTGTAATTCCCTATCGCCAAATGCTTTTGAAACCATTGCTTCTATCTTTGCAAATGGCGGCTTTTTAGTTAAGAAGACATTTATTGGGAATTTAACAATACTTTATAAAGCTAGTAAGGTTTCGGAGCTTGTCTCCATGGTCAGTGGCCTCTGGTCGACCGGTGTTATGTTGTTTCTTGGCGGTTTCATTCTTACATCGGTCCACCGATAGAAGTAAGAGGGAAAATGCCAAGAAACGACATAACACCGGTCAACCGGAGGCTACTGATGATGGAGGTGGGCTCCGAAACTGCAGTATAGAAGAAAAAGGATATGAGGTGAGGTAATAAAAAAAATATTAATTTAATTCTTAAGATATTAGTTCCTCTACCCAATTCTGTGCAAACCAGGAACAAGTTACAATCTGAACACTTGAATGAAATGACACTAGTTTTAGTATGAATCACTTTTGCCGATTGGGTGCTTTGCATATTACTATAAAGCTAGTAAGGCTTCTAATGATGTTTTTATTATTGATTTAACATTTCTCACTGAAAGATAAATTATATTTGAAGAGAAAATTTTTCGCCTAGACCGAGACTCGAACTCGGGACCCTTGGCTTTCCGGGCCAAGAGCTCTACCAACTGAGCTACCGAGGCGAGTTACGATCTAGACGCAAATTTTTCTCTTATATATCTTATATAACTCGCCTCGGTAGCTCAGTTGGTAGAGCACTTGGCCCGGAAAGTCAAGGGTCCTGGGTTCGAGTCTCGGTCTAGGCGAAAATTTTTCTCTTCAAATATAATTTATCTTTCAGTGAGAAATGTTAAATCAATAATAAAAACATCATTGAAGCCTTACTAGCTTTATAAAGTAATGTTCAATTCCCAATAAATGTCTTGTTAACTAAGAAGCCGCCATTTGCAAAGATAGAAGCAATGGTTTCAAAAGCATTTGGCGATAGGGAATTACAACGTATATAAGAGAGAAATTTGCATCTAGATCGTAACTCGCCTCGGTAGCTCAGTTGGTAGAGCACTTGGCCCGGAAAGCCAAGGGTCCCGGGTTCGAGTCTCGGTCTAGGCGAAAATTTTTCTTTTCAAATATAATTTATCTTTCAGTGAGAAATGTTAAATCAATAATAAAAACATAGTTAATGAGTTTACTTATTTAGGATATATACTCTCTTTTGTTGAAAATTTGGATTTATCAGAGAAAATTGTGAAATTCAACAAATCGATGGGAATCATTAATAGAGTTTTAAAACCTTCATTAGTGCAAAAATCAACTCGTACTCGTCTTTATCAAATAATGGCTCGATCAGTCCTATGTTATGGGAGTGAAGCGTGGACTATAAGGACGAGAGATGAAAGCAGACTAACAGCTTGTGAGATGAAACAGCTGGCTACACCAAATGGAATCGAAAGAAAAATGTAGAAATCCTTCAAGAACTTAAATGTGTCACCAATACTGGACTACATCTCCAGATATCAGCTAAACTGGAAGGAACATGTCTCAAGAATGGCTAGATCCAGGATCCCCATGGCAATAATGAACTACTGTCCAAATGGGAAATGCTCACTTGGTCAACCTATGAAAGATGGCTCGAAAACCGCTTTCTCAGGCCGTAACAGTTCTTCTAGGACTAATACCTAGCAGGATGATGATGATGATGATAAATTCCATTATAAAAGTTCACTTTATCACAAATTAAAATCTTAACTTCCAGTTAGACATCTATGTCAAAACTTTTCATGTTCAAAATATGTAATATATTAAACCAGCTATAACAGCTGGCGAACCTGACATGTTGTCCACATGTCACCTTTATAATGACCGGTTGATCATCCACATCTTACAAACATGTGGATGTGAGGCCAACAGCTGCCTGTTAGACCAAGGACCTTCTTAAATTATAGAAATCATATAAATTCCATTATAAAAGTTCACTTTATGACAAATTAAAATCTTAACTTCCAGTTAGACATCTATGTCAAAATTTTTCATGTTCAAAGGAGGCATAAAGAAGCCCTACATATATGCAACTTATACAACTATTGCAGCTATGCAATAATCCTGTCTGCATGTTTCAGACGGCAGATGAGGCAATAAAGGGTGGATCAGACTCTTAACTGCAGTGAATGCAACTCCAGAAAAAAAAACTTATTCTAAAAAAAACAAAATATATAGCCTTTAGATGCAAAAAAAAAAGTAAAGTGATCCCACAACAGGCTCGGAGGCCCTTGGGGTAGTGGGAGGTTAGGGCTCCCACTTTTTCTAGACAATCGGCACTTCATGTCAGCCAGGTTGTCAGTCCTGCGTGAAGGCCGCCTTTACCCCCAGAACAAGCGTCTGGTACTCATTTCCGTTAGAGGCTGAGTCAACCCCAGGGCCATAGTGCCGCCAGAGGGTTTGGCTCAGTTTAAAAATCCTGACCCCAACGGGACTTGAACCCTCGACCCTCCGGCTTGTAGCTCAGTGCCTTAACCACTAACGCTACAGCGTGCCCCAGCCTTTAGATACAACAAATTGTATATTTTGGTTGAGGATACCTGTGTAAATAACAGAAACAATCCTGAAATAAAATAACTAACTCACTGGCACTGTCGAACCTATAGCTTCATGACCGCATGGACATAAGCTCTCCATACACCCCTATCATGCACTAATGTTTTCCAATCATTTCCTGTATAATCTACTTCCCTCAAATCATATTGATTGTTGCGAATGATATATAGACATTAGTGTTTTCTTTATATATACATATATTTTTTTTTTCATATGGAATGATGTACATATTTTAATATCTACATTACTTACCTTCTGACCAGGATTCGATACATCAATATGAAATGGCTACAAATGATAAATTAACACACAAATCTATAAATAATCATAGTTAATGTTAATCTCCCACCTCATTCTTGGTCTACCAACTGTGTCCTTCTGGTTTTCCTACAAGAAGCTATCATGCACGTATTTCATTTCCCATTTGTGCCACATGTCCTGCCCATCACAGTCTAAGAGACTTAACTGCATCCTGTCTTAATATTAAACATTATATGACCATCACAATCATCATCATCATCATTCATATTCATCCTAGATTAAGGACTCTCCTGGCACATCACTATCATCGTATCATTGGGGCAACATAACCCCGCCTTCCAGATATTTTTTTAACCAATCAAAAAAAAATTGGTTTACACATTTCCACTCACAAACCATGAGTGCTTGAAAATGACATAATAAGATGGAAGGATACAAAATATATCAAATATAAAGTAAAATTTGAACAAATACAGGAGATAAAGAAAGCAAACTCCCACAAAATGTATAAGTTTGAAATGCTTTGATGGAGCATAGTGACCACACAATGCTAAGGCTTCCTCCTCATCACTTCACGTTGAACCCTATCGAGTCAGTATGGAGTTAAGTAAAAGGGTCCTACCAAAATAACAAAACTTTCAAAATTAGTGAAATCAGGACCTAGCTTCACAAAAGACTGCAATTACTGATGGCTGAAATGTAACGGTCATTCACACACCATGTTCAATTTAACATATTTATTTTCATAAATAAATACATCAAAAATAGTTATACTGGCTTTATTTAGCAATGTAAAATTCCTATAAAAGTCTTCTAAATAAGACGCTGCTAGAATATGTGTTGAACAACTCTTCAGTCTCTGGTACTTATGAATTGAATACATATGAGAAACACTTGTGTTTAGATTGAAGTCTAGAATAACTCAGTAGTAGAGGATTAGTGTATAAAACTAAAGGTCCTGGGTTCGAAACCCCAATCTTACTACAGTAAAATTATAGTATTCTTTGAAAGGTTGGTGTAATTGCATAAGCTGTGACAGGTTCATAATCACATGATACCATACGAGAAGGGTAAATATACTATTCCCTGCAGGTTTGCACCATTCATTTTCTCATTGTTGTTGTAAGCCCATAGACAAGTACAACCATTGTGAGTAATTACATGTATGTATGGACAATGCAATAGCTTATTATGAGTAGTAATAATAATAATAATAATGATAATAATAATAATAATAACAACAGTGATAATCAGATCTGGTTATTCTACAATAGCTAGGTGCATTAACTAAGATTAACAAAGGTTAGTCATACATTAGTACAAATCAGTGCAACGTGTGCAAGCTTGCATTATAGGCCTGGGTGCTTCAGCACAATAGGTATAGAGAAGATACAATCTGCATTTCATTATTTCTGTGTGAATATTTAAAATATTATTACTATAACACATAACAGCATTTGAAGAATTAACCAAGATAATGTACACTATCTACCAAAATATAATTTGGCACCCATAATTGTTAATTTTGTATGTAGGTCGATTTTGATTAATGTGGCCATTAAGAATTGTGGGCTGTCTAGCTGGATTATGGCCACCAAATTAAATATATCCAATCAACAGCAGGATTTATCCTGGATAATTAGAAAATTGAAGGACATTCTCTCAATGGTAATGTACTGGGCAACTATAAAGTCTGACCAATAGACATCACAGGACTCAAATTACAAAGAACAGAGCACAATCAAAGGCTACCATCGATAGGAATTTCAATCAACAACAGGAATGTTTGTTTCCATAGGAACATTATGAACACAGGCTTTACAACTGAGTCATTTCGGAAGAGCAGCGGTATAATAAGCCGCATATCACAAAGATGAATAAAGGTCAGAGACTTGGGTGATACTTGGACAATCACAACAACACACTTGAGCAGCGCAAAATGGTCCTGCAGAATGATGAGGTGCCCAATTAGATTTTGGCAGATAAAAAATCATATACAGAAATTAACAGGAAAATCAATGTAATATTCTGTACCATTAGTCAATGAAAAAAAAATTCAGTCAATAATAATCAGTCTACTTCAATGCATACATATACCATTAACATTTTAAATTATTGTTTTGGTTATTAATTTCATTAAATGTATTTTTGATAAATGAATTACTTTAAAAAATTTACATGTACAACATACGTATACAGCATTTGTATCATGAGTTAGAACACCATCCACTAATAAAGAAACTGACTTAAGGATACAGCACCAGTACTTGGTCTCTGCTGAAATATATAGACAAAAAAAAATATACTGTTATGAACAGTTAATAAAAGAAAGAATTAAAAATGAATGCTTGAATCTTGGCTTTATACATAATAGCACAGTGCAATGGTTTTAATTATTGTTATACCTACACTAGGGCCTAACTGCCATAATAATAAAATACTATAAAAAACCGATAAAGGATATACATATATACTTGTTTATTATATCAGAAGATAGGAAATAAATAACCGCATTGAAATGCAAATTAGTCATACTCAAAGGACCTTTTAAATATAAAAAAGCGAGTAAAAATCTATGTTTTATATCCTGGATCAAAACCATGTCACAACATTCCAGGATGTAAAGTCATATCAACATTGTTTTGACAGAAAGATCGGAGATGACCACATTAGATAGAGCTGCAAGAAGTGAAAGTGGAACAGAGTTTTCCATTTTGACATAGATGAAGGTTTTGAACTAGATCATGTGAAAGTTTTAAGTAAAAACCGATGAAAAAACCCCACATGTATTGAAAGGAAAAGCTAACTTTCCACCCGAGTTTCCCCCGATTAGAAACTTAAAATTTATCATATAAATATTCGCGATTTTTCTAACGAATTCAGGATGGTGTGGAGGACCGGAGCATTCGCTTCAGGTCCTCCTGGGAGAACAGGCTGGAGGACCATGAGGGTCCTCCAGGAGGCAGCTCTACATGGGTAAGATGTTTTATACTATTTTCACTCTAAAAAGTTAATGGTTTTTTTTAATGGTCATTGTCAAACATAAATTTAATTAAAGGACCAAATGGTCCAGAGAACTTAGAATAATTTTATTGATTGCATGAAATTAAGAAGACCTAAGGGTCAAATAACTTAGAATAATAACCAAAATTGATTGTTTTTTCTCTGAGTTTTATCACGTTTTAATCTTTTCAGCGCTTTTCAATATGGCGATTTTAGCTGGTTTTAATAAGTTGTTTTATACGTTTTTGTTCTAATATTTCTTTATGTTTTGTTTTGTTCAAATAAATAATGTTATTTTATTGTTTACTGTGTTTTTTAACACCAAAACCAAGGCCAACCGCTCAGGCCAAGGATCTCTTAAAACATAAAGATTCTTTTTACGCTACGTTACGGCTGGGCTTAACTTCCACTGTAACAATTATCTTTCAATGCTCGAAGTCTTCTCTTGAAATCAGGACCAAACTGAGACATTTTATTTAAAAATCTAGCAGACCACTTTATTCTGCAGTCTAGGTAGATATCAAACAAAGACTCAAATTTTTCCTGACAACAAAGAGAAAAATAACTGCCATGGAATACAAGTTGCTTCAACACATTTTTCAACCTTTTCCTATGGCAATTTCCTTCGAAATGCCTGCAAAACAAAGTTTCCCACACTCTGAACTGATCGAAAACTTTTGGCCTAGGTAAAGTTAAATTTCCAAAATCATCATCGAAAGCTTTAAAATAACTAAAAATTTGGTACTTTTCATTCAGAGATCTTTCATCTTCAAGAGTGAGAACTTTTTTGCAGTTATTGCAATTATTCTTCCTGAGAAATCGATTACAGATGTACCCAGCTACGTAGTACACTGCATTATCATTCTCAATATCCCCAGTGTCAACTATTTCTTCCATAACACCATTAAGTGGAGTACTATTATTTTCAACAGTCTCCACAATATCTTTGTCAGGAAGCACAATGCTGTCCAACTTCATCAACACATACTCCATATCACTTTCACAGTTACTGTTTTGCGATAACTTGGAAAGTGATGAAATGAGAATGTGTCGAAGACCATTTTCTAGCTGTTGGACAGATGGATGATCATTACAACCATGCTGTTGACGAATGATTGAAAATGTATTCTCCAATGCATCCTGACTAAGATAGCGAGTCCTTAATTTAGGAATATCATACTCAGAACTGAGCTCATTAAAGATATTAAGCAAGCTCCGAATACTAATTTTCCAACCTCGAAGACAAGCTGGTTGACGTGTTGTTATATACCTCCAGGTGTCCATTTCTACCAATAATTCTTCGAGAAATTTTGAATGAATCGAGTTCGAATCCATCGCGAATCTATATTTAAATGTACCTGGTGTCATTTTCAAGCTATTGAAAGTGTCAAACAGCTTGTCCATTTTTTCAATGAAGGTGGCAGTATGGATCGCATTGTTCGGTAAAATTCCCATTGCAACATATGCATGGATCGCTGTATGTACAGAGTAGGAAAGTACCTGTGCTGCCAATTTAACCTTCATCTTCAAAGAAGGTCCAGGATTCATATGATTTTTGTTAGGTGTCAATTTTAGCTTGAGAGGATCATTTTCCCAATCAAATATAGTTCTAATATGTAACCAAGACACTTTATTCCCCATGACCTCCATATCATGTGAAAGTAAATTATTTCTAATATTCTTCAAAAGATGTGGAGGATCATACATAAAATGAATTTTCTGCCCATTAACCACAAAATTTGGATGTTCTATAGTAATCCCCAATCTGGATGCCAAACTTTGATTGTTTGCACCTTGATCACATATCAGAACCTTCACATTGAACCCAATTTTCTGCAGTTAGGTGATACAAAGAAGTACAATATCATGTAGTTTACTACCTGACATACTATTTTGGGTTATCCAGTACCCTATCACCTGCTTCCATCCATTCTTTATACCTTTTACCATTGTCACTAGGCAAGAGTTCCCATGTTTGGAAGGATTCCTCTCTATACCATCGTCAGCAAACCCGTTGATTAGATCAGATTTTGGATCATAATCAAAGTGCTTAGATATGGATAACTCATCTATAAGAAGAGAACATACATTATCTGACTTGTTCGACATAGGTCCTGCAGCAAGAGATTGAAGAGTTGTCAAAACAGGCTGCAAGAGACCAGGTTCCATGTTAATTCTACTCTGGTAATTCTTCGTGTTTCTTTTCTGTACAAGTGAGGAGGATGGCGTTGAAAATAGCCTTCGTCTCGGATGAATATGACCTGTGAATTTAAAAATGAATAGCTTACTAAAATGTTATTAAAATTGAAAATAGTGTATTTATTCAAATGTAGGACTGTGTGTGTGTGTTTTTTTTCCCCCACCCAAACTCTGAAGTAAAAAAATCATTACTGATCTTAAATTTGCAGACTAGAAAATAAGACCCGTGAAGGTCAACAAACCACATTTGATAGTAAGCTACATAGCTGCGGCTGATGAGGTCATGCATGGTAAACAGTTACCTAGGAAACAGTTACAGTGTAACAATGGACAAATAAAATGCATAAAAAATGTAATACAACATGATAGGAAGGGTACAAAAAAACAATTATCTGTTCAGATAGATGGTATTCATTTTGATATGCCATGTAATGTTACTGAAATGTTAGTCTAAGTGCAGTTAAGCAAACAACTACTTTTCAAATTCACAATGGGTTAAAGCAGAGATGCACTATCTCCTCTACTATTAAGTTTTGTACTAGATAATGCCATCAAATCTTTAGAGGATTAAGGAAGTGTACAACTCAATGTTAATAGTTAATCTAATAGAAGTGAAAGTTATGATACATATGAAGGAAAATTTTTAAAAATGGCTGAATTCAAATACTTAAGATTTCATATAGAAATGTATTTAATGGATGATAATTTTGATCTCTCAAACCACATAACTCGGTTTTATATTTGATTCTAAAATTACATCCACATTTCCAGACATTATTATAAAATCGTCCACCGCTGTGGTCTCGAGGTAGCATGCTGCCTTGTCACGCAGTGGGCCCAGGTTCGATTCCCGGTCTGGACAGGCTCCTGGGTGAGGTTTTTTTGTTTTTTCCTCACCTGTAAGGGAAATGTCAGGAAGCTTAGGGCCAGACGGTCCCCGAAAATCATCCGGCCATCATTATTGTTATAAATAGGATAATTTAGGACTAGATATTTTAATTAATTATTTTAAATAGTATTAATATTATTATATTATTTCATATTAGTAATAATATTTCATATTAGTAATATTATAGGTTTCATATTAGACAGAATTGGTAATCAGATTTACCTTGACTAGTACAGTTAGGTCTATATCAAATCATATACAGTTACAAGTTGAGGTTCTGGAAACATCCAAAACGAAATATAGCCTAAGGATGAGAAGGTCATGGTTTTCGCATTCCAAAAGACAGACAGGACAAATGTACCGCTATGGCCTATGAACTTACTATGCTTGGTGAAAGAGAGAGAGATTACAGTTAGGCCTTCAGAATGGGAGTCATAAAAGCGTAGAGTGACTGAACGGCCAGTGTTGAAGTGGTTGGAGCAGAGCTGTGGTAAGTCTGCACATGTTGTTCTTAATAGGATATTGGGGGCCTTTATAATAAGATCAAGATGGATAGGTTTAGAAATAAATTTAAATAGTATGAAGTAATATGGGTTGTTTAGCCCGGTATGGGGGCGAAGTTTCGACATACCGCGGTTTAACATCTCTCTCTTTCCCTCCCCCCATGAATATGTATTAGAATAAGTTAGGCTAATTTATTTATTTGTAATTATTTGTTCTTATAATTTTTAAATATAGATGGTTATTTAATTAGTTATTTATTTGTCTCGAATACCCTCTACTATAAAGTCATCAGCCATGCCGCTCGGCTAACGTAATCCGTAGGTAAATCACACTATCTTACCGTTCACTAGTAATCCATGTTCCAAAGGTCCTTTATGCCCTAAAATAGCTACCATATGTATAACAATTATCATCCTTATTATTATCACCATATTTCACCGGTGTGGAAAGTAATAGGAATCTATCATTCCCTAGTAAAGCTGCAAAGCATAGCATGAAAATGGTATGACTGCATTGAAAGACCTGCTCTTGGGCAGAATTAGTATGGATGGATTATAAAATCAATTCTTTTTAAAATTTACTTGAATATGAGTGTTCCAATGCCAACTTAAGTATGAAATTGTTTTAATTCAGTGAAAATAAAACTGTTCCATCAGTATTTCTAAACTTGTGATGTTTAAAAACACATTATCGTATTAAAATTACAAATATAAAAGGTCTTTATTAATTAATGAATTTACTTAGATTTAACAACTAACCTCATAATTGTAGATTTCTAAAAAAAACTAGTTTCGATACATCTTAGTATCATTCTCAATTCCATCTAATTTTAACTTATTAATTAAAAGAAACCTCATAGTGTCACTTCCTTTAAATATTAAGCTATATAACGAAAAAATAAGACAATACAAAAAATTACTGAGAGAAAAAAAGGGCAAGGCATCTAGAAAAGGAAGCAAAGCAGCTGATCAAATTGGCAATGGACGATCCACTTACGGCCTTCAAGACCCTCCTTTCTGAACATGATACAAATGCAGATTTGGGAAGACCACTTTCGGGAGTTTCTGAACCAGAACGGAAGCGATTTAGCGCTCCCTGCACCTTACAAGCACCACCCAACATTCACAAAAATTACAGAGTAAGAAATATTAACAATTATAATGAAATCAAAAAATAGGATGGCCGCAGGGCTGGACGGCATTGCCAACGAGCAACTGAAACTGGCGGAACCACACCTAGTACAGACATGGACCAGTTATTCAACAAATGCCTGGAATACGGCACCATACCAGAAAAGTGGAGACACTCAACAATCAAAGTATTTTACAAAGGCAAAAGCCCTACATCCTCACCAGATGCTTAAGAGGCACAGCACTGGAGAATTCGCTATTCAAAATCTTCTCAAAAGTTCTGACAAAGAGCCTATACGACCTTGCAGACAAAGCTATCCCAGAGGAGCAATTCGGATTTAGGAAGGGAAGAGCCACCATACACGCCATAAACAACATGTTGACACACATCCAAGAGTCACTCAGACACCCCAGAGGTAAACTGTACACAGTATTTATCGACTTCACAGAAGCGTTTGATCTACTTGACAGACAGATCATAATGAAGAAGCTCCAAACGATATATGGAGACAACTATTTGTCACACAACATCAGATGTATTATGGCAGTCAATAGAGTGACCATAAATGACAACGTAACGATATCGGTTCCTATAGTACAAACAAATGACGTTCTCCAAGGCAACCCAATAAGTCCTCTGCTATTCAACATCACAACTGCAGATATTGCACACGCTCTAAAGATGGTAAACAGTAAAGATACCATATACATGTACGCAGATGATATGGCCCTATGCGCGACAAAGTACAGAGATCTACAAGAAAGCGTCAATACCATGGACAGAAGAAAACGGGCTCCATATAAATAAAAACAAGACAATGCAGATGGTCTTCAGAAAGAGAGGAAGAGTATCAATACACGAAATGGTGTACTATGGACAATATGCACTAAAAGAAACAAGTCACTACAAATATCTTGGAGTGACCTTCCAAACAACGGGCACATGTTTCAGCAAACACTTTTCTGAAAAAGATATCGCAGCCATAAGAGCTATCAACGACATAAAATTCATAAATATACTGTCACTAGATACAGCAAAGCAGCTATTCACCGCAAAGATTGTTCCAATACTCGCTTATGGGCTGCAAATATATGGAAGTACCTAAAGAAAAACGATCTAAAGCAACTATAAAAAGTAAAAGCTGCATTCCTAAAAAGAGTTCTCGGTGTATCAAAAATGACTCCATCTCGACTTGTATATGAACTGGCATGGGAACCATTTCTATTAGAAGAGCTCAGGATATCGCTCCAGCTACCGGCAACAAATCAAAATGACGACCTTCTAGCAGAGAGAGTGAGGAAAAGAAGCGAGATTGATTCTCTTCAAGTTCTAATTTAGTTTATTAATTGGTGCCAGCGCTTTGCCCCGCTCTTATATTTATTGGTTTATTTTTATGTGTGTTTCTCTGTTGTGAATGTTAAAAAGGTCTCCCGATTGAATTTTTAATTTTAATTTGGAAAAAATTACTTTAGTATTTTTTTAAAAATAATATTTCATTTTTGTTAGCTTTTTTATATTTTGTTATCTTTAGAATTTTGTGTTTTAACTGCGGCTATTATTGTGTCAAGTCGTGGAGGGTTCTGTGGTTTTGGGCCCTGTACATTGTATTGTTGACCAATGACTCTAATTAGCGGGTTTATGTGCTAGTTTGTTTGTGGATTGAGTTTTCTTATTGTAGTGATGATAGTTTCTCTTATGTTTGCGGGTTGATTTCCTTATGTAAGTGGATCATTCTCGTGTGTCTGTCAGCTTTTAGTATTATCCTTGCGGCTCTGTTTTGAACAATTTGTAGTTTATTTGTATGTTGTTGTGCAGCATGACCCCAGCTAGGACATGCGTATGTCATTATCGGTAGTATTAGTGCTTTGTACGTATATTATTGTTTTCTTTTTTTTAGCGGTGAGTTGATTCGAAGTGAGTACTGGATATAATAATTGTCTTATTCTAATTGTTGCTTTTGTTCTCGAGTAATCTATGTGGTTTTTAAATGTTAGTTTTTTGTCCATTAAATTATTGTTCCTAAATATTTAATGTGGTTCTTGTATTCTAGTCTTCTCTTATTGAGTGTTATTTTTGGGATGTTAATAGGTCTTCCTTTTATGAAATTTATTGCTTCTATCTTTTCTGTGTTAACTTTGATTCTCCGTTTGGAGAACCAAGTTGTTAGTTAGTCTATTTGTCTTTGGATATTTGTTGTAGTCGTGTTTATGTCTTCTCCTGTGCAGTAAATGGCCGTGTCGGCTGCATATTGTGCAATTTGTGTTCTATTGTGTGTAGGTATATCTGCTGTATATATTTTATACAAAATTTGTGCTAATACAGAGCCTTGTGGTACGCCTGCTTTAATAGGGAAGCTTTCAGATGTTGCGTTGTCGTATTTAACATAGATAGTTCATTTTGTGAGGAATGTGTATTAAGTGTATGTAAGAGTCAGGTATGTTGGCCGTGATTAATTTCTTTATAAGTCCTGTATGCCACACGGAGTCGTAGGCTTTTTCGATATCGAAAAATATTGCAGTAATGAATTGACGATTTCTGTATCCATTGGTTATATCGCTGGTCAGTCTTAGTAGCTGTTGTGTAGTCCAGTGTTCTGATTTGAATCCGAATTGAATGTTGAGTACTATTACGTCTAATTGTGGACTCAGTCTATGTAGTATTATTCTCTCTAATACTTTCCCCGCGTGGTTTAGGAGGCTGATTGGTCTGTGGTTCTGTGGAGAGAGATTTATTCGGACTTCTGCGCCACAGAAGCAATGATAAATCGAACGTGGGCGAACCCTGACCAACAGGAATTCTGTTAAAATTAGGAGGGTACGGGCTACTTCGGGTGTACAATTTATTTATGGGAATTGGTTGTAAAATAGATTTTGTTTTAACAACAGCGGCATGTACTTACTCGATTCTCTATACATAGCTTTCATCACGAGATCTGCAAGAAACCAGGTTTCCACCAAGCGAACGAATATTGTGTGTGTTCTCTGTGTGGACGTAAATGCAGCCAATACCATTTAGAACTTTGCACAAAAAGGACAAAAAGCTTAGACGCCCACAGCAAGAAAGTCTTTTAATGCACATTTGTGCGCAATTCAAATTATTATTATTATTATTATTATTATTATTATTATTATTATTATTATTATTATTATTAATTAGGACTGGAAGTAAATATCAATAAAACTAAATATATGGTCACACATAGAAATTCAGTATATAATGGAAATGGACAGCTAATGTTAATGAGGGAAATTTTGAGGAAGTGGCTGAATTCAAATACCTAGGAACAATAATCACAAATAGGAATGAGATGCACAAAGAAATTAAACATAGGCTCATTTCTGGAAATGCGTGCTATTATGCATTGCAGAGACTCTTGATGTCCCAACTCCTTTCAAAAAAACGTTAAACTGAAAATATATAAAACTATTATTCTACCAGTTATATTATATGGGTGCGAAACATGGACTCTTACTTTAAGGGAGGAAAGGAGATTACAAGTATTTGAGAATAAAGTACTTAGGAAAATGTTTGGACCAAAGAGAGATGAACAAACAGGTGAATGGAGAAGACTAAATAACAATGAACTACATGGTCTTTATAGAAAGCCAGATATAATAAGAACAGTTAAGTCTCGTAGACTGCGATAGGCAGGTCATGTTGCACGAATGGGGAATGAAAGACTTGCATGGAAGCTTCTTGTAGGAAAGCCAGAGGGAAAACGTCCAGTTGGTGACCAAGAATGAGGTGGGAGAATAACATTAACTATGATTTGAGGGAAGTAGATTATACAGGGAATGATTGGAAAGCAATAGCTCAGGATAGGGATGTATGGAGAGCTTATGTCCGAGCTGCCATGAACCTACGGGCTCGATAGTGCAAGTGAGTAAGTATTATTATTATTATTATTATTATTATTATTATTATTATTATTATTATTATTATTATTATTATTATTATTATTATTATTATTATTATAGAAGTGTGGTGATTGGAGGTTTAAAAAAGGACTTCTTCACAGAAGAACTGCGTATGAGACTACCATCCACAGACAGCTCAAATAAACTACTTCAGGAAAGGGAGAAGATGAGACAAGAGATATTGCTGGACTTTTATACAACAGAAGCCATGACAAACAATTCCTGGACCAACACCAATCAAGAATCCAACATCTGGTGAAATCAATAGCAAAACATGGATACCACCACAAGTTCTGCAAGACGAAGTGTTTCCACGATCCCGGGAACAACTGTGTGTGTGAATTGTGCGAGCAACCATGCGACCGTTACTATGTAGCCACATGTAAAAAACGAGAGAAATCCCTGGTAGGAAAATGCAAATAACAAGCTATGTGAAATCTCATTGTTAAGAGCACAACATTTCAGCGTAAGGATGTTCATAAATACACCTGGACATCTCCAGATGGCGAAACTCGGAACCAGATAGATCATGTATTAGTGGACAAACGCTGGTACAGTAGCATCATCGATGTTAGATCAGTTAGAGGGACAGACTGCAATTCGTATCATCATCTGGTCAGAGTGAAAATCAGACAACGGCTATCGCTTATGAGAGGAACAAACGCTAAAGATGATTCTGTAAAATTTGAATAAAAAAACTTGAAAAATGATTAAATGCGGCATGAATACCAAATCAAAATTGCTAATAGATTTGAAGTACTGGAATCTTCAGATGACAATGTGGCAAACGAAGAAGAAACTGATATAAATAAAGAATGAGAGGCTATAAGAGATACTATTAAATTGTCAGCATCAGAAAGCATTGGTTGTTTAAAAAAGAGGCAAAATAAGAAATGGTTTGATGAGGAATGTGCCGACATTGTAAAGGAAAGAAAACTAGCAAAAAATGAAATGGTTACACGAGCCAAATGAGGTAAATTTAGAGCAATTTGGTAGTATTAGACGGGAAACCACCAAGTTACTAAAGAGTAAAAAGAGGGAATATTTGAGAGAGAAGATTAATGATCTTGAAATGAATGTCTAGGAACATTAGAGAATTATATCAAGGAATTAGTATAGAGAAGAAAGGGTTTTAGGCTAGAACAAACATAATTCGGAATGAAAATTGGGATATGATTGCAGATTCCATGAGTGTATTAAATATATGGAAAAGTTACTTTAATCAGCTATTAAATGTACATACAGAACAGGAGGATAATTTACAGACAGCAGAAATGCTAGTCGCAGAACCAAGTGCATTAGAGGTTGAAATTGCGATTGAAAAATTGAAGATGTAGGCTATAAAGCATCAGAATCAGATGAGATCCCAGCAGAACTGATAAAATCAGGGGGAGAAAAATTGATGGACAAAATACGCTGGTTGCTTAGTATGATTTGGGAAAAAGAAGATCTTTCAGATGAATGGAAAGAATCAATTATCGTACCAATTTATAAAAAAGGAGATAAAACTGATTGCAACAACTACAGGGGCATCTCATTACTTTCAACTTCGTACAAAATTCTAACAAATATATTAGTAAGCATACTTACTCCCTATATTGATGACATTCTAGGAGATCATCAATGTGCATTTAGAAGAAACAGATCTACAACAGATCAGATTGTTAGTATAAGACCGATTTTAGAAAATAAATGGGAATATATTGGTACTGTACATCAACTATACGTAGATTTCAAAAAAGCATATGATTCAATTAAGAGGGAGAAGTTATATAGTATCCTACTGGAGTTCGGAATTCCCAAAAAGTTAGTTAGACTTATACGAATGTGTCTAAATGACACAAAGAGTAGGGTGCGTGTAGGCAAACAGTTTTCAGACACTTTTGAAATCCAGAATGGGTTGAAGCAAGGAGATGCACTATCTCCTCTACTATTTAATTTTGTACTAGAGCATGCCATTATATCTTTAGAGAATGAGGAAGGCCTACAACTCAATGGTATTAATAAGCTGTTAATTTATGCTGATGATGTAGTACTATTGGCCGATAGCGAGGAGATACTAAAGGACAACACGCACACACTATTGAGTAACACTAAGAAATTAGGACTGGAAGTAAATATCAATAAGACTAAATATATCGTCACACGTAGAAATACATTATAGCCTATAATGGAAATGGACAGCTAATGATAAATGAGGGAAATTTTGAGGAAGTAGCTGAATTCAAATACCTAGGAACAATAATCACAAATAGGAATGAGATGCACAAAGAAATTAAACATAGGCTCAATTCTGGAAATGCGTGCTATTGCAGAGACTCTTGATGTCCCAACTCCTTTCAGAAAACGTTAAACTGAAAATATATAAAACTATTATTCTACCAGTTATATTATATGGGTGCGAAACATAGACTCTTACTTTAAGGGAGGAAAGGAGATTACGAGTATTCGAGAATAATGTAGGCCTACTTAGGAAAGATGAACAAACAGGTGAATGGAGAAGACTACATAACAATGAACTACATGGTCTTTATAGGAAGCCAGTTATAATAAGAACAGTTAAGTCTCGTAGACTGCGATGGGCAGGACATGTCGCACGTATGGGGAATGAAAGACTTGCATGGAAGCTTCTTGTAGGAAAACGCCCAGTTGGTGACCAACAATGAGGTGGGAGAATAACATTAACTATGATTTGAGGGAAGTAAATTATACAGGGAATGATTGGAAAACATTAGCTCAGGATAGGGATGTATGGAGAGCTTATGTCCGCGCGGCCATGAACCTATGGGTTCGATAGTGCCAGTGAATAAGTAAGTGAGTACAAGCTATGTGAATCAAATTAATGACAAAACTTATGTAACATATATTTTCTGCACAACTTGTGGGCATTTCTTCTATTATTATAAAAGAGGACAAAAGCTAAAACGATGCTACGGTTAATTAGGCTATACAGTGTGTCGCGCCCGACGTGACGCATTCTCACGTTACGCTCGGCGTGATGCTGGTATCGCATGGAGCGAATAGCGTACAGCGCTTATGTTTATGGAATTGTCGCCAGATGGTACCACATATATGGGAAATCGAAATAACCAACGTTCATAATAAACTCCCAAATGTGTTTTCTTACTTACTTACTTACTCACTGGCACTATCGAACCCATAGGTTCATGGCCGCGCGGACATAAGCTCTCCATACATCCCTATCCTGAGCTAATGCTTTCCAGTCATTCCCTGTATAATCTACTTCCCTCAAATCATAGTTAATGTTATTCTCCCATCTCATTCCTGGTCTACCAACTGGGCGTTTTCCCTCTGGCTTTCCTACAAGAAGCTTCCATGCAAGTCTTTCATTCCCCATACGTGCAACATGTCCTGCCCATCGCAGTCTACGAGACTTAACTGTTCTTATTATATCTGGCTTCCTATAAAGACCATGTAGTTCATTGTTATGAAAGTCTTCTCCATTAACCTGTTTGTTCATCTCTCTTTGGTCCAAAACTTTTCCTAAGTACTTTATTCTCGAATACTCGTAATCTCCTTTCCTCCCTTAAAGTAAGAGTCCATGTTTCGCACCCATATAATTATAACTGGTAGAATAATAGTTTTATATATTTTCAGTTTAGCGTTTTTTTTAAAGGAGTTGGGACATCAAGAGTCTGCAATGCATAATAGCACGCATTTCCAGAATTGAGCCTATGTTTAATTTCTTTGTGCATCTCATTCCTATTTGTGATCATTGTTCCTAGGTATTTGAATTCAGCCACTTCCTCAAAATTTCCCTCATTTATCATTAGCTGTCCATTTCCATTATAGGCTATAATGTATTTCTACGTGTGACGATATATTTAGTCTTATTGATATTTACTTCCAGTCCTAATTTCTTAGTGTTACTCAATAGTGTGTGCGTGTTGTCCTTTAGTATCTCCTCACTATCGGCCAATAGTACTACATCATCAGCATAAATTAACAGCTTATTAATACCATCGAGTTGTAGGCCTTCCTCATTCTCTAAAGATTTAATGGCATGCTCTAGTACAAAATTAAATAGTGGAGGAGATAGTGCATCTCCTTGCTTCAACCCATTCTGTATTTCAAAAGTGTCTGAAAAATGTTTGCCTACACGCACCCTACGCTTTGTGACATTTAGACACATTCGTATAAGTCTAACTAACTTTTTAGGAATTCCAAACTCCAGTAGGATACTATATAACTTCTCCCTCTTAATTGAATCGTATGCTTTTTTGAAGTCTAGGTATAGTTTATGTACAGTACCATTATATTCCCATTTCTTCTCTAAAATCTGTCTTATACTAAAAATCTGATCTGTTTTAGACCTGTTTCTTCTAAACCCACATTGATGATCTCCTAGAATGTCGCCAATATAGGGAGTAAGTCTGCTGACTAATATATTTGTTAGAATTTTGTACGAAGTTGAAAGTAATGAGATGCCCCTGTAGTTGTTGCAATCAGTTTTATCTCCTTTCTTATACATTGGTACGATAATTGATTCTTTCTATTCATCTGGAAGAGCTTCTTTTTCCCAAATCATACTAAGCAACCAGCGTATCTTGTCCATCAATTTTTCTCCCCCTGATTTTATCAGTTCTGCTGGGATCTCATCTGAACCTGATGCTTTATATATCTTCAATTTTTCAATCCCTGTTCTGTATGTACATTTAATAGCTGATTAAAGTAACTTTTCCATCTATTCAATATACTCCTGGAATCTGCAATCATATCCCCATTTTCATTCCGAATTATGTTTGTTCTAGCCTGAAACCCTTTCTTCTCTATACTAATTCCCTGATATAATTCTCCAATGTTACTTTTTTTGCGTTCATTTCAAGATCATTAATCTTCTCTCTCAAATATTCCCTCTTTTTGCTCTTTAGTAACTTGGTGGTTTCCCGTCTAATACTACCCAATTGCTCTAAATTTACCTCATTTGGCTCGTGTAACCATTTCATTTTTGCTAGCTTTCTTTCCTTTACAATGTCGGCACATTCCTCATCAAACCATTTCTTGTTTTGCCTCTTTTTTAAACAACCAATGCCTTCTGATGCTGACAATTTAATAGTATCTCTTATAGCCTCCCATTCTTTATTTATATCAGTTTCTTCTTCGTTTGTCACATTGTCGTCTGAAGATTCCAGTACTTCAAATCTATTAGCAAGTCTGATTTGATATTCTTGCCGCATTTAATCATTTTTCAAGTTTTTTAATTCAAATTTTACAGAATCGTCTTTAGCGTTTGTTCCTCTCATAAGCGATAGCCGTTGTCTGATTTTCACTCTGACCAGATGATGATCCGAATTGCAATCTGTCCCTCTAACTGACCTAACATCGATGATGCTACTGTGCCAGCGTTTGTCCACTAATATATGATCTATTTGGTTCCGATTTGCGCCATCTGGAGATGTCCAGGTGTATTTATGAATATCCTTATGCTGAAATGTTGTGCTCTTAACAATGAGAATCTTTGATGCGGCGAAGGTGACTAATCTAACCCCATTGTCGTTACTATCTTCATGAAGACTGAATTTGCCTATTGTTGGTTTGAATATATCTTCCCGCCCCACTTTTGCATTAAAATCTCCAAGGACAATTTTCATATGATATCGTGAAAGGCTATCAAATACGCACTCCTACTCTTCATAGAACTCATCCTTGATCTTGTCATCTTTATCTTTTGTGGGGGCATGTACATTTACAATTATAAAATTATGTTGTTTACCCTTTAAAATTATGTATGATATCCTATCACTAACAAACTTAATATCTCGGATAGCAGATAGGATTCTACTTGTGACTAAAAAACCCGTTCCAAATGCAGGACTTTCTGCACCCCCGTAGTATAAGGCAAAGCTTTCTGATTCCTGACTACCTTCTCCTGGCCACCGAACGTCCTGTAAAGCGACTACATCCAAGGGCGAATTATCTAATTCGCGCGTTAATATCTCTAGTGCCCCGCTATTGTATAAAGTCCTAACATTCCTAGGAACATGTCCCTATGTGTAAGCCTTTGGCATGGGTTCCCTGAAGTAGTCCCCGCCCGGAGAACCGAATGGGGGACTATTTGACCTCCGGAAAATTTTACTCCAGTTGAACCCATGTCCGCATTTCTTGTCGGTTGTATTTTTACGGCGAAAGATCGTCACTCTTTCGACCAAGGTACTTTTTTCATCTGGCTTATCACCTTCGACCAGTCCGGCATGGGTAACCATATCGGCAGCAATGCTACCGCCGGCATAGCTCTCAGGATCATTTAAGCACGCAAGCCACTCCACCACGACAAGGTAAAGATACCATGGAGGGTCCCAAATGCGTGTACAAAAATTAATGTATACAAACCTGTCCCTGTATAACCTTGTGTAAGCCCATGTTTGCCTTAACAGAGATTTAGGCACTCTCCTCCTACAGGGAAGAATTTGAACCATACTAATTTATTAACACTTGTTTTCGTACAGATGTCATTTGAGTGGTCCGTGGTCAGCGTTCCGCCTCATACCGCCATCTAGGAAACAAGGTATTACTAGGACGGGAAAATCCGGTAAATTTTGCTTAGAGGCCTTTTCATTCAGGCTTAAGGATCTTTTACGAGCCTAAAAATCTTCAGACTCGGGACCCACGGCTTAAAGTCCCTCCTGGAGGAGTTGCTCCTTGGATTTTTCCATTCTAAAAAATCCACCAAGCCCGGCCGGGTTTGAACCCGCGACCCTCGGGATCAGAGGCAACGAGCATAACCACTAGTCCACCGCGGCCGATTCGCTGTATAACCTAATGAAATAAATTACATACATACTATTTAGTAAACTATAAGCTAAAATGAAATGCACTGCTGTCCAAAAGTTAAGGATAATTAGTTCATTTGCCGACTTATTATAAAGCATTTGTCAGAATAATACAAAATTTGGTAAGGTATGTCACAGATAATTAGAAACATGGCACGAAAGAAACAATGGCATGAATACGTCATTCACTTGTCATTTTCACAACAAACGAAAACTGCATTTCAGAATTCGAACATAAAAGTTGAACAACAATGGTTCAAATGATTAGTATGGGGTGTTCAGGAGTTCGATGCTCAGCAAATTCCACTCCTCATGAAGAGCAATGTGAAGGTCTTGAAGTGTCCTCGGAGGAGGCTGACGAGATGCAATTTGTCTCCCTAAGGCATCCCATGCATGCTCTATAGGATTCATATCCGGAGACCTCGCTGGCCACTCCATACGCTGGATATCTTCCTCCTGAAGAAACTCATCCACCAGTTGTGACCTGTGAGGTCGGGCATTGTCATCCATGAATATGAATTCTGGACCCACAGCTCCCCTGAAAAGTCTTACATGAGGTTCCAGGATCTCTTCTCTATACCGCTGAGCATTAACAGTGCCACCTGCGAAGATGTGAAGCTCTGTGCGTGCATTTATTTATCATTATACCTCCCCATACCAGGAGACCACCGCCACCAAATGGATGTCTTTCCATGATGTTCATGGGGTTGTAACGAGTTCCTTGCTCCCTCCAGATAGTCACGCGATGCGAATCACAGTTCAAGCTGAATCTGGACTCGTCTGTAAATAGCACGCTGCTCCACTGATTTAGAGTCCAGTCGCGATGTTCCTGACTCCACCGTAAACGTGCTCTCTTGTTATCAAGGGTGAGTGGGACGCACACATACAGGCCGTCTAGCATACAGACCAGCAGCTCTGAGTCTTCTATAGACAGTTTGTCTGGATACTCTGTTACCTGAGGCGGCCGCAAGTTCTGAACTCAGTTGTCTGGCAGACATTGTTCGGTTTCTTCTTGCAGTTAACGCAAGATATCGATCCTGCTGAGGATTTGTAACTCTTGGACGACCTCCCACTGGTCTTCGCCTAACGTCTCCGGTCTCTTGGAACCGTCGCCATAACCTAGATATAACATTTTGTGGCACATTAAGTGCTATGGAGACCTCAGTTTGTGTCTGTCCTGTTTCTAGCCGCCCAATAATTCTACCCCGAAGCAGAGGGTCCAGATGTTGTCTTTGTGCCATTTTACTGCAATCTGTTCTTACACTACATCTGATTATATCATAACTCTCTTTAAAAATGAAGATTTATGGAACAGGGCTTAACTGCAACAATGCAATTTTCATTTATAATTGCTATTAATTTTTTCATTGTTGAAGAGAGATTATAATTTAGTATGTAAACTAAACTAAATGTACTGAGAAACGTTTTGATAAATAATTTTTACTCCTTGCTCCTCTTTAAGCATTTTGATTTTCCGTTTTACAAATTATCCTAAACTTTTGGACACCAGTGTAAATTACATACATACTATTTAGTAAACTATAAGCTAATCTGATGTACACTAAACTGACCCATCGGAAGCAAACAAAATTAAGTGATTGAACATTTATTTCTTAAAGTATGGTTTGGAATTAAATGCAAATGTTGGTCATTCACACATATGTCCTGCCATCTGGTGGATTTAATTTTATAAGCGTTCACGTATGCCAACTTCAATTCTAATAAAGTACTTTTAAAATAAATTGAGAGGAAAAGTAATAATTTGTGTACATAGATAAACATATTAAAATCCTTTATAAAAAAGTTTCAAGTATCGTTGCAAAACGTTTAAAATAGTACGAAATATTAGTAAAGTCAGAAAAAGTACCTAGAGCAACAGCATCATATGAAAATTATAGAATAAATTATTCTTTAGTTCTTAAATAAACATATGGTTGATGAAAATACAAAATTTTAGAATACTTCAGATTTTCGCCTGAGCAGTTTTATCAGATTTTGAATTTAATAGAAGACGAAATTTATGTACATCCATAATATCTCCGCGATACAATATTTACAGCTTTTATTTATCTCTTGATTAAGTTCAAGCCACAATAACTGTTTTTCTGCAAATCTCTGTAGGCCCAACTCCTTAATGCTCATATTGTATAGAACATGTATAGAACTCGATGATTTGCAACAAAACTATCTAACTTTCGTCGTTAAAATTGGAAAGTTATAAAACGAGTACTGTATTTTCGACATTTTGTCATAAAATCTTAGTTTGTTTTTAACAGTTACACGAATGAGTACGGGTAATATCTTCTATATTCTTTCTTTGCGCTGGCAAATTGCGTCCCGGATTCAAGTGATTTAAATACACGACGCGACATGTCAGCGCAAAATTTTTCGCGCCATCAATTTGCGTTGTAGATAAACCACATCCATTTAAATACTTGCGTAGTAGATAAACCATAGCATTATGGTACGACAGCGTGTCGCGCATGACGCGACGTAAACTCGCGTTTCGCTCGGCATAATGCTGGGTTCGCAAGGAGCGCATACGGTACAGCGCTTGTGTTTATGGAATTGTTGCCAGATGGCACGACATATATCCATCCATAGTAATTCTGCCCGAAGGCAGGTCCTTCACTGCAATCATAGCATTTTCATGCTATGCTTGCAGCTTTACTAGGGAATTGTGTAGGTGTGGTAGCTTCCAGTTGCTTTCCACACCGGTGAAGGATGATGATGATAATGATAAGGATGATGAAGATAAAGATTATGGCCATATGATTTCGGGGACCGTTTGGGCCTTAAAGTTTTCCTGACATTTGTCCTACAGGTGAGAAAAAACCCCGATAAAAACCTCACCCAGAAAAACAACCCCGACCGGGGATCGAACCCGGGCCCGCTGCGTGACAAGGCAGCACGCTACCTCGAGACCACAGCGGTGGACACGACGTATATGGGAAATCAAAATGACCAACGTTCATAATAAATTCACAAATGTGTTTACAAAAATGGTTTTACACAAACCTACCCTGCATAATCTAATGAAATAAATTACATACATACTATTTAGTAAACTATAAAGTAATCTGTTGTACACTAAACTGACCCATCGGAACCTAACAAAAGTAAATTGATTGAACATTTATTTCTTAAATATCTTTTGGAATTAAATGCAAATGTTGGTCATTCACACATATCTCCTGTCATCTGGTGGATTTAATTTTATAAGGTTCACGTATGCCAACTTCAATTCTAAAGAACTTTGAAAAATAATTGAGAGGAAAAATAATTTGTGTACATAGATAAACATATTACAATTATTTATAAAACAGTTTTAAGTATCGTTGCAAAACGTTTAAATTGTTCGAAATATTAGTAAAGACGGAAAAAAGTACATAGTGCGACAGCATCATATGAACGTTGTATGGAAAATTATAGAATAAATTATTGTTTAGTTCTTAAATAAATATATGGTTGATGATAATACCGGTACCAAATTTTAGAACACTTCAGTTTTTGGCCTGAGCAGTTTTATCGGGTTTTCAATTTAACAGAAGACGAAATTTATGTACATCCATAATATCCCTAAGATGCAATACACAATTTACAGCTTTTATTTATTTCTTGACTAAGTTCAAGCCACAATAACTCTTTTTGCTGTACATCTCTGACTCCTTCATGCTCATATTGTATAGAACTCGATAATTTGCAACAAAACTATCAAACTTTTGTCGTTAAAATTGGTAAGTTACAAAATAAGCGCTGTAATTCCGACATTTTGTCATAAAATCTTGGTGCGTTTTTAGCCTTCTTAGCAATGAGTGTGGATAGTAGCTTCTATATTCTTTGTTTGCGCTGGCAAATTACGTCCCGGATTCAAGTGATTCAAATACCCGACGCGACATGTCAGTTGTCTTCTTTTCAATATCTACGTCAATGATTTGATATCTGTCATCATTAAACAGCCTAATGTTCATGCCCTTATGTATGCCGATGATCTTGTAATTTGGACTTCTGCACCCAAAAGAATGCTTCAAAACGGATTGAACATACTTTGAATACAGTCCTAAAAGATCTGCACATATGATGTAAAGAAAACTCAATTACAGTCAATACATCCAAAAGTGCATGCCAGACATTTGCCACAAGCAACTGAAACCAAAAAAAAAACAACGCTCAGTTAGAAAATGTCCGTACATTCCAATATTTGGGAGTTATATTTGATTCCCGTCTCTCTTGGAATGAATATATCACTTATGTGACTGATAAAACCCAAAGCCGCCTTAACATATTAAAACGACTGGCAGGTTGCAAATGGGGTTGCGCTACTTCTGTGCTGAATCAGACTACAAAATATACATAAAACCAGTCATGACATATTGTTGTGGTTTGTTAATTACCGTTCCTCGTCACAATATCAACAAATTGGAGATAGTTCAAAATCAAGCCCTACGATTAATAACTGGTGCTGTTAGAACTACCCCCATAGACGCAATGCTACTATTTACTAACTACATTGAAATAGAAGCCAAAATCACTGAAAATGCACTGAAAGTGCATGAAAAATTTATACGGCTACCTAACATACCTTACTGCCCTCAAGATCAACACACCCCCAAAAGATTAAAAACACAAGAAGACATAATTGCAACATGCAGCAAAGAAAAAGAACATGCTTGATATCTCAACTAAATCTGGACAATTGCCCCCAATAGAAAACCCACTTGAAATTGTTAAAATAGAATTCGATCTCGACTTAACTCAAATTATTAACAAGTCAGAAACACCACCTGAATCCTACGCTCCATTGCGCTAGAAACCATCTCAACCCGATACCCAGCAGAGAGTTGGTTACATGTTTATACTGATGGATCCAAAATTAGTTCAAATGGAAATACAGGATCCGGAATCTACAGTGATCTGTTCGCAACATATATTTCACTTGGCAAAGATTGTGTCCCTTTTGATGCAGAGATAGAAGCCATTCGAACAGCACTTTTCCACCTCACATGTAGACCAGAATCCTTCTCTAATGTTGTTATCCTATCAGATTCACAAGCAGCAATTAGTGCAATTGCAAACTATTTAACAGCGGCTTATAACAAAGAAGTTGTAGAGTGCAGAAAATTCATCAACAGCCTTATTTGCTTCCAAAAGCGAGTTGCACTACAATGAATACCATCACACTGTGGGATCGCAGGAAATGAAGCTGCAGATCTTCTTGCAAAACGAGGCACTCAAATTCTACAAACATCCATGAAAGAAATTCCTTACCATAGATCTGCCACTTCTATCCACGCCAAGATAAAATCTGAATAGAAAGGACCAAAGAAAGCCAATAGAGAAACAAAATTGTTTCTGAAGTACCAGATTAGCCACGAAAAGAAGCTGTCGCGAAATTTCGGATTGCAACAGGACATGACTGTCTCGCTACCCACCTTCATCGTCTGGGAATATTGAACAATCCTCTCTGTATGCTGTGTAGGACTGATGCCAATATGGATTCTGCCCACCTACTCCACTGTTCTGCACTAACAACTGCTACACTCCATCAACGCTACTGGGAGGCAAGAGGGAAAATGATCTTACTACAAACCTCCTAATCTACTTAAGATGATTCTATTTATATTTTTACAGTGTTTTTATGTTATTGTTTCTTTTGTGTATAGTTATTATAAATATTTTAATAAGGTCTGTCATTTGGGTGAATCTGTATTTCAAGTGCCCTGCATTAAATAAATAAATATATAAACGGCCATTTAGAATAACTGTTGTAATCTGAGTGGTCATCCTACGAAGTAGTCCCACTTTATTTTCATATTTACGAGTAAAGTAAAGAAATGATAATTACGACTTAGACTTAGATCTGCTGAAATGAGATTTCTTCGGAGGACTGCAGGATACACACTACTAGATCACAAAAAAAAATGAAGACATCTTAGAAGAATTACACATGGAACCTTTAGAAAACAAAATTTCTGATTATAAGTCAAGATGGATGCAACATGTTCATCGAATGGAAGATCACAGAATACCCAAACAAATGTTAAGATATCAACCTGCAGGAAGAAGAAGACCAGGACGTCCACTCAAAAGACTTTTGGATGGTGTTTCTCTTGAGGCCGAAACAGGTCAACAAATGGCCTAAATTCGTGAATGTACTATGATGATGATGATGAAATATATAAATACATGTCATCGCAAAATTTTTCGCGCCAGCGCTTTGCGTTGTAGATAAACCACATCCTTCTAAATACATGAGGAGCAATTTTTGCGCTGGCGCTTTGCGTCGTAGATAAACCATAGCATTACCGCAAGGAAGTCTTTTAATGCAGATTCGTGCGCAATTCTAATTATTATTTTAGAAGTGTGGTATATCGCTGGTTAAAAGTGTGGTAATCGGTGGTTTATTATTGTTACGACGGCCATTTAGAATAACTGTTGTAACCTGAGTGGTCATCCTACGAAGTAGTCCCACTTTATTTTCATATTTACGAGTAAAATAAAGAAATGATAATTACGACTCGCAGGTAAATACATTTAATATAATATTTTATTAATACTTATTACAATTAGGTAGTGTTAAAGTGGGTAAATCAAAAGTTGGTCATCTCCCACCCAGCCTTGTTCTTTGTTTACAATAGACATAAAACTATAATGCATTCAACTATTAGACATAAAACTATAAATAAGTCAATGAGTATACAAATGGAAGAATTTTGGATGAACGAAATGGTCAAAATTTGTATAATTTTAAGTAATTTTTATGGTTTAATTTCAAAAATAAGTTAGGCTAAATTTGTCAATATGGTTAATATACTTACTTTTTTACCATATGCCTCAATTTCCAAACGCGTGGTAAGTATTTTAAGTTTATTTGTTAATGAACATTTAAAATTAGTGTAGATGATTTATATAAAAGTGCAGAATTAGTATTAATAATATAAATACTTGTTTTTGTTTCATTTTAAGCCTGCTAGCTGCAAATGGCAAGACTGGTCGATTGTCTACATCATTTATTAATGCAGTGAGAGGTTTTAAAACAGAGAGAGGTTTTAAAACATCAGTTTTCGAGAGGATTTTGCGGCGAATTTCAAAACCCAAAATTACGCCGTTTGATAGTATAACAATTGACGAAGGCCCATTTCCACCTTCCAGATTATGGAAACCACTTGGTTTTACAGTTCTTGTAAGTGTAGCTGGCTGAAGTTTACATTACCTTTACCTATGATTTTCCATACATTCTTGTATACTGATGCTTTTGTACTTTTCCGTCTTTACTAACTCTTGCTATTATTTTAAACGTTTTGCAATACTTATAATATTTTCTGAAAATCTTTATTTTGATTTTTACCATAAAGTCCCACAGAATAGCACTGTGCATGTGCGAACGTTTATAGAGTTGATGCTAGGTGGAACCACATATCTATGAAATTCGACAAAAAGTTAATAGAGTTGTTGCTAGATGGAACCATGTAGCCGTGAAATCGATATGACCAACCTTCACAATAAATTGCCAATGTTTATTAAAAATGGATGTACACTAACTTCCCCCTTCCTAACCTAACAAAATAAATGGGCAATCTTTCCATTAAGCGCAACGAGCATTTTTTTTTCTAAGTCCCAGACAGACACCACGCACATGTGATAACAAACGTGAAGCTGTTTATGGAATATTGCAATGCAGCCAACATTATACATGCTATTTAATGAACCTAAAAACTAACCTAATGCAATTTAAGTACTCCAACCTGTGAAAGACCAACCTAATGCAATTTAAGAACTCTAACCTGTGAAAGAATGCAATGCCCAAAAATAAATAATAAGTTCTCAAATTCGGAAGTACATACCCTATGTTGGCTGCACTGTTGTATAGAATATTCTTAAAAATCAATATGGCTGCCACATCTTCATGTTACGTATATAGTTAAATATCGTAGAAAAATATGGGGTGTTGTAGGGTTCAGGTCGCAAAAAATTTTCAATTCAATATCTTATTCCACTGATGCACTAAACACTTTTAAACATATTTAAACATCTTCCGATGTTGCAACAATCTTTTTTTTATATTTATATATTTACGTAAAACATGGTCGTGCTACATTGCTTACTTGCTACTCTCTGCTATTTTCCCTCTTCCTATGTTGTTCCAGCGTTGCCACCATCAACAACCCAAAATACTCCAGATGTTGCCAACCATTTCCACGTTCCCTGGATTTCACCTACGTTAGAGTAATTGATTTAGGTTTGGTTAGCTTTTAGGTTCCTTGCTTTTTAAATGTGATTCCATGTTCCCTGGATTTCACCTACGTTAGAGTAATTGATTTGTGTTACAGTAATTGATTTAGGTTTGGTTAGCTTTTAGGTTCCTTGCTTTTTAAATGTGATTCCACGTTCCCTGGATTTCACCTACGTTAGAGTAATTGATTTGTGTTACAGTAATTGATTTAGGTTTGGTTAGCTTTTAGGTTCCTTGCTTTTTAAATGTGATTTGATACGTAAAATAAATTACCTCTTCATGTCTGTTATTCTATGAAAAATTCAAAATATCGGACGGTTACCACGTAAAATATATTTCCACTAGTTCATTTCGTGTTAATTATACATTTTTAGGCAAGTTCTGGGAATTTTGTGTCAATGTTGGTCATACTGATTTCACATACATATACCGCCAACTGCTGGAGGTTGCATTTATCTACCTGGGATAATTGGAGCACTAGCGCATGCGCACTGTGATTCTATAGAACTTAGAAGAATTTTCTTGCCACGCGAAGTGTAGCATATCCAAAATATGTTCAAATAATCGTTAGAAAAAATTTAAAATTTGTTGTAAATGGTGGGAAATAATTTGAAAATAATACCCTGTTGGTGGATGCACGTGGTGTCTGCCTCGGACTTAAGAAAAAATTCACACTGTGCTTAATGGAAACATGAGCCAAATAAATTACATGCATATTATTTAATGAAGTGTACACTAACTTGGTCCCGCGCCTTAGCCGAATGGTTAAGGCAAGAAGCCTTGGCGCAAAGCTACAAGACTTGCACTGGTTCGAGTCCCCATGGGGAAGAAATTTTGGATATGCTATCCTTCAGGTCGGACGAAAATTTTTCTAAGTTCTATAGAATCGCAGTGCGCATGCGCTAGTGCTCCAATTATCCCAGGTAGATAAATGCAACCTCCAGCAGTTGGCGGTATCTCTATGAGAAGTCAGTATGACCAACATTGACACAAAATTCCCAGAACTTGTCTAAAAATGTATAATTTATTTTACGTATCAAATCACATTTAAAAAGCAAGGAACCTAAAAGCTAACCAAACCTAAATCAATTACTGTAACACAAATCAATTATTCTAACGTAGGTGAAATACAGGGAACGTGGAATCACATTTAAAAAGCAAGGAACCCAAAAGCTAACCAAACCTAAATCAATTGCTGTAACACAAATCAATTACTCTAACGTAGGTGAAATCCAGGGAACGTGGAATCACATTTAAAAAGAAAGGAACCTAAAAGCTAACCAAACCTAAATCAATTACTGTAACACAAATCAATTACTCTAACGTAGGTGAAATCCAGGGAACGTGGCGGGAAATGGTTGGCAACATCTGGGAGTTTTTGTGTTTTGTCTGTTGCTGGTGGCAACGATGGAACAACATAGGAAGTGGAGGGAAAATAACAAAGAGGAGGAAGTATGCAATGTAGCACTACCGTGTTTTACGCAAATATATAAATATGAAAAAAACTCGTTGCAACATTGGAAGATGTTTAAAATGTGTTCAAAAGTGTTGCAAAATGTTTTAAACGTGTTTAAAAGTGTTTAGTGCATCAGTGGAATAAGATATTAAATTCAAAAATTTTTGCGACCTGAAGTGTACAACAGCCAAAATTTTGGCTGATGTGTACAAACTGTCGCACACAATTTTCCATATAATATTCTTATGCCACTGATGCACTAAATACTTTTCAACCCTTTATAATAATGTTTGGTACTATTTTAAATTTTAAACATTTTGTAACTATTTTATGAACATTTGTTACGATTTTTAAATATTTATAAATTACGCGAATATTATACATCGAGTTCTACAGGCGTGGAAATGCTTCATGTAACATCCGCTAGGTGACTCACATTGCAGTTACCAACATTTGAAAATTATTCCATACCATATTTAGTGTTAGTGAACGTAAAATTGTCTTGTTAGGTTAGGAAATGGGATATTAGTTTATGTCCATTTTTTTTTTTTTTGCATTTGAAAATAAATAATATGCATGTAAATTGTTTTGTTGAGTTAGGAAGTGGGAAGATGGTTTACGTCCTTTTTTTTTTAGCATTAGGGAATTTATTCCCAAAGTTGGTAACTCCAACTTCAGAGCCATCTACTGGAAGCTACATTAACCATTACAGCAACTCGCACATGTGCACTGTGATTCTGTAGAACATAGAAGAATTCATGTGTGACGGTTTCTACACCTTAACCGAAATTTTTCTCATGGAATTTCGGCCATTAAGGAGCCAGTGCCCACCCAGCATTGTGAGGCATTTGGGCAGCTACAATAAGTAGCGACTCCAGGTTGAGAAGACCAGCTATGACAGCTGGGGAATCCGACATGCTAACCACATGTCACCCCTACACTGGCTTATGATCGTCTACCTCAGAATGACACACATGGACATGAGGCCAGCAGCCGGATGGTAGGCCTAGGGCCTTCAAGGCCTGTCGTGCCTGGAGTTTTTTGGAGTGCATTAATTTGTTCCATTGGAACCAAACAAAATGAAATTAATTTTCTTAAAATCATCATCATCCATGCAAGTATTATACCATGTGGCCTGTTATGGTCTCAAACGGGAATTTTCCATCCAGCAATCTTTTGCCTTAGGGCAGTAACAAAGCATGACTTTTGGAATTCTGTGAGATGGCATTCGTTGAAGATGGGCTTTCCAGTTCTTCTGGTAGTTTTGTACATGATGAAGAATGGGTTTTACATCCAACTCTTCCATAATTTCCTAATTTTTTTATGGTCCCACGGATGTTTCCATTAAGCGCAGTGAGAATTGGCAGATACCACGTGCATACGCCAGCAGATATGGTGGCGTGGTGTCTGCCTGGGACTTGGAAAACTTTCTCACTGCGTGTAAGGGAAAGCTCAACATTTTATGTCTGAAGACGAGGCAGGCTTAATACATATACATTTTGGGTCATTGTAGGTCTGAAATGGTGCGGCTTGTCTTTTTTTTTGTTCATTTTCAACATTTTAGCCTTTTTTAGGTCTTAACGGCTTTCTTTTCTTTTCTTTTCATTTTTTTTTGCAATTTTATCTTCTTTTGCCTACATTTGTACTATTTATATAATTCACGAATCCGCAGAGTCTTGTCTCAATTCCAACTTCTAAAAAAGTGCACCTGTTTTTACTTTCTAAAGACTTTTCACACTGCAAACACTTTTGTTCCGCGAGAAACAATTGAACCCTCACAAAAGGTCCCATTATTTTTAACCAGCCTACTGACCACTTGATTGATATCCATTGCGAGTTTGTTGAATGCATTCAAGGTGGAAATAATCGCTCATGCTAAATTCTCCAAGAACTTTCTTTTTAACGAACACAGAATTCTTTTTTCAAACTATGTTGAATTAAGAAGAAAATAAAAGTATTAAACAAGAAGCATTTTGACACACACACACATATATTTTTTTTTTTTTTGCAGTGTCCTGTATAGCTCGGGACCCAGCTCCATGTGTCTGAAAGGAATTTGCTGTCTCAGCTGTTAGTACTATGTGAAGCAGAGAAGTGTACCTCCTCCACTCCCCACACTTACCCCCGCAAACACACAGAGCTTGGACCCGAGCTGTATATTGCATTTCACTGGAATTTTGTACTTTTTCTTCATTTTATGGCTGTGGTATATAAACCGTCGCGCACAATTTTCCATCTAATATTCTTATGCCACTGATGTACTAAACACTTTTCAACCATTTATAATGTTTGGTACAATTTTAAACATTTTGGAACCATTTTATAAACATTTCTTACGATTTTTAAATATTTTTAAATTATGCGAATATTGTACATCGAGTTCTACAGGAGCAGAAATGCTTCATGTAACATCTGCTAGGCGACTCTCACATCGCAGATACCAACATTTGAAAAAAAAAATTTGAAACCATATTTAGTGTTAGTGTAAGTAAAATTAGTTTATACTTTGTTAAATAATATGCATGTAAATTGTTTTGTTAGGTTAGGAAATGGGAAGTTAGTTTACATCCTTTTTTTGTTTTGCATTTGGAAATAAATAATATGCATGTAAACTGTTTTGTTAGGTTAGGAAATGGGAAGTTAGTTTACGTCCATTTTTTTTAGCATTTGGGAATTTATTCCCAAAGTTGGTAATGCCAGCTTCAGAGCCATCTATCGGAAGCTACATTAACCATTACAGCAACTCGTGCATGCACACTGCGATTCTATAGAACTTGGAAGAATTCACGTGCGACATTCATTAAAAATGCAGTTGAAACAAAAATTATTTAATTTTAATTGCCTTTTTACGTCATTTTATCTGTTTTTAGGATATCTTCAGGTTGTTTTATTGGTCTTTTACAGACATTTTATAGGTCCTCAAATTGCGAGCCTTAGTTATTAGACGACTATGATGCGTGTATTCTGAAGACACCCAATTCAATTTTCAAGCTTTGGGTTCTGTGCTTTGCTGGTATATGGCATTATGTGGTACAGTTTTAATTTATGCATCACTTCGGCAGACCACTTTTCGTAAATGATATATTATTGTATAGTGTTATAGAGGCCTACTACGTGCCTCTTCAACATTTATAGTGCGGAGGGAGTAGCAATTTGATACAGGAGTCTGGTGCACAGTTTAACTAACTTACTGGCACTATCGAACCTGTAGGTTCATGGCCACGCAAACAGTGCTCTATATACATCCCTGAGCTAACATTTTCCAATCATCCCCTGTATAATCTACTTCCCTCAAATCATAGATAATGTTATTCTCCCACTTCATTCTTGGGTATTTTCCCACTGGTTTTCCTACAAGAATCTTCCATGCACCTCTTTCTTCCCCCATATGTGCCACATGTCCTGCCCATCACAGTCTGTGAGACTTAACTGTTCTTATTATATCTGCCTTCCTATACATATCATGTAGTTCACCTGTCTGTTCATCTCTTTTTTTGGTCCAAATTTTTTTCTAAGAACTTTATTTTCAAAGTCTCGCATTCTTCTTTCCTCCCATAAAGTAAAGTCCATTTTTCACATTCATATAATATAACGGGTAGAATAATAGTTTATATATTTTCAGTTTAACGTTTTTTGAAAGGAGTTGGGATGACAAGAGTCCCTGTAATGCATAGTAGCATGCATTTCCAGAATTGAGCCTATGTTTAATTTCTTTGTGCGTTGCATTCCTATTTGTGATTATTGTTCCTAGGTATTTGAATTCAGCCATTTCTTAAAATTTCCCTGATTTTTCATTAGCTGTCATTTTCCATTATATAATGTATTTCTATGTGAAACCATATATTTAGTTTTTTTTTTTTTGCTATTTAATTCCAGTCTTGGGAGTATGTCATAGCATACTGGTTAAGTGTGCTACAAACCGGAAGGACGAGGGTTCGAGTCCCGGTGGGATCAGAATTTTTAAACTAACCCAAACACTCTGGTGGCACCATGATCCTGGGGTCAACTCAGCCTCTTAACTGACATGAGTACTAGATGCTTGTGGGTAGAGAAGGCCATCATGCAGGGCTGACATAATGTGCCTACTGTATAAAAAGGTGCGAGCCTTAACATCCTACTACCCCGAAGATCTCTTGAGGCCGGTGGTGGGTTCATTTTATCAGGTTGGTGGGTACCGGGATTTGAACCCGAAACCTCCCAAAAATGATTATCAAAAGTTACTAGCTTGGGATATAAAGAGAGCTTATATTCGTGTGGCCATGAATCTTTGGGTTCGATAGAGCCTGACAGTTATCGAGGTCCGTGATGGAAAATGAAGATCAGGGGAACTGAAGTATTTATTTGATTGCTCAAGAGAAAAAAATGTGTTGCTAATTGTTGTGGTTCGCCACAGTGTATCCAAGTAAGAAAGGCAGATGAAACTTTATTGTGTACTCAGAGTAAAAGGTACCTCGAGCAGAGGAACATAAATTTATTTCAATCTGATTATTTTAATAGGAGAGTGATTCGATATATAATTAGGGAATTTTATAAAAAACAGAAGACAGTTACAAAAGTTTTCAAATTCCTTGAAGTTACAAACATATATCGGCTTTTGTTGGGAAGTAGACACATTAAGGAAACTTGAAATGGAACATACATTCGTCATATCATTAGGAAGAAAATTGTAGTACATTGAGGTTAATTTATTTCAGATTACATTAATTTGATGCATTAAAATGAATAATATTTAAATTAAGGTTTATTTTATCACAATACGACAATTTAGCATCAGGGTTCAAGTTATTATTTCCAAATCGCAGAAGGGGTGGGTGATCGTGTTTATAATGGAATGAAGAAGTATTTTAGTAAGATCTTCATTATGCCCCTCGTTGTGGCGACAATTTTGAAAAAGTAATTCTTTTCCCATATTGTGGCGATGTTTTGAAGCAGCTAACTCTCTTCATGCCCGATGTAGTAACATTTTGATTTTTGGTAGAGCTGGATTCTCTTCTCAAGGTCGAAAGTTGATACACAAGATAGGAAAACACTTTAAAAATCACTAATAACTGATTCTTGTAGAAATAGTTGTAAATTTATTTACTATTTAATTTCCCAGCATATCAAGTAAATATAGGTGGTATTATTCTTCACCGTCAATTAAAATTAAATTATTTTCTTTTCTTGAATCAATTATTCTTCTTGTATTAAATATCACAATTTATCAGGAGAGCTGTTATTGCTTCTATCCTTGATGAAAGTTATATGCTGACTGACTAGAGTATTTCTGTTATAATTTTAAAGAACATTATTACATCACATGATGTTAGGTTTAAATTCTATTGGTTAATATAATTTTAAATTTGATTTGTTAAATCAAAAAAGTTAATTGTTTTAACACCCAATCAGAATTTAGTATACTTTCATTTAAAAATATTAAGCAGGTGTTCTTATTATAGTTATAACAGAAAGCTTTATACTTCAGACAACAATGACTTAAAACACAATTTTAAAAGCATTATTTAGAAAGACTGTTATATAATACAATTTCTTTAATTGTTACTGAGACATTTTTATTCAACAATGAACAACAATTAATTATTTAGATGTTTTTCTTTATTTAAGTTATATTTAAATATTAAAAGAATTTTAAAATATAAAATTATTAACTTAAACTTTCATTGTTTTTATTATTAATTTCATACATCTCAATGATGGATAAATCATATTTAAAGAGAAAAATTATACGCTCAGACCGGGACTTGAACCCGGGACCCTTGGTTTTCTAGTCCAAGTGCTCTACCATTTGAGCTACCTGAGCTCAGGTAGCTCAAATGGTAGAGCACTTGGACTAGAAAACCAAGGGTCCCGGGTTCAAGTCCCGGTCTGAGCGTATAATTTTTCTCTTTAAATATGATTAAACTTTCATATTTATTATGATATTAAAATCCTGCTATAAAATGCCCCTGATGATTTTTGTTTAGTTTCCGCTAGGAAGAACAAAAGAAAAATGATCATTCCCAAGAAATATTAATGTAATCAATCAATTTTTTTTAAAGTAACTTACCTGCTTGGAATAGATATACATTTACATATACATACAATGAAATTAATACTTAAAATATTTTCATTTTTCCTGAAAGAGAAGTAGGCCTACATTACATTGATAACAATGCCATACATCTTTCATTATAGAACATTTTTTTTCATACAATTTCAAATTATTACAAATGCATCTTGTTAAAGGTACACTCACATTATTCTAATTCAACATATTTCTGTTACATTCATTTCACATATGCTATTTTACATAATATAACATTCTCTTTTCAGCAACATATTTTATTTTTTTATTTATTTTTAATAGTAAATATCAACTTGTCTTTTTAAATTACATATTTCAACTTTTTCTTCATTAGATCTCACGCTACATATCTCAGATTTTTTTTAGATCTCAACTTCTTTTTCATTGGATCTCATGCTACATATCTCAATTTCTTAATTAGGGGTACAAATTTAGAATCAAGTCGTCTGCTTGTTTTCTAATGCTAAGCAGAATTGGTCTGCTTTTGATCTTAATCGGTTCGTGTTCCATGACCTTGAACGAGTATTCAAAACAATTGCACAATCCAGGCTTCTTTGAGAATGAATTTTTATTTTTCATCAAAATACCATATAATCTACCTTTCTGTTCTGAAATTCCATGTGTATTGGCTACCTTATCTCTTATCTGTTGGCAAAAATCATCTTCCTCGTCATCTACCATGCACATGAGAAGAGGAATTTGTTTGTTTTCTATACAGTCAGCACATTCATCATCTACACACTTATAATCATTAATACTATTTAATAAATATTCAACTGTGGAATTATCACACAGGAATTCATTATTATACACATGAATATCTCCATTCATGGTTTCTTGGGTCATATCCCCATCTTCATTATTTCTATCACATTCTTCTACATTTATGTTTTCAATGAAAATGTGCTCATCTTTTACCAAATTTTCTTGTCTACTAATATTCTGAATCTCATCAAATTCTCTGGCAAATGGCACAACAATTTTATTATTTGTCTTGTTACTTATATATTATAATTATATATTATAATTCTCAAAATCAATGATAGCTCTGTACTGATCTAACATGTCGCATCCAATTAACATATCACATGATAAGTAAGGTGATATTAAACAAATAACTTTAAATTTAGTCAGACAGATGTTTACTTCTAATAAACATTGAAGTCTAATAGGTAACTTCTTCTTTCCAATAGCTAGGGTGCAGTATACTCCACAAATTCTTACTGTATTGATCTTATTTCCTCTAGAAATTAGGGTATTGTAAAATTTCTGGTCAATTATTATGTTAGAACATCCACTGTCTGCAATACCAATAATCTCCAATCTGCAAATATTTAATTTTAGCTTAGGTGGACGATCAATAATATTCATTTCTCTAGTACATGTTCCATCTAATTCTTCATTCTCCTTGGAAATGTTTATACTATTAATACTTTCTCCTTTATTACCATTATCATTCTTAATGCTAACCATATCTGTTGGTTTAAATTTTGATAAAATTTCTACACGATCGAAGCTATTGTTGACCCCTAATTTTAGACAAGTTGAGATATGCAACGGAGTCCCTGACATATCTAATTGGCATTTAAATTCTGAGGTATTCTATTCCCCTCAGCTTCAACTCTGTTGTTACCATTTGTTAACACAAACTCAGAATTATTAATTGTATTAGGATTTATTCCAGTATCATTATGTCTTAAATCATTTTCATTTGAGTGCTTGTATTATTTATACATTCTTGCCTACCAAAGTATCCTTCTCTTTCGTTATTGTAAGAGTATCTATTAGAATAACTATTACGTCTACATTTCCTTCTATGGGGTGATGTCCAATTTCTATCATTACCTTCCCCAGAACTTTCTACATTCATAAAGTTAATTTCTCTCCTATCATGTTTATCTTTCAAATCTAGTATCTTTTGTTCTACCCTGACTTGATTTAGATTACATTCAATTTTTAATTGTTCAAATCTTTCTTCTACCCTAACACCAAATATTTCAAATTTATCATTCATTTCTTTCCTAAGTTCCAAATTATTTTCATCTATTTTCTAAGTTTAGAATTATCACTTTTTAATTCTTCCCTAATTTTAGAATTTTCACTTTTTAATTCTACAAACATGGTTTTAATCATTATCATAATATCATTCAAAGCTTGACTATTATCATTATTAACAGATTCGCTTGTCGGCATATTACTGTCACTATTTACATTATTTCCCTCTGCGTTCGTTGCCATTTCGATATTTCTATATAAAATTTTCCTATTTCTTAAAATCACATAAATGCACTTTAACTATTTCACTATTAAAATTTATATTTACTTACATTCGTCGCTTTGTACTAACTCCGATCTTGTGTATAGGCACCTGTTTTGATTTTCCCACGATGTTTCTCGTTCCTTGATGTATTAGATTCTTGAAGTTCCAGAATGTGTGATGAATCTAGTTAAATGATGGTGATTCAAGTTGTATGATGATACAGGTCCCGCGTTGGAAGCGTCATTTTGAAGAAGTATTTTAGTAAGATCTTCATTATGCCCCTCGTTGTGGCGACAATTTTGAAGAAGTAATTCTTTTCCCATATTGTGGCGATGTTTTGAAGCAGCTAACTCTCTTCATGCCCGATGTTGTAGTAACATTTTGAAGGATTAGTGTCCCAAAAAGAATTACTGGTTCAGGTTGGGTTTGATTTTCGGTAGAGCTGGATTCTCTTCTCAAGGTCGAAAGTAGATACACAAGATAGGAAAACACTTTAAAAATCACTAATAACTGATTCTTGTAGAAATAGTTGTAAATTTATTTACTATTTAATTTCTCAGCAGATCAAGTAAATATAGGTGGTATTATTCTTCACCGTCAATTAAAATTAAATTATTTTCTTTCCTTGAATCAATTATTCTTCTTGTATTAAATATCACATTTTATCAGGAGAGCTGTTATTGCTTCTATCCTTGATGAAAGTTATATGCTGACTGACTAGAGTAATTCTGTTATAATTTTAAAGAACATTATTACATCACATGATTTTATATTTAAATTCTATTGGTTAATGGTCCATTAAATACCAGGTTTAAATTTGATTTGTTAAATCAAAAAGTTAATTGTTTTAACACCCAATCAGAATTTAGTATACTTTTATTTAAAAATATTAAGTTAAGCAGGTGTTCCTATTACAGTTATAACAGAAAGCTTTATATTTCAGACAACAATGACTTAAAACACAATGTTAAAAGCATTATTTAGAAATACTTATATAATACAATTTCTTTAATTGTTACTGAGACATTTTTATTCAACAATGAACAACAATTAATTATTTAGATGTTTTTCTTTATTTAAGTTATATTTAAATATTAAAAGAATTTTAAAATATAAAATTATTAACTTTCATATTTATTATGATATTAAAATCCTGCTATAGGAGTTGAGAACTGTCGTACTCCGCTAAATTGAAAATTAGATTTATTATTGCAGAATTATCTTATATGTAGGCCTATATATTTGATTTTATATTCAAGTGTCCTTCAATACAACTAGATTACAGGGGATTTATCTAATCTCCATTCCATTATTTAGATACTAGTGGGTATTTTCACATCTTTGTACTTGAAATCTATATCAATGATCATTTTAATTATGTATATATATATATATATATATATATAGTCCACTGCTGTGGTCTTGAGGTAGCATGCTGCCTTGTGATGCAGCGGGCCTGGGTTTGATTCCCAGTCCAGGCTTCTGAGTTAGGTGTTTTTGGGGTTTACCTCACCTGTAAGACAAATGCCCGGAAGCTTAGGACCCAACGATCCCCGGAAATCATCCGGACATCATCATTATCATCTTCATAATTTCACCAGTGTACATGTACTAGTCGACTATCAAACAGCAATCTCAGTGCAACAATTGAAGTCCCTACCGCTGACCAATCAGAAGACAGATGTAACGTACAGTCGACTAGACCATCAAACAGCAATCTCATTGGAGCAATGGAGGTCCCTACTGCTGACCAATCAGAAGGCAGATACAACTTGCGAACACATCGCGGTGAACGTATAAATAAGACAGACAGTGGACAGAATTGCCAGTCTCAAGACAACCCTTGAGGATGCCAGACAAAGTCTCTGGCGAAACGTCGGGGTTCCACTGAGATTGCTATTTGATAGTCTAGTCGACTATCAAACAGCAATCTCAGTGCAACAATTGAAGTCCCTACCGCTGACCAATCAGAAGACAGATGTAACGTACAGTTGACTAGACCATCAAACAGCAATCTCATTGGAGCAATGGAGGTCCCTACCGCTGACCAATCAGAAGGCAGATACAACTTGCGAACACATCACGGTGAACGTATAAATAAGACAGAGAGCAGACAGATTGCCAGTCTCAAGACAACCCTTGAGGATGCCAGACGCAGTCTCTGGCGAAACGTCGGGGAACTACAAGCCTCACGACCACGGCCTACAGCCCGAAAATCTTCTTCAAGATCATCATAGCAACTCCGGCCGTGAAAGTCTATGTGAATACGTTGGTAATACTGATTTCACTGATATCTTGTGCAAGTTACATGAAGCATTCGTGCATTTGCACTGTGGTACATAACAGTGAGCTACATGATCTTTATGGGAAACCAGATATAATAACAGTTAAGTCTCATACACTGGGATGGACAGGACATGTGGCACAAATGGAGGAATGAAAGAGGGGCATGGAAACTCTATAAGGGAAACCAGCAGGTATGCCAAAGGAGAACCAGTAGGTAGGTCAGGAATGAGGTGGGAGAATTTGCCTAACATTAACCATGATTTGAGGGAAATAGATTCTACAGGGGATGATTTGAAAACATCTCCTTAAGATAGAGATGTATGGAGAGCTTATGTCTGCACGGCCATGAATCTATGGGTTTGATAGAGATGGGTCAGTTAGTTATCCTATGCAAGGTGGCAGTCTATAAATCATGGAATGGATACTAATTACTAACTATATCAATACTAATTCATACTTACCACATAACATTCATGCTAGTGACATGGTTATCAACATGTTTATTCATGAAGAATGAGTAATTTTTTATATCTTACCTCATAGTTTATGTTTTCTTTAAACACGGGAACTAGAGTTTTCAAAAGAAGCATCCCTTCCATTTTCAACTGACATGACTACCAGTTGTAGTCGATTGAAAATGCAAGGGATGTTTCCTTTTGAAAACTAAAGTTCCATGTTTAAGAAAAAAATAAACTATGATGTAAGATATAAAAAATGACTCGTTCTTCATGAATAAGAACCTCATAATGTTATTTCCCATATTTAACTATAAATGTTTATTCATGTTTCTGCTATAGCCAGTTGCTAATATGTTTTTTCAGGGTAGGTAGATTAGATTAGATGGTACTTGGTGACTAATTTTTAGTTAGCTTGTGTCTCGTTAGTTGGGTATTTTTTTAGCACTGATGACAACATTTTGATAATAAGTATATTTTAGGTTATTTTTATGGCAAATTCACATTCAATTTTCAGGCATTTTCTAATTTTTTTGGGAAAAAACCACAAATTCTAGAGGAAATATTTACATAAATTATAATATAATATATTTTTTATTTTAATTTATGTAGACTGGCTTGCATAAAATACCTTTTTGGTATTAACAAGCTAGTAGTTTACTAGGTGTCATTCCTTTAGCCTTACTGAACCAAATGTGACCTAATTATTAACTTAGGACAGATATGATGTGAGTGTGCCACCCACTGCACTATATGCATAGATGGTATCAATGTGGTGTCTTTCCCTCCCCCCCCCAATTTATGCACAATTGACATATATGATATGAACTTCTGTTGTGCATAGATAGGTGTGTGTGTAAGTGTTATATGAGGGATGATGATGATGAGAAGAAAAATGGTGAAAGCCAGTGCCAGCCAGCTTAAGCCTATTTCTCTAGAAAAGCTCCAAGGGGACTGCCAAGCTTTATATCCAGATGAATTACTATCAAAGTGCCACATGCTTTATCATGTGTACTATGGTGGAATAAGGAATTTAATTCAAATACCTGGAGCATAATCTAGAAATTAAAAATAGTACACCTCTATCCCCATTTAAAGATTTTAGAATTAAAATTTCCAACCCCGCCAGGTATAGATTTCAGGCCTGCTAGTCAGGAAATAGGCACGCCATCACTGAGTTAGCAGAGAAGACTTCTGTCTTTCCTATTCTTATTTTTTTCATACATCAGATGCTGTTGAAGGATTTTCAGAAAAGTTAATAGATGAAATATAGCTAAGAGAGCTCTCAAATGAGCAATCCTTAATGGGAATGCAAAACGTAAAGCAAGAAAATGCAATTGATGGTATTGGAACACACATACCCTATGATGATAGTCACAATAAAATCTGTCCTACTTGACTTGTCCGATTATCACCTGCTATAAATGTTTATACGAGGGCGGATCGGAAAGTAACGCACAATAATTTTTTTTCTGCCTTGGTATTGCAGCTAGAATGTTGAAATTTCACAGAGATATAGTTTGAAGTTTTCACTACAGATGGTATTTTTTTCTCAGGTGCACCTCTTGCGAGAGAAGCTTGAACTATGCAACAAAGATGGCGCGCATGCTACAGTCGTCCACCTGTGAGGAACAGAGAAGTGTTGTTCGATTTTTGTGGGCCAAAGGGCATAAACCCAGTGAAATTCACAGGGACATGCGTGGCGTGTATGGGGATGATTGTATGGACCGTAGCAATGTCTCCAGGTGGTGCACATTCTTCCAAGAGGGACGCATGAACCTTAGTGATTCGCCACGCTCTGGCCGGCTGACAGCAGCAATCCCGCAGAATGTCAGAGGCATTGAGGCGGCAATTCTGAATGACCGGCATGTGCAACTGCGAGCCTTATTGCAGAAGTTCAACATTTCCTATGGTGCGGTGTACGATATTGTTCATGAAAATTTGAAATTCCGTAAAGTTAGTGCTCGCTGGGTGCCTAAGAACCTGACAGACGACCACAAGGGCTAGCGAATGATGGCAAACTTGGAAAAATGTGTTGAGAAAGTTGGTGACTGTCGAAAAGTAGGTAAAAGATGTAAGTTCATTTGTGATTTTTTTTTCCTTTTTTTTTTTTACTATTAAACTTTTTTAAAAAAAATTATTGTGCGTTACTTTCCGATCCGCCTGGTGGACGACTGTAGCATGCGCGCCATCTTTGTTGCATAGTTCAAGCTTCTCTCGCAAGAGGTGCACCTGAGAAAAAAATACCATCTGTAGTGAAAACTTCAAACTATATCTCTGTGAAATTTCAACATTCTAGCTGCAATACCAAGGCAGAAAAAAATTATTGTGCATTCCTTTCCGATCCGCCCTCGTATTCCAACATAACCTCCTGTAACATTATCATCACTTCAGGGATTATATAAAATCATTCTTACATTGATGTTTTTATTATTAATTTAACATTTCTCAATGAAAGATAAATTAAATTTGAAGAGAAAAATTTTCGCCTAGACCGGGACTCGAACCCGGGACCCTTGGCTTTCCGGGCCAAGTGCTCTACCAACTGAGCTACCGAGGCGAGTTACGATCTAGATGCAAATTTTTCTCTTATATACGTTGTAATTCCCTATCGCCAAATGCTTTTGAAACCATTGTTTCTATCTTTGCAAATGGCGGCTTCTTAGTTAAGAAGACATTTATTGGAAATTTAACATTACTTTAAAATTTAATTTATCTTTCATTGAGAAATGTTAAATTAATAATAAAAACATCATTAGAGGCCTTACTGGCTTTTAAAGTAATGTTAAATTTCCAATAAATGTCTTCTTAACTAAGAAGCCGCCATTTGCAAAGATAGAAACAATGGTTTCAAAAGCATTTGGCGATAGGGAATTACAACGTATATAAGAGAAAAATTTGCGTCTAGATCGTAACTCGCCTCGGTAGCTCAGTTGGTAGAGCACTTGGCCCAGAAAGCCAAGGGTCCCGGGTTCGAGTCCCGGTCTGGGCGAAAATTTTTCTCTTCAAATTTAAAAAATTTCATTCTTACATTACTTACTTATAGTAAAGTGATCCCACAACAGGCCCGAAGGCCCTTGGGGTAGTAGGAGGTTAAGGCTCCCACTTTTTCTAGACAATCGGCACTTTATGTCAGCCCTGTGTGACAGCCGCCTTTACTGCCAGAACAAGCGTCTGGTACTCATTTCCGTTAGAGGCTGAGTCGACCCCAGGACCATAGTGCCGCCAGAGGGTTTGGGCCAGTTTAAAAATCCTGACCCCAACGGGACTTGAACCCTCGACCCTCCGGCTTGTAGCTCAGTGCCTTAACCACTACGCTACGGCGTGCCCCTTTCTTACTTATACAATAACCAATAAAAAAAATAGTTCCATTATTTCTTTTTATTATTTGTCTATATTCAGAAGTTTTTCTCTTTTTCTTATAATTTTGCAGGTTTGCTCTGGAACTTTTGTTTGTGCGGCCATATGGCAGTATGAAAATATGAGAGCAAGAGCTATAGCACTTATGAAACAACGTAGTTCTTGGATCCAAGATAAATATCATAATAAAAAAAAAATTGATTCATGGTGGAATGGACTTACTGAAGCGGACAAAATTTTCTTACCTATATTTTTTTTAAACTGCTGGGCTTTTTCTGCATGGAGATTTCCACAACTTCAAGGAACTATGCTGCGATATTTTTGTTCAAATCCAACTTCTAGTGAGTAATTGTATAATTATTATTTTGAATGTATCTTAACTTAGAGTAGTCAGTAGTTTACCACGATATACCATTTGTTATATTGCAAACTTTGCCAAAGTTATCATATACAATATTATTCAAAATTATACCAAATAAACACGTATTATATTATTCTTATATGGACTATAAAAAAGTCTATATGTTAAATGTGTCATGGAGGCTCATGATGGATCTAAATGCAATGATTTCATATCATAAGCCATGTAATTTGACTTTGCCACCAGGAATATTCCCAATACTTAATTTGTATTAATTTGGAGCCAATTTTTTTTATCTACCAGGCTGTTTATGACATTTCTGGCATTCTCTCTAAACAGCATGGGAGAATTATAACCCATTATTGAGGTTGGTGTGCCTATAAGGTGGAGTTATGTTATTCCAATGGTATAACGAGTGATAAATGATAACGAAATAATAGAAAAGTCCTTAAAATCTGAACTATATAAAGTCAAATAAAAAAAACAAAAAATGCAAAAATCATTGTAGCAGTATGTGAATAATTACCTGTGGAAAAAAAAAAAATATATATATATATATATACACACACACACACAGGATGTAACAAAACTGTATACAGCTGGGTAATTCTTGACAGGCACGTTTCGTCGCGGGGGTGAACACTAAGAATCTTAGTGACTTAAATTCTGTCAAGGACCCAATCTCTCGGGGTATAACGAGGGCCCCTGCCCAGGGATATGGGGAAGACCTCTACGGTTGGATCGGCAAAAAGAACAAGCTTCAATAAACGCGAGACAAGCAGAAGAGGCAGCCCTCCACCTGGGGTTTGTACAGATGGAAGCATGTTCAAATGCTTTGAGGTGGCAGCATCACCACTGGACTACTCGGCAGCAGGCCGGTTACCTGCTACAAGGAATTATAAAAAAAACTCGAACTCCCCAAAGCAATATTTGGACAGATCGAACGACAACGACCACAGCAAAACTAAAGGATAAATGATTAGGAAAACTGACAAAAGTGAACATATCTACCTGGAATGTTAGAGGCTTATCATATAAAAAAGAAATCTTAGAAAAAGAATTATGGACATCACAAATAGATTTAGCAATAATTAGCGAAACAAAAAAGAAGTTAAAAGGATCAGAAGAACTAGAGAAATACATTTTTATTTATAGTGGAGTTCAACAGAATAAACGGGCATCTGCAGGTATATCAATATTTGTAAAAAAGGAATGGAAAAATAAAATACATGGGTATACGTTTGTTAATGAAAGAATAATAACATTAAGAATGAAACAAGACAGAGGTTACTTAACAGTGATTGGGATATACGCACCAAATGAAGGGAAGAAAGAAGAAACTGAAGAATTTTATGAATAATTACAGAACAGAAAACAATCGATAAAGTTAATTCATATGACTACATTTTAATATTAGGGGATTTTAATGCTACAGTGGGTAATCAAACAATTCCAGGAATAGTAGGAAACAAAGGTGAAAATACAATAACTGAAAATGGAAAAGAACTCATACATTTGTGTGAGTACAATGATTTACGAATTATGAATACTTTTTTTTAACATAAAGATATTCATAAATATACTAGATGCGAAAGAAACTCTCAAAGTATTATTTAATAAATTAAGGTAGAATATTTTTATCACTCACCTCATATTGTTCTTCTTATTTGATTATAAACTAGTTTCGGAACATAGTTTCTGTTCCATCCTCAGTATCATCACGACCGTTGTTCTGTCGTCTTGAAGAGTTGTCCTTCTCTCCTTCCATTGGCTGACTGAAAAACCTCGAAACCAGGTCATTCTCACCGGGAATTTCAAAGTTCATTAATTTCTTCTTTTCGCTCTTTTGAATGTAGATCTTTTCCCAAACAGTAAGTTCTTTTGGTTTTTCTATTTGTTTTAATAATTTTGCTTCTTTCTCGATAAGATGTTTTTCAGACCATGCATGGGCAGCCACTGCAGATTTTTCTACTTCCCCTTTCTTGACATTCCTGAGATGTTCTTTTACTCTAGTTTTCAAATTTCTTTTAGTTTTTCCTATGTAGAATTTCTCACATTCTTCACATTTAATTTGATAAATCCCTGATTTGTTTTCTTCTTTAATTTTCTCATTCTTATTAGGTCTAATCAGTCTACTGATGCTGTAGTAATTTTTGGGTGCTAACCTTATGTTGAAATCTTTAAAAAAATTTTGGAACTTGTGGTGTTTTAATGGATGATATGTGATTTTTCTAAATTTTACATTATCTTCTTTTACTTTTAGAAGAGTGCTTTGATTAATAAATTTTTGTCTTTTGAACTTGTTTATTTTTTTGAGTATCATTTTTATAGCAAAACCATTTTTCGTGGCTACGTTGATTATGTGTTCTTTTTCTTTTTCATAATTTTCTTTCTTCATTGGTATGTTCACTAATCTATGTGTCAAACTATTGAAAACTATTATTTACTATGTAATTGCAAATTCCACATATTGAAGATACTAGAGTATTCAGAGGTCCAGACATTAGGACAGATCATTTTCTAGTAAAAGCAATACTTAAATTACCAACAAGATGGAAGAAATTACAGAAAAAGGGAAATATTACTGAAACCTTTAAGGTACATTCATTAAGAGAAGATAGTATAAAAATGTTATATCAAAATAGATTGAATCAATTAATGGAAGAAATGCCAATAAGCTTAAATATAAATTTAGAATGGCAGAAGATAAAAGCAATTATGTTACAAGCTGCAGAAGAAGCGCTAGGTAAAAGAAAGAAAAGATATAAAAAGCGTGGTCTTAAAATTTGGAATTCGGAAATAGCAAAACTTATTGAAGAAAAGAAAGAAGCTTATTTGAACTATTTACATAATGAAAGTACGGAAAACAGAATAGAATATAAAAAGAAATGTGCCATTGTTAAGAGAAACTCGGAGGCTACAAAGGCAAAGTTGGGATAAATATATTTCTGATATGGAAAACGATCTTCATGGCAGACAAAATTATGCTTATAAAATCTTAAGAGAGATAAATAAAGATGAAAACGATAAACTTAATTTTAATCCAATTCATGAAAAAAAATTGGCTACAATACTATAAAGAATTATGGAGCCATAATGACAAAGAAGAAAGTAACATATTAATTATGGAAAGTGATTTAAGTGTTGATTCCATAACAATAGAAGAATTTACTGAAACAATAAAGAGCTTCAAAAACAAAAAATCACCTGGATTTGATAGAATCAATATCGAACTTATTAAATGCGGATCTCAAGCTCTTATATATAGGATATTAAACTTCATAAATATCTGTTGGCAATATGGCTGTATACCTGAAGAATGGAGTGAAGCTATTGTTATCCCTATATATAAAAAAGGTGACAGACATAACCCAAATAACTACAGAGATATAAGTCTTTTGGGAACATGTAGCAAAATCTATGCTAAAATATTATCTAGAAGAATCGGAAAGATAAGTAATCAAATTATTTCAAATGAACAACATGGGTTCAGAAAAGGCCGCTCTACAATTGACTATCTTTTCACTCCAACAGTTGATAGAAAAAAGAAGAGAATTCAATCTTGAGACACACATTGTTTATTGACTTTGAGAAGGCTTTTGATAAAATTATGCGCTCTAAATTATGGGATATACTAAATCATAATGGATATCCACCTCATCTAATTAAAGCTATAAAAAGTTTATACGAAAATACAAAAAAAAAAGATAAAGGAAATGGTCCTGGAGAAACTTGCGTAGAAATCAACAATGGACTTCGACAAGGTTGCCCTCTTTCGCCAATACTTTTTAGTATATATTTAGATGATATCATTAGTACATGGCGAACTTTTTTAGATGAAGATTTTATGATAAACGGTACGAAAATGAACTGTCTTTTATTTGCAGATGACCAGATCATTGTAGCTTCCTCAGAAAATCAACTACAAAGATCAGTTTATAAATTATGGAAACTAATAAACAATTATAATTTAAATATATCAACAGAGAAAACAAAGTCAATGGCATTTATTGGAACTCGGCATAAAAGGACAAAAATTGTAATTGGAGCAAACATAATTGAACAAGTAACTTGTTTCAATTATCTGGGATGCATGATCTCATACCAGCAAAATTTGGACATGGAGAAGAAATTAGGAAAATTTCAACAGATATGTGGTTCAATAAGAAGACATTTGAGAAATAAGACCACAAGGGAAACTCAATTAAAATTTTACAAAACAGTAGCCGTTCCAACATTAACATACGGGTCTGAGACTTGGCCTTTAACGATCTCTGATAAAAATAAAATTGAGACAATAGAAATAAGATTTCTCAGATCAGTTGCAGGTGTATCTCTTAAGAGATCAAAAGAGAAGTCAAGATATCAGAGATGAACTACAAATCTATAATATAAACGAGAGAATACACACAAATAAACGTAATTGGTTTGAACATATACAAAGAATGCCAAATAATCGTTTATCAAAACAGCTGCTTCATTATAGGCCGAAGAAATGTAGGAAGACCAAAACGTCATTGGAAAGAGACCTGCACCTGCAGCATGTAGTGTACCGGGGAGCAGAACGGGCCAACAGGCCCATACCTTGAAGATGATGATGATGTAACAAAACTCAAAGGTAAAAATTCAGGAATGGATTCTTCATATTAAGAGAAGAAAAGTCTAGTACAACATGGGTCTGGAAATGTATAATTACAGAGTTATTTGAACTTTTAAGAATGTTAGTAAACCACTTGAAAATCGATATAATACTCACTTTCCCAGCTCACTGAAAACAGACTTCAGACAAACCAGTCACTTACGGCTAAATAACCTAAACATGGCAGGAAATCATTTGCAGGTGCTAACAAGTATTCAGGTGGAAAACAATTTTATTCACAACATGTTTCCTTATTTAGAGCATGATGGAAAGAAGTGTGTTTTGATTGGTTTACAGTGTACTGAGAATGTATTGTGTCTGTTTTCAGTGCTTTACTAACATTCATAAAAGTTCAAATAACTCTGTAATTATAAATTTCCAGACACATATTCTACTAGACTCTTTTTTTTCTTCTCTCAATATGAGGAATCCATTCCTGAAATTTTGCCATTCAAGTGCCTTCAAATTTAATGAGAGTTGAGGTAAAAGTAACCAAAAATATGCCATATTAACAGTGAAAGACGTCTAGAACAAAATTAACCACCTTTTAAAAACACTGAAACTAAAAAAATATAGTTGCTGAGTACCTACCTAATCTAACCTGAATAAACATGTTGGCAATTGGCTGTAGCGAAAATTTGAATAAGATCTTTAGAGCTAACGTGGATTTCAATGAATGAAAAATAATCTCTGCTCTCTGGGGATTGAACCTGAGCCATCTAGAGTCCATGGTCAGATGTATTACCATTTGAGCTACCTAACTCACATTACCTGCATAATTATCGTAAAAGGTATCATAATTATTTATTATGCAGTGGTAGCTATTTTTGTCTCTGGTTTTGAGGTTAGCAGGTTCAAACATGACCAGGGTTTAAGGGTGTAAAAAATCCAGAACATGACTTCCTTCAAAAGGGAAGTGAAGCTATGGGTTCATAGATTTAATGCATGTAAATGAATTTTAAGACTAAAATAAGATGCCCTATAGCTAAATTTCTTGGCACTTTCATGCCTAAATTTAAATTATATATTAATGACCTAAGCTGTTAAAAGAGTTGATTAAATGAAGCACTCATTTCAGTTCAATTACTGTTCTTGTTGTCATCATTACTGCATTATTCTTAAAATTTTGGTATTATATAAAGTGATTCCACCACAGGCCCTAGGAGATTTTTGGGGTAATGGGAGGTTAGGATCAGCCTATCTTTTTAGCAAATTTCAAGGAATGAAGCTGTTGAGGTTGTTCTCATGAAAAGATTTTTGAAAATGTTTTTACTGATCTTCACTGATTCTATCTAGCAGACACAGAAAATACGCTTACTTACTTACTCACTGGCACTATCGAACCCATAGGTTCATGGCCGCATGGACATAAGCTCTCCATACATCCCTATCCTGAGCTAATGCTTTCCAATCATTCCCTGTATAAATAATCTATGCCCTCAAATCATAATTAATATTATTCTCCCACCTCATTCTTGGTCTACCAACTGGGCATTTTCCCTCTGGCTTTCCTACAAGAAGCTTCCATGCACGTCTTTCATTCCCCATACGTGCAATATGTCCTGCCCATCGCAGTCTACGAGATTTAACTGTTCTTATTATATCTGGCTTCCTATAAAGACCATGTAGTTCATTGTTATGTAAGTCTTCTCCATTCACCTGTCTGTTCATCTCTCTTTGGTCCAAAAATTTTCCTAAGTACTTTATTCTCAAATACTCGTAATCTCCTTTCCTCCCTTAAAGTAAGAGTCCATGTTTCGCACTCATATAATATAACTGGTAGAATAATAGTTTTATATATTTACAGTTTAACGTTTTTTGAAAGGAGTTGGGACATCAAGAGTCTCTGCAATGCATAATAGCACGCATTTCCAGAATTGAGCCTATGTTTAATTTCTTTGTGCATCTCATTCCTATTTGTGATTATTGTTCCTAGGTATTTGAATTCAGCCACTTCCTCAAAATTTCCCTCATTTGTCATTAGCTGTCCATTTCCATTATACAATGTATTTCTATGTGTGACCATATGTTTAGTTTTATTGATATTTACTTCCAGTCCTAATTCCTTAGCGTTACTCAATAGTGTGTGCGTGTTGTCCTTTAATATCTCCTCGCTATCGGCCAATAATACTACATCATCAGCATAAACTAACATCTTATTAATACCATTGAGTTTTAGGCCTTCCTCATCCTCTAAGGATTTGATGGCATGCTCTAGTATAAAATTAAATAGTAGAGGAGATAGTGCATCTCCTTGCTTCCACCCATTCTAGATTTCAAAGGTGTACGAAAACTGTTTGCCTACACGCACCCTACTCTTTGAGCCATTTAGACACATTCGTATAAGTCTAACTAACTTTTTAGGAATTCCGAACTCCAGCAGGATACTATATAACTTCTCCCTCTTAATTGAATGATATGCTTTTTTGAAGTCTACATATACCAGGCTTCCAATATAAACCCGGACCGGCCTCACGGGGTTTCACCCATCAGGCAGCGCTCTCTCCTCGTCCGCATTTCACTCTGCCAGCCGCTCGTCCTTGAACTAGTCAGTTTACTATCGTTCGACAAGATGAGACGTCAGCTGACATTAGAGCAGCGCATTTATGTGTGTAAATGTTATTATAAATACGAATCAGCTCGTCGCGTTCGCGAGAAATTTATTCGGAACTTCCCTGGACAATTACCTCCTTCCAGATCGACAATCCACGATCTTGTGACTAAATTTGAGACCACTGGTTCAGTACAAAGTAAGAAACACACGCGAAGGCGTACGGTTCTCACCGAAGAAAAATTAGACGAAATTGGCGAAAATTTGGAACGTTCACCACAAAAATCATTACCGAAATTAGCACAACAAGTTGGGATTTCAGTATCTTCTGCACATACAGCAACAAAATTGTTAAAACTCAAACCTTACAAGTGTACACGTGTGTTCATTGTCTAAACCAAGGTGAATGTTTCCTTAAATTTAACTCAATCTAAATGTGTTTACTCGGTATAATGCCTGTTTAACTGCAGGAGGACAACATTTCCAGCATTTTCTATAAGGTAAGAAACAGTTCAAGGACGGGTGGCAGGCAGGGTGAATTGCGGGAGGAAGAGACAGCACTGCGTGCTGGGTGAAACTCCGTGAGGCCGGTCCGATTTTATATTGGAAGCCCGTTAGTTGTAGACTTCAAAAAAGCATGACCAAAAATTTATAAACTTATATATATGTATGTGTTTGTATCCATTAATGTTCTAGCAGCAGCAATTTTTGTTAACCAGCAAAATTTAAAAAAAAAAAATTATTTCAAGTTCGTTAACTAGGAAAATCGCACTGTTAGGTGTGGGATTTGATCTCGAACAAAGATTTTTTAAAACCGTTCCAGCAGTCGCAATTTTTTTGTTTCATAACAAAACTCAGTATATGCTATTAAAATAAACCTAGGAAGGTACTCTACAAAAATAAACATTTCATCATTAGAAGTGGGGATTTACCTGAAACCAAAAATTAAAAATTGGCTCTAGCAACTAACATGTTTGGTACGTTGCAATGTATATCTTAAAATTTAATTAACCCTTAAATTTGCCACGTATCTTATAAGAATCATTAGTTTAATGTATTTAATATTTTTAATAAAGCAATGGAAAAATGAATTGTAGATATTTAAACTGGTGTCAAATTATAAATTATAGGTAATAACATACAGTTATGCATGACTTGATTTCACTGCAATTCTACACTTATAAATAAGCTGGCACTGGAAATTAATTTTGTCCAATTTAACAAAATAAATATATAATCCGTAAACCAGCAAAACGGGACCATAAATATGACTTGCTGAGGAATGTGCTTAGTTTATGCAGTTCCTGCACGATAATGTTTATACAATTGACACAAGATGTCAGCCCTGCATGACAATTGCCTTTACTCCCAGAATATATAGTACATATTTTCATTAGAGGCTGAGTTGACGCAAGGCCATGGTGCCACCAGAAGGTTTAGACGAGTTTAAATGGCACTCATTCAGGGGACTCTTGACTCTCAACCTTCCAGCTTGTAGTATATAGCCTCAATCAACTACGTTATGGCATACACCCAATCTTGATATATATTCCTCATTTGTTGTACTGAATATTTTTAATAATTTTTAATTTTTTTTTTTTAGGAATTCTGTGTTGGCCTATGATACTCTGCACATTTAGTCATTATTCAATTTTACATCTCTTTGCCAACATGCTTGGTATGTACTTTTTATTACAAGGTATGTAAACTTATATATTTATATTTTATACTGTGAACCTATTTTAGATATTGGTATATGCAAATTTTATGAATTACTGTATTCAGTAATTATTCATGAGGTGTGCTTTAATAATGTAATAGATTCATAGTAATATCTTACCTCATATTTTGTTTCTTTAAACATGGGAACTGCAGATTTCAAGAGGAGTCCCTCTTATCTTGACATAATGGTGGCTGAAGATAAGAGGGACTCCTCTTGAAAACTGCAGTTCCCATGTTTAAAGAAACAATGTATGAGGTAATGTTTATTTTTTATTAATAAAAAATAAGGATATGCTTTCCTTCGGGTCGCACGAAAATTTTTCTAAGTTCTATAGAATCGCAGTGCGCATACGCTAGTGCTCCAATTATCCCAGGTAGATAAATGCAACCTCCAGCAGTTGGCGGTATATATATGTGAAATCAGTATGACCAACATTGACACAAAATTCCCAGAACTTGTCTAAAAATGTATATTTTATTTTACGTATCAAATCACTTTTAAAAAGCAAGGAACCTAAAAGCTAACCAAACCTAAATCAATTACTGTAACACAAATCAATTACTCTAACGTAGGTGAAATCCAGGGAACGTGGAATCACATTTAAAAAGCAAGTTCGGGTTGTTGATGGTGGCAACGCTGGAACAACATAGGAAGTGGAGGGAAAATAACAAAGAGTAGGAAGTAAGCAATGTAGCACGACCGTGTTTTACGCAAATATATAAATATGAAAAAAAACTCGTTGCAACATTGGAAGATGTTTAAAATGTGTTTAAAAGTGTTGCAAAATGTTTTAAACGTGTTTAGTGCATCAGTGGAATAAGATATTAAATTGAAAAATTTTTGCGACCTGAAGGAAAGCACAGCCAAAAATAAACATTACTAAAAAACCTCATAGTGTTATTTCCTATATACATAACTTAATAAAGTATGAGGTATCCAAGAAATATGTATTGTGACTAATCTTGATAGTATCACTAGTGGAATTTATTTAATAACTTCACACTGGTAGTCCCTTCTTCTCATGTGTAAATTTTTGTTTTTCTTATTCCTTTTCGGGCCTAGGTTTGCAGTCCCACATCTCAGATGTTTCTCGTAATTCCATTTATAGTGGTTTAATTCCATTTATATTTCTTCGTTTATATAGTTTAATTAAAACATTACATTTTCATTGTATAAATATTGAATTATTTTAATTATAAACTTATTTAAGGATTTAGTGAAGAAAAAGGAATTTGAGCTCTTTTTGTTATGGCGGCTAAAACAACCAATAAACTAATTAATTCTATTTCCATTCTATTCCTTATACAATCCAAATAATAAACAAAATTTCATCTACCAAAATTTAGTATTCAAGCAATAGCCATTAATAAAGCCACATCACCAAGCAGGCTGGTCTTCTGTATCTGTGGTTCTTAAATTATGGTGGATGCCAGTTGTCTTCCTCTCACACCGATCCATTTTAGCATCTAAGGTTGGATTCCCACATCAAGTGTCCAATCTTTTCACCATTCCAGCATGTGGGTCTCTTCTGTACCTGTGACACTTGAATGGTGCTGAACACATCTCTCCTCGATTTAACTTCAACTGTCGCGCATGAGACAGCCACGTATAGGGCATTGTTCTACCAGCACTAAGTGTTGTTTTAAATCACAGTCCCTTAGACCACAACAAAAGTGGATGCCAGCCTCACTGTTGATGAAAGTTGCTAGGAGTCCAACTAGGGTCTTGTGCATATTCTTGAAGGGCTCCCTTAGTGTGCTGGACATGAGCCTTTATTTGGTCCCTCTAAGTGGCACTGAGATGATGAGGGCCATAATGATTTTTCAGGGTCCCAATGATGTCCCCTACCTGGCCTTTCGATGGAATACTGTGTAGAAACTCGGCAGTTGATCCTTGTAGAGAAGCAATCAGATGGGTCGTCTTCTCTTCTAATATCAATTATTGGCATAGATGGTCTCAATTTGGTGCGTGAAGATGTCCCGTGACATCATTCCATTGAATTTTGGACAAGCTGATGATAAAACAAAATTGTTTTGAAACATGTCCTAGAAGAACTCAGTAAGATGCAACCAGACTCATCTTATTTATTAAGAAGAACCTATGACGTTGCTTCCTATAATAATTTTATAATAAATTCGCTATGTTACCAAACAGGCCAAAATCAATTCCTTTTACGGTAGCAGCAAACTGAAGTTCTGACCCCAATTTATGGTACTTGAGATTTCAGGTCTGTATGGGGAAGATGCAAATAGGGTGTTAGTACATTCAAGATAAGGCTTTAAGTCATACTTCGGATTCGATCCTCAGATTCTTGGATAGAATGGAGGAGGAAACAGGAATATACACTTATCACTTTAGCCACATTCCTGTCAAATCGCCTAATGCTTCTCCCTTGGACTTCTGAAAAGGACATTAGGAAATAGGCCAACCTTTTTTTAGAAAAGGGCCACTGTCGTTAAGGTGAATTGGTTTGCGGGCCAGATGATCAGATTTTTACTGTATTAGATAGGATGTAAGATAAACCAATTAATTTAAAAATAAAATAGCTAATATAATGTTATGTTAATTTTATTAAAAATATTAATCATATATTAGTTAAGTTATTTTTAAAATTATATATATATATATAACTTTTGTTTTTTGAAGTCTAAATTGATCAATATAAATAAATTATGTTTAATATAAATTTTAGTTTAAAATTTAAATAAAATTATTATATTAAAGGAATTAATTTTTTATTGAGTGGAGAAAAATATGTTCTCAGCTCACTATTAATGATATAACCTCATAATGTTTACTTCCCAATATTAATTTAAATATAATTAATTTTTTGCCTGTCAATGCGACACCTGGCACTGCTTTTCACGAGCAAGTCATCCGATATCTGGTTTGATTGATGTTGTAGCAACTCGAAGCGAACTCTTCAAATGACTGTCGGTGATTTTCGTTCTCATTACTCACTTCATATGTTTCATCCTGGATAACACTTGTTCGCATGTGTATGTGCTACCGAAAAGTGATGAGAAATAAAGTGCCCGGATATTTTTCTCTGGGAAAGAGGTCGCAATAGAATTGTAGTAAGAGGACATTGTTAGCCTTATTCTTTAGGTCTAACGCACATTGAAAATCAACACACTCCATTTGCAGATCCTCGGTGACCTTGTCTATTTTAATGGAGAGACACTCAATAAAAAATTAATTCCTTTAATATAATAATTTTATTTAAATTTTAAACTAAAATTTATATTAAACATACTTTATTTATATTGTTCAATTTAGACTTTAAAATTAGATTATACATGAAAAACAAAAGTTACATATATATATATATATAATTGTAAAAATAACTTAACTAATATATGATTAATTACAACATTCTCATTGAAGTCCTGAAATCTGACACAGAATTTGTTTCGTAATTCTGATATGATTTCTGCTTACTTTAGACAATATTGATTATTAAATTTTTGTAGGACTGGGAAATGAACAAAGTTGTTATATATGTGATTCCCAAAGTCGCAATTTTGTTTTAAAGGCCTTCACGTGATCAAACATAGTAGTGATCAATTGCCTTTACCTTGGAGATGTGAATTAAGTTCGTTCAGTTGTGTTATATCTACCAGAAAGGCAAAATCACACATCAATTCTGCATCTTTAAATTCAACAATAGTTTGCCCTTCTCCTCCATAAATGTTTTTATTTTGTTTTTGAGAATGAACACTCGCTTCAATATTTTGCCATGGCTCAGCCATCTTATTTCGGTATAAAAAACAATATCTTCTAATTCTGAATCGAGATTTTGTAAGAAATTTTGAAAATCTCTATGTCGAAAACCATGTGAATGAATGAAATTCACTACTTTTAAAACTACTTTCAAAATATTATCTAAATTTAGGGATTTAGGCACAAAGCTTTTCTTGGTGTATTAAGCAGTGATATTGCATAAATATTTCCTATATATAAAAAAGAAACTCAGTCCCTAATTTAATTGGGCCATATAACCTAAAGCATCATCTGCCGACTATTATATTTTTGTCGGGTGGTGACAGTCATATACCTGTTTTCTTTTTATCTGGATGGCATAAATGAAAGACTTTTAGTATAGTGTTCCTTTACAGTGAATACATGTGGCTATTGATAAACGTGCTTGTTAATAATATTTCTTAAAACAATTTGTGCTGTTCAATAATTTAAAAAATGTCGCAATTTTACTTTGTTTTGTAGTAAACCTTTGACTGAAAATGAAATGATTATTGTTGATCGTGGAATGAAGACTGATCCGTTCAAGTATTGATAGAATTGTTTATTTTTTATTTCACTCACCTCATACTTCATAACTCCTCGCAAACCCAGGGTTTCGTCACATCATTTGTGACATTCTCAATGCTGTGTCACGTTCACAACTGACGTTTGACTGCCTTCTATCCTGCAAACTGACCTCTGCGCCATCTGATGGCTCTGCGCCATCTGATGGCTGACCGACGAACTTCCAAATCAGTCCTCTCTCTTTATAACCGGGTATTTCAAAATTCATAGTTATATTTTCATTCTTGCATATGTAAATTTTTTCCCAAATTGTGAGTTCCTTCGGTTTTTCCAATTGCTTAAGTAATTTTGTTTTGGTTTCTATTCTATGTTTTTCTGACCAGGCATGTGCAGCTATTGCAGATTTTTCGGTTTCTCCATTTCTAACATTTCTTAGGTGTTCCTTTAATTTTGTATTTAGATTCCTTTTTTGTTTTTCCTATGTATATCTTTTCACAATCTTTACAATTAATTTGATAAATTCCCGATTTTTATTGATAGAATTGATGAGTTTTTCTCAATACCTGTCTGTGACAATTCATGTGCAGTGCCATAAAATGTATACTCGGAAGAGGTCTATTGCTGCAGTTAAAAGACCATGAGATGGAGCAAGCCAGTATATATGAAATCAGTCCACCTCATACTAGAGCACGCGTAAGTGAATCCGCTTCTTGTTTAAAAAAATATTGCTTATTTTGTGGAGATGAAGCGGATGAAGAGGCTGAGAAGAAAAAAGCGCAAAATGTTAGACGTAAAATTCATAAAGTTCTTACACTTGAATTTAAAGAATCCATTCTGAAGGTAGATCGGACTCATTCTGATGTCGTAGCAAAAAAATGTACGTATTCAGTAAGAATATGATTTAGTTGTTGCCGAGGCTAGGTACCATAATAATTGCTGTAATTCCTTCTTGAGACCCACCACTGGCGGTAAAATCGGTCATTCTCAATATGAAAATACTAATTTTGCGATGGAGAAAAAAGTGATGACTGTCAATTTTCATTGGAAGGATTACAAAATAATTGTAAAAATCCAGCTTTAGATAATACATCAATTAAGATTCGATTGAAGTTAAAGTATGATCACCAGGATATTCTTAACCAAGCTTGGTATGAGAAAAAAAGTCAAAATGAAAAGGAAGAACAATTTAAAATCATCAAAGCCGCAGCAGCACTCATTCAAGAGGACATTCAATCTTTAGTATTTAATAAGGATTTAATAGTCGAATGTTTGAAAATATTAACAGCGATATTCCGGAGTCATTGACTTATTTTTTGGAACTAATAATTCTTTAAAATAAACCACTTCAACTAGAATTATTAAAACTAGTATGTACTAATATCAGCCACGGTATTATGACTGCTGTTAGGCCTAGATATTTCAAATCAAAATTGCAATTGGGTAAATTAATAGATAATACTTTGGAACCAATTCAAACATTACACCCACCTGCTCCACAAATATTCTTAACACCATTTTTTGCAATTGCAAAAAGGTTGTAGTGCAAAATGTGGCTGTAAAAAAGTTGATTATTTTGTACCAATTGTCAAGGCCAGTCTTATTCCAATGTTGAATCAAATGGAACAGATGAACATTTATATGATTTCAATGAGAAAGCAACTGATACATCTTCCTCAGAACAATTAACAAATATCCAGCAAGAATAAGTAGAAATCGAAGAAGACATTACTGTCGCAATAGAATTCGAAGATTATCAGTCAGATTTACCCAGAATTAAGAATAATTTTTGTCACTTAAATCATTTCCAATAGTACAATTTTTAATTAATATAATATTAATAGTAAGTGGAGAACATATTATTATTACTTAATAAAACTTAATCACAATAGATTGTGGAGTATACCTTTCGAGGACACCACATTAAAAAAAATGCACCAAGTATATTATCTCATAGGTGGTGCGTAAATGTGTGCATATTATGTAGAATACAACTTTAATATAAAATTATAGAATATTCACCTGAAAGGTCCGTCTCCTCAACTTAATTATCATTTAACTGTAGCGCTTTCGGGACTTGTCCCATCATCGGCAGGATTCAAAACTGGTGTTTCACTGAAGATCTGGTAGAGGGGGTTGCATGTATTTGGTTCGTTTTCGTTTATCAGGCTGTCGTTGTGAGCTGCTTTCATGATTTCCATCTCTTCGAGTACGTTTATCTTCGCTGGATTATTTTCTCTGTGCATTACTGTTAGGGTGTTTTCAATATTTAACATGCGATGTCCTTAATGGATGACGTGTTTTGCATAGCTTGATTTACCTTCTGCGTGAATGAATATTCTATAATTTTATATTAATCTTGAATAAACCTCAACGGAACACATCATGAATCTTATAAAAGTTGAGAATACAACTTATTTAAATTTTAGAATCACGATATCTCAAGAATGGTGATTCTTATGAAAACAAGTATAAGAACAATTTGTGTAGACAATTGTATGATCTACAACTTTTGTTTGAACTATTTGTATGATAAAACTTACCATTTGACTGAAAAATGCAAAAAAAAAACACATTTGCAAACTTTGACCTTGAATAACTTTTTTTGCAGATGTGGTATCGATGGGGACTTTTCACATTTAATTTATAATAGTGTTCCCAACATTCGTACCAATTTTCAGCTCTATGCGAATTTTTGTAAATTGAAATGTCTATTTTGACTGGACTAATATAATGGAAACTGAGATGCAGAGTCATTGCATGCAGTATGGGACATCAAATAGAGCATAATCAATGATGGAAGCACAGCTTGTCTTAAGGTAAAATCCAAGTGAAATTCATTACCAGAGATTGGAACAAATTATGGCATGCTTGTGCTCATCACCACCATCACTCTAAATGAGTTACAACATTGTTCTCTCTCCTCTACACTCCAGTTGTAGCATGCATGAAGTCCAAAGATCCATTGTAAAAGCATTAAATGAAAATTTGATGCTGAGGTTTAATTTTTTGAATGTAGCAATATTTCAAGAAGTTTAACTTAAAATACAGTCAAAGAAGTATGAGGGCAGATCGGAAAGTAACGCACAATATTTTTTTTTAAAAAAAGTTTAATAGTAAAAAAAAGGAACAAAATCACAAATGAACTTACATCTTTTACCTACTTTTCGACATAGTCACCAACTTTCTCAACACATTTTTCCCATCGTGTTACCAGTTTCAATATGCCCTGTTCGTAGAAGTCCGTTTGGTTGGCGGATCAGAAAGTAACGCACAATAATTTTTTTTTAAAAAAGTTTAATAGTAAAAAAAAAGGAAAAAAATCACAAATGAACTTACATCTTTTACCTACTTTTCGACATAGTCACCAACTTTCTCAACACATTTTTCCCATCGTGTTACCAGTTTCAATATGCCCTGTTCGTAGAAGTCCGTTTGGTTGGAGTGTAGCCATCTGTGCACTGCCGGCCGGAGTGTGGCGAATCACTAAGGTTCACGCGTCCCTCTTGGAAGAATGTGCACCACCTGGAGACATTGCTACGGTCCATACAATCATCCCCATACACGCCACGCATGTCCCTGTGAATTTCACTGGGTTTATGCCCTTTGGCCCACAAAAATCGAACAACACTTCTCTGTTCCTCACAGGTGGATGACTGTAGCATGCGCGCCATCTTTGTTGCATAGTTCAAGCTTCTCTCGCAAGAGGTGCACCTGAGAAAAAAATACCATCTGTAGTGAAAACTTCAAACTATATCTCTGTGAAATTTCAACATTCTAGCTGCAATACTGCGTTACTTTCCGATCCGCCCTCGTACATACTTGTTACTTACAAGGGAAGTACTTATGTTGGACCAGTTGGATTGTAACAACAATTGGAGGAAATGTTAATTAATCGACTTTAAATATGATGACTGATGACATTAGTCATTTTGCTGTAAATTTAATAAAACTCGTGTTATTTGTCATTAAATTTCAATTGTGTATCATTGACCCGTTCATAACTGCAAGGTTGCTCATTGCAGTTGGTTTGAAGCACAAGTGCTACTAGCGTCCTAGCTATAGCGGTGCGAATAACATAAATATTAGTACCCCTCCTTCTTAACATTAATAACTATTTTTTATTACTTTATACAGATAGCAGAGCACTGTATATTTCTTGTTAATTGAAATTCAGAATCGGTTATAGTTTCGTGTACTGGAGTAACAAAAACAAATTATCATTTACCGGTGATAATGAGGGTCTTCGAAATGGTTGTAACAAAATTTTTGCAAACACCATGAGCATCTGATGATGGCAATCCTGGAGCAGTTATGTGTGGCACATTCACTAAAACTAATGTCAAATGCATTTTCAATCACATTTGTGAATCTCATTACACTTTGGTCCACGTTATAGCACTTTTTCCAAGCATTAATACGCATATCTTTGTAAATTTCTGCTGACAGTTGATTATATACAAGGAAATGCAGTTTTATAATAAAGAATCTATCAGACATTGTCACATCACCATCTGATTTTGGACGCATGCATTCTTCAAGTCGTCGCACATAGATCTTATATTAACGGGGGGAAAAAAACCATCAAGTGGTTGTATTTGGTGGCTCCTGCAGGAATAATTTTCAGCCTTACCTTTTTATTGGGTAAACAGTCCTGTAGCAATTGTTTGTCCATATGCCCGGACCACGAATCGCATATTAAAAGTGAATCCATTTCAAGTTTAACTAAACACATGTTTTAAGAATGTTTTCAAATGTCCTTTTGTCATTTTTCCACTGGCACAACAGTCGACATACACATTTGGAAGTGTATTCTGTTCTATCTTCTTCTGAACTTTGGGCCCAAATTTGTTTCCAGTAGATTCTTGAAAACGGATGTATAACTTCTTCCCAAGTTGCCCACACATTGAAATAAGAACATTTATCGTGTAAGAATGTGCAGTTCCATGGGTTTTCAACTGTAGCAACAGTGAGCTTTTTGACTTTGACGGCCAGTGTTCTGTTTCCTGTCATTTCACAATTAAATTGACTTTGGTCACAGTCCACACATTCTTTGTTGGTATGCAGTTTTCTTGAATGGTCTGATTAACGTCTCTTACAAACTTATTTGCACTTTCAATAGTTTTGAGTTTCGTTTTCAATACCCTTGACAGTGACAAATTTGGTAATTTTTCTTGAAGAAATGTTTTCTGTTTTTAATTTTGAAATGAATGTATTTGAAGCTTTAAATTAATTCAAACCCAATTCCTTCGCTCGAAAAAGAGCCCACGATTGTAAATGCCAATAGTGCACTGTCAATCCCTGATCTGGAGAATCTCGAAACTTATTAAGGATGTAGGGGTCCCTGTTTTTTAATTGTGAAGGTAGATAAGATGTTTTATTTTCTATATAATTCAAAACTGTTCTTACATTTTGGTTATTAATTAATGATGGCCATTTTTTTATTATTTGTGAATAGGACTTCGGGCCAGATTTCCCTGATATCCTATATTCTTATATGTTTTCCAAAGTTTCTTCAGAATAGACGGGCAGTACATTAGGACGTTTAGGTTTTTTAACAGGAGATGGCTCAAAGCAACTTGAAATGTCACGTTCCTCACTGGATTCATTTGCAATTTCAAAGTCTTCAGAACATCCGGCCTGTGTGAGCTGACTGCAAGTAGTATAGTCTTCGAAATCTAAAGTATTTTCACTAACGTCCTCTAACCCATTCCAATATTTTTGTTCTATAATTTCTGCCAGAAAATACGCAAAATGGTCATCCTCCAATTCAGGTTCTTTATGTTTTTCAAATGTTTCCTGAACTATAGATTCTAATGTAGTTAAGACATAAAATGGATTTATTATGCCCATTTTATTCTTCTGATGAAATATTTTATTGACTCACAAGACTATTACCTGTACATGTACACATTTACGTGTAAATGTACTGTTATGTCCTTAAAAAAGGTATTAATTTACACCATATATATGCTAATTAAAAATAATAAAACAAATATTCTATTGTACTTTCAATTTATTGAGTTGTTTATGTTTAAATAGAAACGATTCGTATATACTGTACAAATACTCAACTGCAGGAGTGAAAAAAAACGTTCACTCTCCAGTGCGCTGCTCTTCAAGTAATTGTGCCACTACGTTGCAATATTTATTTTGTTATATTTGAGTGAGAAATGTTAAATCAATAATAAAAACATTTCATTAGTTTATCTCTCTCTCTCTCTCTCTCTCTCTCTCCCTGTCCCTTTTTTGTTCTTTCCTCATTCACCACACCATCATTTTCTATTTTTATTTGTTTATTTTATATTTTCCGAATGTTTTACTTATTTATTCTGTCATGTACCGATGCCAAGCCTTCATTTATTTTTTTTTTGTTCCTTATTTCCTATTAAATATTATGCACACTATTGAATTTGCAGTGAAATGACTAATATCACGGTGTTCAATATCCTTCATTCAACATATCCTCCAATTTTTGTTACAATCCAACTGGTCCAACATAAGTACTTTCCTTGTTAGAAATAACTGGCAATGTTTCAATGTATTTTTACTTTACAGATTCTGTAGTATCAATGGGAAAAGAACAGGTTTTTGCCTTGTTTTTAATTGGTGGAGTTATTTCTTCTATGGCGAGTTACGTACACAGAGTATTTTCTGTAACTGGATTATCACTTGGTGCTGTAAGTTAACACATAATATAACAGATAATATAGATAGTTTTATCCCTATCAATTAATTTTTTTTTTTCAAATGCTCCAGGTTGTCATTTTGACATTTCTGGTGTTCTCTTCTGGCATGGCATACTTGTAACCCACTTCTGAGGTTGGGGTGCCTGGAAAGCAGGGTTATGCTGCCCCGATGATATGGGAGTTGATGATGATGGAAATGATGCGCCAGGAGAGGCCTTAAATTGAACTTAAGCTAATTAGGTGAATATGATAATGATAGCCAGATGATGTTAGGGGACTGTTATCTATAGGTGAGGAAAAACCTCACCCAGGAAACTTTGTCCCGACTGGGGATTGAACCCAGGCCTGCTGCATGACAAGGCCACACGCTACCTCGAGACCACAGCGGTGGACTCAATTAAAATATTTAATCTACAATTCTGATTATTAACTATTTTATTGAAAATAGTACATGCAAAATCTTAGCTAATGTTTAATTGGATTTATATTCCTTGAAAGTGGTTTTCTTCTTTTATTTAGAATTTAGATAGGAAAATAAAATCAGATGAAAAAAATTGTAAACTGACAGAATCCTGAATTTTATAAAAAATAAATTCTTGATTTAAAAAATTTGCGCCATAGAAATTATGTTCAAAACACAAAATGTAAAATAATTTATGTTTAGATAATATTTTTGTAGACTGTAATGGGCAGGACACGTGGTATAAATGAGAAATGAAAAAGGGGGCATGGAAACTCCTTGTAGGAAAACCAGAGGGTAAGTGCCCAGTAGATAGGCTTAGAATGAGGTGGAAGAATAACATCAACTATGATTTGTGGTGGTAAATAATACATGGGATTATATTTGAAGAGAAAAAAATATATGCTCAGATTGGGGTTTGAACCCAGGACCTTTCACACTCTAGGTGAATGCTCTACCAACTGATCTACCTGAGAAACTCCAATCTAAGCGCAAATCTTTGTCTTATATATACACTGTTAATTCCTGTCCAAATACTATGAAACTATTGCTTCTGTCTTGCAAATGGTGACTTCTTTATTAAGAAGATCTTTAATTGGTAATTTTACATTGCATTATAAAGCCAGTATGGCTTCTTTTGATGTTTTTATTAAAATGAATAAATATGTAAAATAATAAAATTGAATACAGGGGATAACATTATGATGTTGGCTGAAGACAGGAGGGACTCCCCTTGAAAACTGCAGTTCCCGTGTTTAAAAAACTATTTTTTCTTGCAGTCAGGAGCTGTTCTGGCAATATTTGGATATTTCTGCATACGGGATCCTGATAAGGATATGTGTTTAATCTTCATGCCATTCTTCACATTCTCAGCTGATACAGTAAGTACAGATAAAACATATATTGTAATAATTAAGACATTTAGTCTGTACATTCTTACCTCTTATGGTTGTTTTTGTCGAACATATCTTCTGAGCCCCATCATCAGCGATTACAGACTGAATTTTCTCAAGTTGTTGGCCTTGATTCTTGATTCCTGCTCTCTTTGCCTCTGGTCCAATGAATTTACTAATGAGGTTCCTTTCTCTGGGAATTTCAAAATTCATAATTCTTTCCTTGTTTTTCTGTATGTAAATTTTTTCCCATATGGTGAGTTCATTTTTGTTTTCTAACTGTTTTAATAATTTTGTGTTTTTCTGATCAAAATATTTAAAAATATAATGTAAATTCATCATCATCATCATTCGGTTCATGGCAGCTGCCGCCGTCTTCTGGAAACCAAACGTCATTCCTCTCTATCCATCCATTAATCTTCCTCCATTCCTCTGATATTCATAGCTGCCTGTACCCCTTCTATCCAAGTTTTCTTCGGTCTTCCTCTCTTCCTCCTTTCCATTAGGATCCATTCCATAACAATTTTTGGCAATCTTTGCTCTGGCATTCGTTTGACATGACCATACCACTGCAATCTTTTCTTTTCTATGATGTCCGGCTCCTCCTGTACACCCATAATTTCCCTTATTTCTTTATTTCGTATTCTATCCATTCTAGATTTTCCAGCTGATCTTCTTAAAACATCCATTTCTGTACTTAAAATTCTTTTCATTTCCCTGGTAGGAATTTGCCAGACTTCAGCACCATATGTTAAAATGCTTTGAATTATGGTTTGATATATTTGTAATTTTCTATTTTTTGTAATATTTTTGCTCCACCAAACAGAGTTTAAAGCATTTATTGCTTGTTTTGTTTGTGCGATTCTATTTTTAATTTCCACTGTGTTATCACCTGAATGGTCTAATTTTGTTCCTAAATAAGTGCATTCAATACTAGGTTTTAGTTCTTCTCCATTGTTGAAATTTATATTTTCCATTTCGTCTCCTATACACAGATATTTAGTTTTCTCAATGTTCATATAAAGTCCCCATTTTTCATATTCTTCTTTTAGTTTTTTAGCCATATATTCTATGTCATCGTGGTCCTGTGCTATTAATACCTGGTCATCTGCAAAATTTAATGAATATACATGTGTATTTTGGATAGGTATGCCCATTTTTTGACATTTTTTCCTCCAGTCTCTTAGTACTCTTTCGAGATAAATTTTAAATAGAGTTGGAGATAAACTGCAACCTTGCCTTAAACCTTTTGTAATAGTAAATCCCTTTGTTATATGATTTCCAACTTTTATTTTCGAAATAGATCCTTTGTATAATGCTTTTATAGCTTCTACTAATTTTTTGGTAATGTTGGAATCGTCTAAAGTTTCCCATAACATTTTCTGGGGAATACTATCATATATTTGAAGAGAAAAATTTTCGCCTAGACCGGGACTCGAACCCGGGATCCTTGGCTTTCCGGGCCAAGTGCTCTACCAACTGAGCTACCGAGGCGAGTTACGATCTAGACGCAAATTTTTCTCTTATGTACGTTGTAATTCCCTCGCGCCAAATGCTTGAAACCATAGCTTCTATCTTTGCAAATGGCGGCTTCTTAGTTAAGAAGACATTTATTGGGAATTTAACACTACTTTATAGCCAGTAGGGCTTCTATTGACGATTTTTATTATTAATTTAACACTTCTCATTGAAGGATAAATTATATTTGAAGAGAACAATTTTCGCCTAGACCGGGACTCGAACCCGGGACCCTTGGCTTTCCGGGCCAAGTGCTCTACCAACTGAGCTACCGAGGCGAGTTACGATCTAGACGCAAATTTTTCTCTTATGTACGTTGTAATTCCCTCGCGCCAAATGCTTGAAACCATATGCTTTGGTTAAATCAACACAAAGCAAATGTAAATCTCTGTTAGTTGCTCTTTTTTTTTCTATCATTTGTGTTATGCAAAATATATTATCTGTGCATGACCTACCACTTCTAAAACCAGATTGTTCTTCCATTTCTTTATCCTGGTATTCTATATCAACCATTTTACTTAGTATACGTCCATATATTCTACTTAATGTACTCGTTACTGATATGCCTCTATAATTTTTACACTTTCTCTTGTCTCCCTTCTTATGTATCAATGTTATAATAGCGACTTTCCACTCTTCTGGCACTTCTTCACCATTTTATTAAACAGTACAGTGATCATTTCCAATAACTTCTGACTGCCATTTTTAATCAATTCTATAGCAATATTTCCTGGGCTGGCATTACTACCATTTTTCATTCTCATAATTTCCTTTCTTACAGTATCTCATTTCTGTGTTTAGTAACCATTCTTCTCACTTTTGCTTGTGCTTTTTGATATTGTATTTTGTCGTTCTGGTTCTTTGTACTAAGCCATTTTAAAAATAACTGTTTCTTGTTCTGTCTTTCTTTTTCTATTTCATCGTTCCAAAACAGTGCTGTCCTTCCTCTATAGTCGTCTTTCTCACCCAATGCTTCATAGGCGGCTTCATGGATGCACTTTTTTAGGTACTGATACATTTCTTCTGTATCTCTGAATTAATTTTTTTAAATTTTTTAATCAATCTCTGTTGATATAAATGCTTTACACTTTCGTTTTGTAGACTTTCAACATTATATTTTCTTTCCGTTTCTGTTCTAACATTTTCTTCTTTTTCTGTGTGGTTGTTTTCTTTATTAAGAATGCAAGGAAATACAAATTTTCCAATTACTAATTTATGATCTGTCCCACAACTTGGTCCTCTATAAGCTCTGACATCTTGTATTTTCATTTTTGAATTTTGTTTTGTAATTATGTAATCGATAATGGATTTTTGATTTAGTGTTGGACGTTCCCATGTGTATTTATGGATATCTTTATGATTGAAAAAGCCATTCCATATTTTTAAAGATGATTGTCTACATAATTCAATTAACCTTTCTCTATTTTCATTTTAAATGTTTTCTCCAAACTTTCCTACTACTGGGTCTCCAAATTTACTTCCTGTTCTTCCATTCATGTCTCCCAATAATATTGTTTCCCAGCGCTAATTTTTCCTATTTCTTCATTAACTTTGTCAAAAAATAAATCATTTTCTAGATTTGTCATTCCATTATCGTTAATTGGTGCATATATTCCAAAAACTGTTAATTTATAGCCCCATATATTCAAATCTAATTTTAAAATTCTCTCATCAATGGCTTCCCAATTTCTTATAGTGCCTTTCCATTTCTTATTAATCAACATTGAAACACCTCTTTTTGCTCTTTTATGTTTATCTACTCCACTGTAAAGGTGTATATAATTGCCTAATGTTTCATTTCCTGTGCCTTTCTTCTTTGTTTCAATTAAAATTGCCAAATCTAGTTCCATTGCATCTATTTCTTTAATTACTTCCTCCATTTTATTTCTGCAGCCTTGAATATTCCATGTGCCAATTTTCAAAGTCCTTTTTCTTAGCTTTAATCGTTCTAGAGTGTTTTTCCGAGGCATGTTGTTTGGTTTTTTAGCATTTTTTTTTCATTTTATGATGAACGAGGAGCTGGCCCGATGCATCAACCCCCAACCTGGGGGACGGGTAATTTTTGTTCAAGGTTTTCTTCCTCTAGCCTTTGATAGTCCAGTATCTTACTGCAAGGCAGCAGCGCTAGTTTTGGTCCACCCTGGGTATTTTATTTCCCCAGTACCTGCCATATCTGGTGAGCATTCCCCTATCTGCCACCTAGGGAGGCGTCCGATGGGAGACTGGCAACTCCACACGGAATGTTAATTCAAATTGTGAAACAAATCTCATACTATGTCTAATACATTATCACTTATATATTATCTAATACATATCACTTTTATTATATGAATGGTCTCCAGTAATTTAAAGAAAACTTGTTTTGGTATGCCCATGTACAGTGAGATCAGTTTAGTAGTGGAAGGCAGACACAGGGATTTCACTATACACTGTTGATGCACTCGCGGCGTGGAACCGACAGCGTAGGATCGTGGTGATACGACCACACACATTTTACAAATTGTCGTACTTACTACCAACTCTATTGAAGCAGGTGTTGTAACTGTTCACCTTCGTTGTCCATACATTTTTAACACCTCTTTATAAAATTTGTTGTACATATTATAGACTGTTGAATATGATGGAATTTTTACACCTGGGAATCGTGTTTCAAAACGTCTTCGTACTTGGCTGGCAGACTGAGTTAATAAATATTGTTCGTAAATAAATACACGTTGTTCAGTAGAAAACATGATAGCCATTATACAGTTTACTCTCATACATAGGTGATTCACTTTACACTTATGTTTTATAAGATACAAATTTTAAAATTGAAATAACATATACACATGTCATTCAGTTCACAAGGAAAAGCGATCAAGCACATTTCCTACTCAAGGTACACTATCTGACTGTGGCTGTGAACTCATAAACTGCTGAGTCAGCGCACATTTCAAGTCCCGTGCCTGCACGTGTAAGCCTTCGTTATCACACATCACAAATCCCGCATCTGCCTTCCACTACTAAACTGATCGCACTGTATATGTGTGTGTACAGTGTTCAAATGCCACCCACTGCACTTTCTGTGTTTGGGTTCCACGCGACGAATGGAGAGCATTAGTGTGATCTATTTGCATCACTTTACATAGGTGATGTGAACTTTTATAAGATTCATGATGTGTTCCGTTGAGGTATTATTCAAAATTAAAATATAAAATTATGGAATATTCACCTGAAAGGTCTGTCTCCTCAACTTAATTAATTATTTAACTGTAGCACTTTTGGGACTTGTCCCATTATCGGCAGGATTCAAAACTGGTGTTTCACTGAAGATCTGGTAGAGGGGGTTACATGTATTGGGTTCGTTTTCGTTTATCAGATTTTCGTTGTTGTGAGCTGCTTTCATTACTTCCATCTCTTCGAGTATGTTTATCTTCGTTGGATTATTTTCTCTGTGCATTGAAAACACCCTAACAGTAATGCACAGAGAAAATAATCCAGCGAAGATAAACATACTCGAAGAGATGGAAATCATGAAAGCAGCTCACAACAACAACAATCTGATAAACAAAAACGAACCCCCTCTACCAGATCTTCAGTGAAACACCAGTTTTGAATCCTGCTGGTGATGGGACAAGTCCCGAAAGCGCTACAGTTAAATAATTAATTAAGTTGAGGAGACGGGCCTTTCAGGTGAATATTCCATAATTTTATATTTTAATAGATGATGTGTACTTGTATTATACACAGAGAGGAGTGTAGGATGAGTGATGATAAGAGAAGGTGAAACCCAGTAGCAGCACATAGAATACACATGTAAAAAAATCACCAAGTTTAACGTACCATCCTACAGAGTGATCACTATTAATAGTACCAAATGTCTTCTCACCTATGTACTCCGGAGGAGTTTAGAATTTAATCCTGGCATCTGGTGCACAATCTAGCAATTAAAAATTTTACACCAGCACACCTCCTAGCTCCGAGACTGAAAATTTTACAATTAAAATTTCCAACCCCACTGAGTTCAAACTCAGAAATGCAAGTTAGGAAGCAAGGTGTCCAATATATAACCTGGTTGGAGTCAATGGATATTTTTCATGGCATAAAAATCCTGAATATTGCTTCCTTTCTTAGGAAGGTAAGCAAAACCACTGGGTTTTGTGTTGTAAATTTAGAACATGTAAGTCAGCCCTTTCATGTCTAGTTTTGAACTGTCATGCTAATATCCTAAGATGTTTAAGGGCACCGTTAGATAAAAAATAGTAAAGTGAAAAAAATGTGACAATTGTCATTGCCTTCTTAGAAATGTAGTGTTTCACTTTTTAAATATAGTAAATATACTTATGATAAAGTTTCTTAAACAACCTATATCACACCACTGTACAGAAATTAATAAAGAAGTAAATTATAAGGCAGGCATTCATTTGAATAACAGTAAATTGGCCTACCTTATATACATATTATCATGAGTCCAAATGATTGATAATACATTTGAAGAGAAAAATTATACGCTCAGACTCGGGTTTGAACCCAGGACCTTTTGCACTCTAGGCAAATGCTCTACCAACTGAGCTATCTGAAAAACTCCAATCTAAATGCAATTTTTTCTCTTATTCATTCATTCATTCATAGTGTTCTGCCCAAGAGCAGATCTTTCACTGCAAACTCAGCATTCTCCACTCTTCCTTAACTCAGCTTTCCTTTTTGTATCCGCATACAAACCATTTCTCTTATTATACGAGGGTGGATTGGAAAGTAACGCACAATAATTTTTTTAAAAGGTTTAATAGTAAAAAAAAAGGGAAAAAATCACAAATGAACTTACATCTTTTACCTACTTTTCGACATAGTCACCAACTTTCTCAACACATTTTTCCCATCGTGTTACCAGTTTCAATATGCCCTGTTCGTAGAAGTCCGTTTGGTTGGAGTGTAGCCAATTGCGCACTGCCGGCCGGAGCGTAGCGAATCACTAAGGTTCACGCGTCCCTCTTGGAAGAATGTGCACCACCTGGAGACATTGCTACGGTCCATACAATCATCCCCATACACGCCATGCATGTCCCTGTGAATTTCACTGGGTTTATGCCCTTTGGCCCACAAAAATCGAACAACACTTCTCTGTTCCTCACAGGTGGACGACTGTAGCATGCGCTCCATCTTTGTTGCATAGTTCAAGCTTCTCTCGCAAGAGGTGCACCTGAGAAAAAAAAAACCATCTGTAGTGAAAACTTCAAACTATATCTCTGTGAAATGTCAACATTCTAGCTGCAATACCAAGGCAGAAAAAAATTATTGTGCGTTACTTTCCGATCCGCCCTCGTATATGCTGTTAATTCCCATGCACCAAATGTATGAAATAAATAGTAAAAACATTGATTTATAATAGTTCAGACTATTCAATATTCTCTCTGCTAATTGGCATTCAAGAATATTGCAAATTAATAATCATTAAATGAATCATATTTTAAACCTCACCTCACATATTGTGTATACTGTATTTTACAGACTATAAGGCACATCTGAATTTTTGTAAGCAATTTTTAAAAAAATGACATTTTTACTATTGTTATTATTAGATTGCAAAGCCAGACTAACAAATCTTAGTTTATAAGACTGAATTGACCTTCAAAATCCCTCATCATCATCATCTGAACTTTATTCTTCCTAAGTTATGTAGATAGGAAATAACACTATGAGGTTCTTTAATATTGTTTATTTTTTATCATTTCACTCACCTCATACTTCATAATTTATAGCAGACCCAGGGGTCTGCTATAAATTATGAAGTATGAGGTGAGTGAAATGATAAAAAATAAACAATATTTATTCTTCCTCTTTGTCGTCATCATCATTGTCCTCTTCATATATAAGATGGTTTTCACTGCCATCGAGAGCGTTACTTATGCCACACTTCTTGAAAGATTCTCTGACTCTAGACCATGACTGCTTTATCCATTGACACACTTGTTTGATTGTAGGTTGTTTTTAAGCTCCCTTCAGCGTGAATTCATGTTGGGTTTCATCCATCATCCATTTGTTCCATTCCTCTCTCATACACACTTTAAATTGTTTATTTATCGAGACATCAAGATATTGCAATTGTGAAGTGCGTCCTCGAAGAATAACAGCAAACTCTGTATTTCCCTCTCTCAATTTCTTTTTCACAGAATTTTTCAAATGATTACTAAACTGATCAAGCACAAGAGAATAAAGCGCCTTTTCTTCTCTCCCACACTCTGTTAATCCATAATTTGCCAGATAGAGATAGGTTTCCTGTGGCATCGAATATATGGCCATTTTTTAAGCTGGCAGGAATTTTAAATCAAACACTGGACATTTTTATGTTAATTTTGAGTATAAGACGCAGCAATTTCTCAAAGAAAAAAGTGCATCTTATAGTCTGTAAAATATGGTACAACAAACTCGATTATCCGTGTTATTGGGACTGAGATATGCACAGAAAGTCGGAAAACACGGATAATCCAATTAAGTTATTCGGCGCCGTGGAAGTTAATCAGAAATTTAGCCTATTTACCCGATTTAACACTACTTAAATACAACAAATATTCATAAAATGTTATATTAAATGTATTTAGGTGTGAGTCATAATTATCATTATTTTATTTTACTCGTAAATATGAATAAAAAAAAGTGGGACTATTTCCTGTCAGAGTGGTCATGACAGTTATTCAAATGGCCGGAGTAACCAGCGACAAGCACACTAGTAACCACACTTATAACCAGCAATGACAATAATCAGCGATTCCCACACTAGTATGGTTATCGCTGACTAGTTACCACACTACTAACCAGTGATAAACCCACTGCCACAGCATATCTGTGGTTTCAATCTCTAACAGCAAACTTTCAGTGACCCACGTTACGGAAATTTCCGAAATTGTATTGTATTTTCAGAATGTTGGTTGGTACCGTTAAACGCGTCAGGGGAGAGGGTTGTGAATGAAGGTTACTCTGTTGTGTTAGTTTCTAAGTGCAGTTCACAGTAGCACGTTTAAAAATAAAGAATTTTTTCATAACAATACAAAATACAGTATTTTTAAAAAATACAGTAAGTAGTCATGCCTGGATAATCTGCAAAACGGATAATACGCACGGATAATTTGGGAGTTTGCTGTATATCCAGAACTGGTTTGAAACAGTTCACTCTTCATTGTCAAATGGCATCTAACAGAGTAGACTCTTTAAAACCAGTTCTGGATATATACAAAGTGTAAGAGATGAGATGTAAATCTAATTCATTTAACAAAACATAGTATTACTTCCTAAAAATATAAATATTGCAAATTTTTCAAATAACCATATAATATTTCTTGATGGTGTATTAATTTAGAAAATCAGTTTAATAAATTAATGTAAGTTTTGCACTGTAGCCGAGTGGTTAAGGCAAGATGCCAGAAAGAAAGCCCCATTTTATTCCCAACGCTTTTTGCTCTCTATACTTTGATTAGTCGATAATTATCAGAAAAGACCCATACCGACGACAGACGCTTTTTATCTGGATCTTATTGGTAAATCCAGGTCTCGTCACCTGTAATGATCTCAGAAATGCAGCGAGCATTCCCATTGTTGAATCTCCTAAGCATTTCACGGCACCATTCCACTTTCTTTTGACCTTCAGTGTATCTATGTGGCACCCAATGAGATGACACCTTAGTGACCCTAAGATAGATGTGTAGAATTTTTGCAACATTCCCGATCCAATCATCAGGGATGCCTCAATATCTTTAAGAGTCATATGGGCATCTTGTCTACAGCATCGATGTTCTCCACAGTCACTGCCATCGACGGGCCTCCCACTCCTTTCTTCATCTTCAAAAGAGGTTCTACCCCTCTTAAACTCAACAAACCAATTGAAAGCTGTGGCACTGGAAGGGGCATATCCCCAAAAGCATGTGTAAGCATCATTGCTCAAAAATGTTCTCGCTTTGGTTCCATGTTGCGTTGTGATAGTACCTATCACCCACTATCATTGAACCACAGCTGCTAAGGGATGAGGGGTGCAGGCTGGCAGAAACTATGTCACCTGACTAACAAAGAACGTCCCAACATGCTGCTGGCATCCTAAACAGCACAGTCAGGTCCGGAAACTTTTTGAGCGACCCTCGTATTAAAGCTATAGTGAATGAATAAAAATGTTGACTCAAAGCAGTTTTTTTTGCAATAACAAAATGAAGATTTGTTACTGAATAGGCTGCCGTAGGGGTATTTAATTGCAGTATAGTAACTTTTTTTCCTCTATCCGAGAGTATTACCATGAATGTTATTTAATTACTGTGGCATGCTTTGTAGAGAGATATACTTTTAGATAATAAATTAATGAGTCATTTTAACATCTTACCTCATATTTCATGTTTTTTCAAACACGGTAACTATAGTTTTCAAATGATCTTGTCATTCATTTTCAACCGCCATTATGACTACCGGATATTCGTTGGAATCTCCCTCTATAACGTTGCCATCTGGTGTTGATTTGACGAACTTTGAGATATCGTTGCCATCTGGTGTTGATTCGATGAACTTCGAGATGAGGTCACGTTCATCCGGAATGTCGAAATTCATAGATTTAAATTTGTTCTTCTGTATAAATATTTTCTCCCAAACTGTCAAATCCAAAGGTTTTTCCAAATGTTTTAGAAGTTTAGCTTCTTTTTCAATTCTATGACCTTCCAACAAACTATGTGCTGCAATAGCTGATTTTTCAATTTCACCATTTTTAATATTTCTAAAGTGTTCCTTTGTGCGAGTGTCCAAATTTCTTTTTGTTTTTCCTATGTATACTTTATTGCAATCTCGACAATCAATTTGATAAATTCCAGATTTTTTACTATCTGGGGTGTTCATTTTCTTATTGGTTATTAATAAGTTACCAAGGCTAAATTTATTTATCGGTGCCAATGTAATATTGAATTTCTTGAAAATTTTTTGAAATTTGTTATGTATTCCAGGATGATAAGTGATTTTCTTAAATTGTTTTCCTTTCTTTGAATCAGATTGCAGGGTAGTGTATTCTTTAATCTTTTTTGTTGTCTGAATTTCTTCAATTTAGTTATAATTATTTCCTTTCCAAAACCATTTAAATTAGCTATGTCCAAAATGTGATTGTATTCTTTCTTAAAATCCTCTTCATTTAGTGGAACATTCAATAATCTATATATCAAACTGTTGAAAATTGCATGCTTATGCGCAATATGATTGAAACCTGAAGACTTTATGTAATTGTCAATATGAGTATCTTTTCTGTATATATTGAATTCAATTCTTTGTTGTTGTTCATTCCTTCTTATGTAGAGGTCCAAAAATGGGATTTGGTTATTATTTTCTAATTCCATAGTAAATTTCACAGATTCATCCTGGAGGTTGAGTAATTTTAATGCATCTTCAATATATTTAGAATTTATCACAGAGAAAATATCATCCACATATCTATACCAACATTTGAACATCCAGGGATAAGCATTGGTGATATGACATTCTAAATAACCCATAAATAAATTTGCCAAAAATGGTGAAAGTGGGTTTCCCATAGCCAGACCTGAGATTTGTTTATAAAATTTTTCATTGAAGGTAAAAAAATTGTTGTCGATACAAAGTTTTGTAAGATTCAAATATTCATTAATTATTTCTCTTTGTAGTTTCAAGGAAATAAGCCATTTTTCTAAAATATTTAACATCTTCCCAATTGGGACGCTCGGAAATAAAGAAATGACATCAAAGGAAACCAATCTATCATTACAATCCAATGTGATATTATTCAGTTCATTAACTAATTCAATTGAATTTTCAATACTTTTGTTGTCGAAACTTGGTAGTTCATTAAATTTCTTAGTAAGCCATTTTGCCAAATTGTAACAAGGTGAGCCAATATTATTAATAATGGGTCTCATCTTATTTCCCTCTTTATGTATTTTTGGGAGCCCATACAATTTTGGAATCTGTGGGTTTGATACTTTCAACTTGTATTTATCTTGTTCTTGATGGCATATTTGATGTTTTTATTGTATTAGTAAATGATTTTATTGCTTTTGGAAGAGGATTGCATGTAATTTCTTCATATTCATTTGAATTTAAGAGAAGGTTCATTCTGTTTATATAATCGTCTTTATTCAAAATTACAATTTTGTTTCCTTTATCGGCTTTCGAAATTATTGCTTTTTTGTTGTTGATATTCTTCAATATTTTCATGTTCTTAATGGCTCTATTGTTTTTTGGTTTTTCATTTATATTTTCAAAAATGTTTTCACAATTTCTCCTAATTATAATTTTGTCTTCAACTTTAAGATCTGAAATTGCAATCTCAATGTCAGCTACGTAGTCTTCTATTTTATTTGAGAAATTCACACAAGTTTTTAGTCCAAGATTCAATAATTTATTTTCTTCTTCGGTCAATTCTATTTCTGAAAGATTAACAACATTGTTATTGTCATTTGAATTTTGTTTTTTGTTGATTGATCCAATTCTATTGCAATCTTTTTCAATTCTTTGATTAGGTACATTATGTCGTTTCTGGATTAAATTTTTAAATTTCTTGTTTTGTGTAGCAATTTTCTTCTGAATTGTGATATTTAATCTTCCAAAAAAGTTTCTTGTTAAATTTTCTAAACAAATATCACCTAATAATTTTACCAATTTCAAATGAAGATAAAATAATTCCAAATCCAGGTTACTTAATTTTTGGTAAAATTTGTTTTTTTCTTCTTTAAGAACTTTCTGCTCTGCCATAATTTGTTGTTTGGAGTTATGATTGAATTTTACAATTTTTCTCACGAATTTTGGTGTCACTTTATTTGTCATGCATTTATTGATAAATTTAATATCTGCCAAAATTTTCTTCTTTTTTTCTTTTAATCTTAGAAACTTCTTTATGTCAGGTTTAAGGTCGAAAAATATTGTATTGAAACTTGTTAATATATTCAAATTTAACGAACTTCCAGACGCCATTTTGTTTGAGGTTATGTATCCAAATAGTCGTAATATTTCCCAAAGACCTGAGTCGTCTTACTTATTCAAAGTTAAAATTGGGAAACACATTATGAGGTTCTTAATTAATAAATTAATGAGTCATTTTAACATCTTACCTCATATTTCATGTTTTTTCAAACACGGTAACTATAGTTTTCAAATGATCTTGTCATTCATTTTCAACCGCCATTATGACTACCGGATATTCATTGGAATCTCCCTCTATAACGTTGCCATCTGGTGTTGATTTGACGAACTTCGAGATATCGTTGCCATCTGGTGTTGATTCGATGAACTTCGAGATGAGGTCACGTTCATCCGGAATGTCGAAATTCATAGATTTAAATTTGTTCTTCTGTATAAATATTTTCTCCCAAACTGTCAAATCCAAATGTTTTAGAAGTTTAGCTTCTCTTTCGATTCTATGACCTTCCAACAAACTATGTGCTGCAATAGCTGATTTTTCAATATCACCATTTTTAATATTTCTAAAGTGTTCCTTTGTGCGAGTGTCCAAATTTCTTTTTGTTTTTCCTATATATGCTTTATTGCAATCTCGACAATCAATTTGATAAATTCCAGATTTTTTACTATCTGGGGTGTTCATTTTCTTATTGGTTATTAATAAGTTACCAAGGCTAAATTTATTTATCGGTGCCAATGTAATATTGAATTTCTTGAAAATTTTTTGAAATTTGTTATGTATTCCAGGATGATAAGTGATTTTCTTAAATTGTTTTCCTTTCTTTGAATCAGATTGCAGGGTAGTGTATTCTTTTAATCTTTTTTGTTGTCTGAATTTCTTCAATTTAGTTATAATTATTTCCTTTCCAAAACACACATTGGATTGTAATGATAGATTGGTTTCCTTTGATGTCATTTCTTTATTTCCGAGCGTCCCAATTGGGAAGATGTTAAATATTTTAGAAAAATGGCTTATTTCCTTGAAACTACAAAGAGAAATAATTAATGAATATTTGAATCTTACAAAACTTTGTATCGACAATAATTTTTTTACCTTCAATGAAAAATTTTATAAACAAATCTCAGGTCTGGCTATGGGAAACCCACTTTCACCAATAATAATTATTGAAGAAATTCAGACAACAAAAAAGATTAAAAGAATACACTACCCTGCAATCTGATTCAAAGAAAGGAAAACAATTTAAGAAAATCACTTATCATCCTGGAATACATAACAAATTTCAAAAAATGTTCAAGAAATTCAATATTACATTGGCACCGATAAATAAATTTAGCCTTGGTAACTTATTAATAACCAATAAGAAAATGAACACCCCAGATAGTAAAAAATCTGGAATTTATCAAATTGATTGTCGAGATTGCAATAAAGTATATATAGGAAAAACAAAAAGAAATTTGGACACTCGCACAAAGGAACACTTTAGAAATATTAAAATGGTGATATTGAAAAATCAGCTATTGCAGCACATAGTTTGTTGGAAGGTCATAGAATCGAAAAAGAAGCTAAACTTCTAAAAACATTTGGAAAAACCTTTGGATTTGACAGTTTGGGAGAAAATATTTATACAGAAGAACAAATTTAAATCTATGAATTTCGACATTCCGGATGAACGTGACCTCATCTCGAAGTTCATCGAATCAACACCAGATGGCAACGATATCTCGAAGTTCGTCAAATCAACACCAGATGGCAACGTTATAGAGGGAGATTCCAATGAATATCCGGTAGTCATAATGGCGGTTGAAAATGAATGACAAGATCATTTGAAAACTATAGTTACCGTGTTTGAAAAAACATGAAATATGAGGTAAGATGTTAAAATGACTCATTAATTTATTAATTAAGAACCTCATAATGTGTTTCCCAATTTTAACTTTGAATACTTTTAGATGTTGGAAACGAGTGACACACAGCAAAATACAGAAATGTCAATTACATAGTTAATTATCATAAGTATTTGGTTCTTCTGTGTCTTTAGAGAACTTAATTGGTGAGTGGGTGAGTAAAGTGTGTTGATAACTAATTATTAAACAAACCTCTTAATGTTACTTCCTATTGTATTTAAAAAAAATTGTGCTGCATCCTCTTAATTTATAGATTAATTTAAATTTTAAAGTAAAACTTTCTTAAATATATTATTTTAGGATAAGAATACTGTAACAAACACCATGAAAGGATCAGAAACTCAAAATATTTAAATGGATATTTTGGGAAAATTATTCAAGCTTTCCAATATGTTTATCTTAAAATGAACTTTTTGGAGTTCGCACAATTTGTTCACCCACCTGCCAGTTGTTAAATAAAATATATTTTTTTTTTTTCTTCCATTTCAATCAACTTCATTGAAAATATTTTTAAAACTAAATTTTATTATCATTATAGGCACTTTGTGTTCAGATACTATTAGATGTGGCTGGAATTATCCTAGGCTGGAGGAGAATTGATCATGCTGCTCACTTAGGAGGAACAATAACTGGAATGTAAGTTTTATTTATATTTAATTTCTGGCTATGGAACCACTCTCTAGACTAGTAGAGAGGAGGCAGAAGTGAGGGAAATAGTTCTCTCTCAAAACTCCTGCAAGTTCATTCATATCTTAAAAGAAGGTCAAAAGTACAAGAAAATTTTAATCGTGTATTTTTTAAAGGTAAAACAGTATTTTTCTAAATGATATAGATAAAATTTTTGACTGAGATAAAAATAAACAAATTTAAGAAAATGTGAAATATTCTGTCTACATAGTAATAAACGTAACTGATACAATCAATATTTGACTCTATTAATCATCAAAAATTTTGAATAAAATTCAGTATATCAGCTCTCCATAACTTACTAATGTTGTAAGAATTGAGACTCAACATATAACATCTAGAAGTTTTATAGGAAAAAATCACTATGAGGTGTAATTTAAGATTAAATAAAAATACTTCTTAATATTTAATTTTAGGAAGTTATATTTTGAGGTTATTTTAATTATATTATTTTTAGTCTGAACATCTTACCTCAATATTAATGTTGATTTGTTCTTGAACATGTTTCCTGTTTTGAAACATGTTAAATATTAATGTTGATTTGTTCTTGAACATGTTTCCTGTTTTGAAACATGTTCAAGAACAAATCAACATTAATATTGAGGTAAGATGTTCAGACTAAAAATAATATAATTAAAATACTTCTTACCTCACCTCATATCCAGTCTTGTAAGTAGATCATGGTTTCAAAGCCTTGGCAGCTTCATCTTCAGTACTTTCTTGTCGACTGATGTTATTTGATCAGAATTTCTTCTTCCCTCCAAGGTATGAAGCATTTTAATTTAATCTTAATAATATTGTGTTTAGCGTATAAAAAGAAGGGCTCTAATATGTGTGTGTGTGTATATATACACACAGTCAAAGCTCCTTATTCGCAGGGGATATGTTCTGTTAATATGGAATGAAATTTGTATGGGTATAAAGTGGATACGTTCCAAGGTTCAAGAATAAAATAAAAATTATCAAAGTAAAATCAATTAATGTGAGATTTTGAACAATTTCTATTAATTATTATTGTCAGGCTTAGGCAAGGACTTAAAGAAATTGGTAAATTTTTCCTGTTTTGCCGCTTTTAAAAGATCTTTCAATCGCAAATGACTTGCCAATGCATTAAACGGTCAAGCATTTCTGTTTTACTTAATGCGGCAACACTATTTTTTCTGCTTCAGAACTAATTTTCTTTTCTTTTACTTGACATTATAAGTTGGGACTAAGCAGAAGAGACGCATATTGTTCAATCAAAAATATTGCAACAAATGACATGTTGAAATAATTAAACACCGATTGTGGGAAATGTGGTATTTATAACAGACATAGCGGCATATGAAATACGTAGGCGTGGCTTTTAACAATGACAATAAGGTTTGTTTTACTTCGATATTAATAAAGATACAGCCTCAGTTGCATCATTTTGTCATGATTGCTTGGCAGCACATCTGCATAGAATTAAGCTACTAGACTCTCCATACTGCATAGTATGCAAGGACACAAATATGATAATGAACAAGGATCACTTGATGTTCTGCACTGATCTTCAGAAAATAGTTGGAACACCATTCCAAATTGCTGAATATTATTGGGAAGCCCGCAAGCGAATGATGACAAATGAAGAGCTTCAGAACATTTGAATACTACTACTACTACTTAATTAGTCCATTTGGTTTGAGTCGCTTTGTGTAAAAGCCACCTTGGCATGTGCCTGCAGTAAAGTAGTTGCCATTGCATTAATAAAGGAAACTAATAATTTCAAAATACTGATTTCTGCAAATTAAGACATTTTTAGCTGCGAATACAGGAACTGTCGCAATTTTTTAACCCATGAATAAGGAGCTTTTACTATATATATACACCGATACACATTTTATACCTTAATTATTTTTTCTTAACTTTTATAATTTATCATCACATGCTATATTATGCATTATAGGAACTATTTGTTATCCCAACTTCTCTAAAAAAAATTATTATTTTTTCTTAACTTTTATAATTTATCATCCATCACATGCTATATTATGCATTATAGGAACTATTTGTTATCCCAACTTCTCTAAAAAAAATGTTAAACTCAAAATACATAAAATGTTAATTCTTCCAGTTATACTGTATGGATGCAAAAACGGAGACATTATTGAGAATAAAGTGCCTAGAAAATGTTTGGAGTAGGCTTACAGAGAGAGAGGAACTGAGGGTGAATGGAGAGAAAAGCAATATATATATATATATATATATATATATATATATGTGTCCACTGCTGTGGTCTTGTGCCTTGTCACGCAGTGAATTCGGGTTTGATTCCCAGTCAGGAGAGGCTCCTGGGTGAGGTTTTTTCCTCACCTGTAAGACGAATGTCAGGAAGCTTAGGGCCCAATGGTCCCCAAAAATCATCCAGCCATCATTATCACCCTTATCATTATCCATCACTGGTGTAGAAAGCAACAGGAAGCTACCACACCTATATAATTCCCTAGTAAAGCTGGTAAAGCATAGCATGAAAATGCTATGATTGCAGTGAAGACCTGCATCAGGGCAGAATTACTATGGATGTACATATAGACGCAATAGTGAGCTACATGACTTTTATGGGAAACCAGATGTAATAAGAACAGTTACATTCTGAACACTAAGGCACTTAAGCCACTTCACCGTATGACCTTAATTCTGCCAAAATAAATAAAGCATTGTTATTAATTACTTAAGCAAAGTGGAAATTGATGTTGGCATTGAACTAAAACTTGATATGTAAACACAATCTATTTAATAGTTAAAAACTGTTATTGATAAATTTTAGAATAGTTTTACTCCGCAAAATTATGAAAAATATATAAATATACACTTGAGCTTGACTCATTAATTTCCATTGTTTGCAAATGTTACTTCTACTCAAAAAATGTGTATGAAGAAATCTAATGAGTTAATAATAATATACATTTCTTTGAGTTTTACAAAAAAAATGCAATTGGAGTTTCATATCCTTAAATTGATTTGTACACACTATTAGTTTACAAATGAAATAGAGATATGCCATAATCTAAATTTTGAAATCAATTGATACACACACAACAAATCAACAGTTTTTATAACTTGCACAATTACTTTTATAAATTCAGCAGGAAAAAAAAAACATGTATCTCCCAAGATAGTATAAGTAGATGTTGATATATATCTTGGTGATTGTGTTATTTTTGTTTCAGAGCTTGGAGTTTCTGGGGAAATACATATTATAACAAAACGATGCACTGGTGGCATGAGCTTACAGGAGGACAGTAAAATAGCACATACAAACAAAAGTTGATTGTAAAATAAATTATATTTGATAAAAGCTGTACAGTTGAAGAATTATGTATTAAATTTGAAGAGAAAAATTTTCGCCTAGACCGGGACTCGAACCCGGGACCCTTGGCTTTCCGGGCCAAGTGCTCTACCAACTGAGCTACTGAGGCGAGTTACGATCTAGACGCAAATTTTTCTCTTATATACGTTGTAATTCCCTATCGCCAAATGCTTTTGAAACCATTGTTTCTATCTTTGCAAATGGCGGCTTCTTAGTTAAGAAGACATTTATTGGAAATTTAACATTACTTTAAAAGCCAGTAAGGCCTCTAATGATGTTTTTATTATTAATTTAACATTTCTCAATGAAAGATAAATTAAATTTGAAGAGAAAAATTCCTCGATAGCTCAGTTGGTAGAGCACTTGGCCCGGAAAGCCAAGGATCCAGGGTTCGAGTCCCGGTCTAGGCGAAAAAGTTCATAACGAGTTTATCTAGTGAATTGACAAACGAGATTGTTTCCATTTCATTGACTGCTAAGTCTACTTTTCAAGCATGTGGAAATTAGGGGCCTTAACTTCCCCTTTCTAAACTTATGATTGTGCTTGCTTATATTTAAAGAATTAAAATATTGAACATGTATGGGCTTTTTATTATTAATTTCATACATCTCAATGATGGATAAATCATATTTAAAGAGAAAAATTATACGCTCAGACCGGGACTTGAACCCGGGACCCTTGGTTTTCTAGTCCAAGTGCTCTACCATTTGAGCTACCTGAGCAAGTACCGATCTAAACGCAAATCTTTCTCTATATACGTTGTAATTCCTGCCCCAAATGCTTTGAAGCCTTTGCTTCTATCTTTGCAAATGGCGGCTCCTATATTAAGAAGACATATATGGGAATTATACATTACATTATAAATGCCAGTACGGCTATTTTCGATGTTTTTATTATTAATTTCATACATCTCAATGATGGATAAATCATATTTAAAGAGAAAAATTATACGCTCAGACCGGGACTTGAACCCGGGACCCTTGGTTTTCTAGTCCAAGTGCTCTACCCATTTGAGCTACCTGAGCAAGTACCGATCTAAACGCAAATCTTTCTCTATATACGTTGTAATTCCCGCCCCAAATGCTTTGAAGCCTTGCTTCTATCTTTGCAAATGGCGGCTCCTATATTAAGAAGACATATTTGGGAATTATACATTACATTATAAATGCCAGTACGGCTATTTTCGATGTTTTTATTATTAATTTCATACATCTCAAGATGGATAATCATATTTAAAGAGAAAAATTATACGCTCAGACCGGGACTTGAACCCGGGACCCTTGGTTTTCTAGTCCAAGTGCTCTACCATTTGAGCTACCTGAGCAAGTACCGATCTAAACGCAAATCTTTCTCTATATACGTTGTAATTCCCGCCCCAAATGCTTTGAAGCCTTTGCTTCTATCTTTGCAAATGGCGGCTCCTATATTAAGAAGACATATTTGGGAATTATACATTACATTATAAATGCCAGTACGGCTATTTTCAATGTTTTTATTATTAATTTCATACATCTCAATGATGGAATAAATCATATTTAAAGAGAAAAATTATACGCTCAGACCGGGACTTGAACCCGGGACCCTTGGTTTTCTAGTCCAGTGCTCTACCATTTGAGCTACCTGAGCAAGTACCGATCTAAACGCAAATCTTTCTCTATATACGTTGTAATTCCCGCCCCAAATGCTTTGAAGCCTTTGCTTCTATCTTTGCAAATGGCGGCTCCTATATTAAGAAGACATATTTGGGAATTATACATTACATTATAAATGCCAGTACGGCTATTTTCGATGTTTTTATTATTAATTTCATACATCTCAATGATGGATAAATCATATTTAAAGAGAAAAATTATACGCTCAGACCGGGACTTGAAATCGCCATTTGCAAAGATAGAAGCAAAGGCTTCAAAGCATTTGGGGCGGGAATTACAACGTATATAGAGAAAGATTTGCGTTTAGATCGGTACTTGCTCAGGTAGCTCAAATGGTAGAGCACTTGGACTAGAAAACCAAGGGTCCCGGGTTCAAGTCCCGGTCTGAGCGTATAATTTTTCTCTTTAAATATGATTTATCCATCATTGAGATGTATGAAATTAATAATAAAAACATCGAAGATAGCCGTACTGGCATTTATAATGTAATGTATAATTCCCAAATATGTCTTCTTAATATAGGAGCCGCCATTTGCAAAGATAGAAGCAAAGGCTTCAAAGCATTTGGGGCGGGAATTACAACGTATATAGAGAAAGATTTGCGTTTAGATCGGTACTTGCTCAGGTAGCTCAAATGGTAGAGCACTTGGACTAGAAAACCAAGGGTCCCGGGTTCAAGTCCCGGTCTGAGCGTATAATTTTTCTCTTTAAATATGATGTATGGGCTGTTAGATTATTGCAATTAGCCTACACCCTCAAAACACACACAGCAACATATTTCCTTTCTTAAATAACAGGGTTAATAAAATACAGGTAAGCAAATAATGAAAGAAAATGAGAATAAATAAATTTGTGTTGTTACACTTTGAAAAGTTCGAGAGCTATGCCAGCGGTAGCATTGCTGCCGATAGGGTTACCCATGCCGGACTGGACAAAGGTGATAAGCCAGATGAAAAAAAGTACCTTGATCAAAAGAGTGACGATCTTTCTCCATAAAAATACAACCATCAAGAAATGCAGACATGGGTTCCATCTGGGATAAAAATTTCCAGAGGACAGTAGCTCTGGATAGGGATGTATGGAGATCTTATGTCTATGTGGCCATGAACCTAAGGGTTTGATAGTGCCAGTGAGTTAGTCAGTCATACTTTGACAAGTTATTCAAAAAATGTACACACACAGAGCTTCTACATCTGAATGCAACACTTTTTAGCTTAAATCTATTTGCATTATTCGTGCTGTTTTTGACTGGAAGAAAATTATCAAACTTTTTTTTAAAGAACCTAACTTAATCATCAAATTAATTAAATTTTATACCTCACCCAAGATGATTTTAACCTTGATAAATGAATTCAGTCTTAGTACACTGATGAAAACTAATAGAAATTAATAAAGGCAAAAAGTCAGGAATTTATCATAAGTAATGCCACGAGTGATTTTCAATTATCGATAAATTCACGAAGTGAGAAGTTAATTTATCTAGATCATTTGGAAACCAAGAGTTGCATTTGCTAGGACTATTTAACGAATAAAATTAAGCTGTATACTCACAAATCATTGTTTAACTATAGTTATTTTAAAATATTTATATATTTAATGTAAACGGCGATGTTTGAAAACAAATCAGAAATGTGAGGTCATGTTCATTCACTGCTGCTTGATCATATTATTTATTGCCAAATAAGATCGCAATATTGTAAGAGTGCACCCAAGTGGGGAAATAATGAAACACATCAAACTATATATCATAATCAACATTACGGGTTATTCATTTATTTTTTTAGTAAACAACTCAGTAAAATCAAGGAATCTTTTCATTATTTGCTATATTCAATGTATTTGTTGGAGAAAAATAATGCTTTGACCTGTTCAGAACATTAAAAAAGGAGGAGCTTTCTTTATCACAAAAGCAGGAGCTGATAAAGAGTGAGGTGAAACACAACTGTCATTGGTTGTAAAACAACATTCGTTGAAACGTGATTGGTCATTGACTAGCATTTGGCATGAGTTAGATAGTCAAATAAAATATGGGGTTAATTAAATAATCTACATAGGAAAAACATAAAGGAGCTTGAACATTAGAATGAAGGAACTCCTTAAAAATGTAAAAATGGGAAGTAGAAAAATATGCAGTAGTTGTTCACACTTGGTCAGAAATGCTCAGTATTTAAGTAAAGGTAACATTGACGAAACAGATAAATCTATAGAACTCAAGAGTGTGGGAGAACATCTACATCCAGAAATACAAGGACAAAATTACCAACTTTGAAATTCTCAGGAAAAACTATTTGAAAGTTCATTGATCAATCAACAGAGGGAAGATAAATGAGCCTACAGGTTGCCTACCATCAAATTAGGCAGGTGCCTGTTGACACTGGTCCTGGATATATATAAAGATGTGAGGTGTAAAATCTGATTAATTTAATGATTATTAATTAAAATGTAATAGGGTTACTTCCTAGTCCACCACTGTGGTCTCAAGGTGGCATGCTGCCTTGTCACACAGCGGACCCAGGTTTGATCCTTGGTCAGGACAAGTTTCCTGGGTGAGGTTTCTTTCAGGGTTTTTCTTTACCTGTAAGACAAATGTCAGGAAACTTCAAGGACAAACAGTCCCCGGACATCATCTGGCCATCATTATCATATTCACCTCATTATATTAAGTTTAGGATTAAGGCCTCTCCTAGCACATCATTACACTCATCATATCATTGATGCAGCGTAACACCACCTTCCAGGTCCCCAACTTGGGAAGTAGGTTACAATATGCCAATGCCAGGAGAGAATACTATAAATGTAAAAATGACAAACTGGTGGTATTGAATAAAAAAAGTGTTCATATTTAAAGAGAAAAATTATACGCTCAGACTGGGACTTGAACCCGGGACCCTTGGTTTTCTAGTCCAAGTGCTCTACCATTTGAGCTACCTGAGCAAGTACCTGGTTCAAGTCCCGGTTTGAGCGTATAATTTTTCTCTTTAAATATGATTTATCCATCATTGAGATGTATGAAATTAATAATAAAAACATCAAAAAAAGTGTTACTTCCCAAAATTTTCAACCTTACATTAGTGATCCCACAACAGGCCCTTGGGGTAGTAGGAGGTTAAGGCTCCCACTTTTTCTAGACAATCAGCACTTTGTCAGTTACATTAGTAATAAAAGAAAATATCAAACCATTGCAAACAATCACACTTCATAACGTGTCTGGTTTTGAGAACAGTTAAAATCAAACTGAATAATCTGTCTATGTTTTTCTTATTCATTTCATATATCTCAATGATGGATAAATCATATTTGAAGAGAAAAATTATAGGCTCAGACTGGGGCTTGAACCCAGAACCTTTGGCTTTCTAGGGTAAGACTACCGATTGAGCTATCTAAGCAAGTTCCAATCTAAACGCAAATTTTTCTCTTACATACGCTGTTAATTCCCGTGCACCAAATGATATGAAACCTTTGCTTCTATCTTGCAAATGGCGGATTCTTTATTAAGAAAACATTTATTTGGGAATTTTACATTACATTATAAAGCCAGTACAGCTTCTTTCGATGTTTTTATTATTCATTTCATACCTCTCAATGATGGATAAATCATACTTGAAGAGAAAAATTATACGCTCAGACTGGGGCTTGAATCCTTTGGTCCTGGGTTCAAGCCCCAGTCTGAGCGTATAATTTTTCTCTTCAAATATGAATAATCTGTATTTATTTATAACAAAAATATTAATATGAAGTTATTATTCTCTCTGTTTAGCTTATGTCGTATTAATACTGCTACAGACAGTCTTATGTAGTCAACTTCAAAATTTTTCTCTCTTTACAGTGATATACTTTAAAACCAAAATTGATTAAATATTTAAATGAGTACAGAGATAAAGGGGGAAAAAAAGTGGTGTATGCTTTATTTTTATTGTATATGAATCTAAGCTGTGTTAATTTAACTCTGTCTTATATCCCTTATAAATTTGTACTATTTATAATTGCACCAACTGAAAATAACAACAGAAACTATGCCACACTATAATATTGTGTTGTTAATGCCTCAAAATCTCAGAATTAAATGAAGAGAATCTGTTCACATATTAAAGCTTTTAGTATCTCATTGGCCGATAGCGAGGAGATACTAAAGAACAACACACACGCACTATTGAGTAATGCTAAGAAATTAGGACTGGAAGTAAATATCAATAAAACTAAATATATGGTCACACATAGAAATTCATTATATAATGGAAATGGACAGCTAATGACATGAGGGAAATTTTGAGGAAGTGGCTGAATTCAAATACCTAGGAACAATGATCACAAATAGGAATGAGATGCACAAAGAAATTAAACATAGGCTCAATTCTGGAAATGCGTGCTATTATGCATTGCAGAGACTCTTGATGTCCCAACTCCTTTCAAAAAACGTTAAACTGAAAATATATAAAACTATTATTCTACCAGTTATATTATATGGGTGCGAAACATGGACTCTTACTTTAAGAGAGGAAAGGAGATTACTAGTATTTGAGAATAAAGTTCTTAGGAAAATTTTTGGACCAAAGAGAGATGAACAGACAGATGAATGGAGAAGACTACATAACAGTGAACTACATGGTCTTTATAGGAAACCAGATATAATAAGAACAGTTAAGTCTCGTAGACTGCGATGGGCAGGACATGTTGCACGTATGGGAAATGAAAGACTTGCATGGAAGCTTCTTGTAGGAAAGCCAGAGGGAAAACACCCAGTTGGTAGACCAAGAATGAGGTGGGAGAATAACATTAACTATGATTTGAGGGAAGTAGATTATACAGGGAATGATTGGAAAGCATTAGCTCAGGATAGGGATGTATGGAGAGCTTGTGTCTGTGTGGCCATGAACCTACGGGTTCGATAGTGCCAGTGAGTAAGTAAGTAAGACACATCACACATTGATATGAATCTTGTTATTCCTTTATCTCATAATAAGAATGTGGTTTATACTGGTAGTATGTATACACTAAAGAGGCTCTATTTAATATAGTCCTCAAAATTAGAATTGTTCTTTATACCAGAGTAATGCAGATTTCACAAATAAGATTGTGACAATAAGAAAATTATTAATAAATTAAATGTATTAAAATATTTTCATTCAAAAACTCTATGGTGCAGCAGGCCAAGAAGGCCTTTGCTAACCAACCAGCTGCTGGCCTCACATCCACATGTGTTAATCACAGAGGTAGCCAATCATCCAGTCAGTGTACAGGTGACATGTAGTCAGCACATCGGAGCCCCCAGACATTAATAGTGGTTTTCTGAACCTGGAGCTGCTAGTTATTGTAGCTACTCAAATTCCTACAATGCTGGGTAGGCACTGTCCCATATTGGCTGAAATTCCATGAGAAGATTTCTCCTCCCATGGAGACTCGAACCAGTTCAAGTCCTATAGCTCTGTGCCAATGCATCTTGCCTTAACTACTCGGCTACGGCACGAGATTATATTTCCAATAAACAATTTATAATTAAAAGAAAATAGCACTAAAAGATTTAATAAAATATTCTGAAATTGTTACACATTTTATTTATATTTAGGATTCACAGGAAGTTAACCAAAAACAATAAAATCAAGATTACAAATGTTATACAGTTACTAGAAGCTAAAATTAAATTATGCGATATTAAGTCTGTATTTTATGAGCCTTAGATCTGGACACTGATTAAAATTGAAAGGTCCTTCAAGAAACTTTGCAAATTAATAAACTTTTTTATTATCAAAATTGATAGGAAGTATAATAATGAGTTAATTTATCAATTTGATTATCACTTCATATTTTGCTCTCTCATCTGGGACTTGTCTTGGAACCGATTTAATCTAATTGAACTTTTCACCATAAAATGTGAAATAGACCCAGTGGCATGTGGTGGTCAGAGCAATTACCCCAGTTGTATGACGAAAATATGACTTATAGTTTATAAATACTTTATTCCGAATTATTCAGTTTATAAATAGTATGAACATTTATTATTGTAAACGTGTTTCCATTAATCTTCCATAATAGTGCAACATGTAAAATGAACATTTTAAAATTCATAGTGGTGCATGCTCAATTCAATGTATTTAATATAAGCAGCACATGCCGTGATACTAAAATTCCTTGCAATTTTTTTTTAGTTACGGAAAATCTGGAGTTGGCCTACCTTGTTGTATGAGGTCATTTTACTCGTTGAAAGGTCTGAACCAAAATGATCTAGTATGTAAATTATAAATTATACAGTCACTTACATTCATTTTTACTAAATTGACAAATACATTTATCAATAAAACTTTAAGACTGGTAAAAAGTATTAACGCATTTGAATGAACTCAGTGCCAATATTAAATTCAACTGTTGCTTTCCATAAATAATATATACACATTCTTAATAATTTCTTCTTCTTCCTTCCAAGTATTAGGCCAAGGCCTGTTACGATCCTATAGAAAATTTTCCCTTATGGGAAATTCTCGTATAAGACTTGAAAGCATAATAATAGTCCCTTCGATTGGTTGCTGGCCAAAGGAAGGCAAGACCAGTGATGAGGCTGCCGTCTTATAGCCTCTGGTCAGGCTTTTCTGAAGAAAAGAAAATAAAGGAAAGAAGAAATGGAAGAAAGGAAGGACTCCCTAGCTTCGGGGTTGAAAAAAACAAGAGTTAACCAAGAGAGGTTAGATAGTAAAGTTAAAAGAGTGCAAAACACAAGTAAGTGGAAGAAATGTTTTGCACAGCTTGGGCACCTTGTGGTCGCCATCCACATATCCCCTAGATGAGGACCCCTTTTAATTGTTATTATTCAGATATATAATATAAATAAAAGCTTCTTAAATTAATAGTTGCTATAGCTGAAAAAAAGTACCGCTTTATTTTATTTTTTTTTTGCATTTTGTAAAAATATAACTAACATAAATTAAATATTATAAATTAAAAAATGTTACATTCATTGGAGAACATATTGTTTAAACAACTCACCTCATAGGATTCATGCTTCCATGATATCGCAATTTCAAACATAGTCATGTTCATCTTCAGCCATAACTCCGACTGACGAAATTCTTTGGCCGTCAACTATTCTATTGTCGCCATCTTCAGTGCTGCCATCTATGGTTGAATTTATGAACTTAATTTCGTTAGAGATATCAAAATTCATTGATCTATTTTTGTTTTTCTGATTGTATATTTTTTCCCAAACTGTCAATTCCAAAGGTTTCTCTACTTGTTTTAAAAGTTTAGCTTCTCTTCCAATTTTATGATGTTCTAATAAACTATGTGCAGCAATTGCAGATTTTTCAATTTCACAATTTTTAATATTTCTGAAATGTTCTTTTGTCCGAATTTCCAAATTTCTTTTTGTTTTTCCTATATAAACTTTATTGCAATCTTCACAATTTATTTGATAAATTCCAGATTTCTTACTGTCTGGTACATTGACTTTTTTATTGGTACTTAGAAGATTACCCAGACTAAATTTATTTATTGGTGCCAAAGAAATGTATTTGTCAAAAATTTTTTGAAATTTTCTATGCATTTCAGGATGGTAAGTAATTTTCTTGTATTTTTTCTTTTCTTTGCAAGTCTTAAACATCCATGGGTAAAAATGCATGACTTGGTTCAGATATGTGGATGATATTTTTGCAATAATAAATTCTAAAGATATTGAAGATGCTCTTAAATTACTGAACCTTCAGGATGAATAAGTAAAGTTTACCGTTGATTTAGAAAAAGAAAACAAAATTCCATTTTTGGATTTATGTATAATTAGGAATGATCAAACACTGAAAATTGAATTTGATATATTTAGAAAAGGAACTCATACAGATAATTACATTAAATCATCAGGCTTCAATCACATTGCTCATAAGCATGCAATATTCAATAGCTTAATTTACAGATTGACAAATGTACCATTAAACGAAGAAAATTTCAACAAAGAGTTTAAACATATCTTAAACACTGCTAGATTAAATGGTTTTGATAAAGAATTAATTATAAATAAGTTGAAGAAATTCAAACACAAAAAAAGACTTAATGAATATACTACTTTACAAAATTGCAAAGAAAAGAAAAAATACAAGAAAATTACTTACCATCCTGAAATGCATAGGAAATTTCAAAAAAATTTTGACAAATACAACATTTTTTTGGCACCAATAAATAAATTTAGTCTGGGTAATCTTCTAAGTACCAATAAAAAAGTCAAAGTTCCAGACAGTAAGAAATCTGAAATTTATCAAATAAATTGTGAAGATTGCAATAAAGTTTATATAGGAAAAACAAAAGGAATTTGGAAATTCGGACAAAAGAACATTTCAGAAATATTAAAAATTGTGAAATTGAAAAATCTGCAATTGCTGCACATAGTTTATTAGAACATCATAAAATTGGAAGAGAAGCTAAACTTTTAAAACAAGTAGAGAAACCTTTGGAATTGACAGTTCGGGAAAAAATATACAATCAGAAAAACAAAAATAGATCAATAAATTTTGATATTTTCGATGTTTTTATTATTAATTTCATACATCTCAATGATGGATAAATCATATTTAAAGAGAAAAATTATACGCTCCTGGTCTGAGCGTATAATTTTTCTCTTTAAATATGATTTATCCATCATTGAGATGTATGAAATTAATAATAAAAACATCGAAAATAGCCGTACTGGCATTTATAATGTAATGTATAATTCCCAAATATGTCTTCTTAATATAGGAGCCGCCATTTGCAAAGATAGAAGCAAAGGCTTCAAAGCATTTGGTGGGCGGGAATTTCAACGTATATAGAGAAAGATTTGCGTTTAGATCGGTACTTGCTCAGGTAGCTCAGGTAGAGCACTTGGACTAGAAAACCAAGGGTCCCGGGTTCAAGTACCAGTCTGAGCGTATAATTTTTCTCTTTAAATAAAATTTTGATATCCCTAACGAAATTAAGTTCATAAATTCAACCATAGATGGCAGCACTGAAGATGGCGACAATAGAATAGTTGACGGCCGAAGAATTTCGTCAGTCGGAGTTATGGCTGAAGATGAACATGACTATGTTTGAAATCGCAATATCATGGAAGCATGAATCCTATGAGATGAGTTGTTAAACAATATGTTCTCCGATGAATTTAATGATTATACCTTATAATGTTTACTTCCCAACATTAATTTAATATAAAAAATGTTATTTTGAAAAATTCTATTATTGAGGAATTGGTGCTTTCCAAATCAGCCAATCACGTTTCTTCATCAAATGAACGTTTCATGAATTGATAGGTCAAAACGTCATTCGACCTTGCGTATACTTATTTGAGTTGTAACATTAACTGGATCCAGCTAGCTGGTATTCAATAAAAAATTGATGGAATAAGACACAAGCTTCGTCTAGTGGGTAATCGCTGGACTTAGCAGGAACACATCAAAATATATTGCACTTGTGCATATTCATTTAGTGGGTTATCGCTGATTCATCTGCAGTGCAATAGCTGGTGTTAGTGGGGATAACATAGAGAAAACACACTGTGTTCCTCTATGGAGATAATATGCAGAAGGCTCATCAAACCAAATGTGATAGTCTGTTGGCGCGGCGGGAATTTTTAATTCTGATGCTCACACATAATTAATTTAAATGGAATTTGGCAAATATATATATACATTACTTATTTTAGGAATTCTCACTATGAGGTATATTCATTAAGGTAGAATATTTTTATCACTCACCTCATAATTTTATGAAAAAGAAAAAGAACACATAATCAACGTAGCCACGAAAAATGGTTTTGCTATAAAAATGATACTCAAAAAAATAAACAAGTTTAAAAGACAAAAATTTATTAATCAAAGCACTCTTCTAAAAGTAAAAGAAGATAATGTAAAATTTAGAAAATTCACATATCATCCATTAAAACACCACAAGTTTCAAAAATTTTTTAAAGATTTCAACATAAGGTTAGCACCCAAAAATGAATACAGCATCAGTAGACTGATTAGACCTAATAAGAATGAGAAAATTAAAGAAGAAGACAAATCAGGGATTTTTCAAATTAAATGTGAAGAATGTGAGAAATTCTACATAGGAAAAACTAAAAGAAATTTGAAAACTAGAGTAAAAGAACATCTCAGGAATGTCAAGAAAGGGGAAGTAGAAAAATCTGCAGTGGCTGCCCATGCATGGTCTGAAAAACATCTTATTGAGAAAGAAGCAAAATTATTAAAACAAATAGAAAAACCAAAAGAACTTACTGTTTGGGAAAAGATCTACATTCAAAAGAGCGAAAAGAAGAAATTAATGAACTTTGAAATTCCCGGTGAGAATGACCTGGTTCCGAGGTTTTTCAGTCAGCCAATGGAAGGAGAGAAGGACAGCTCTTCAAGACGACAGAACAATGGTCATGATGATACTGAGGATGGAACAGAACTATGTTCCGAAACTAGTTTATAATCAAATAAGAAGAACAATATGAGGTGAGTGATAAAAATATTCTACCTTAATAAATATATATATATATTTTATTTTAATCTGAAATTATTAATATAATAATTACCCTTACAGTGCTGCAGTTGAATGCATGCCATTGAATAGACCTATAATACAAACAGCTCTTGAAATATTACTAATAATTTACATACAAAATAATAAATATGATTATTTCATATGGTTCTGTTTTACAAATTTAGCATCCAACCGTACATAAGCGGTCCTCAGATGGCGGGTGGCATGTCTGCTTTCTAACTAGCAAGGATGAACATTTTAATTGTTAAATTAATTTAATTGCAAAATTTTCAATCTTGGGGCCAAGAGAGGTGGTGGTGTACAATTTTTAATTGAAATTGTGCACCAGATTCTTGCATTAAATTGCAAAACTCCTCCTCAGTTCGTATGTTGAGAAGCCATGTGGTACTGTTGATAGTGGGGACATTAAGCCTGGCGACCCCCTTGGTGCTTTTTGATAGGAGTAGACTATGTTCCGGCACTGGGTTTCACCTTTTCCTCATCATCATCCCTCATGAAACACACTTTAAATTACACTAACATATCCTTATCCTACACACCTCTTTGTACACAATACAAGAATATATCTATGTAAAGGGTCCATGAAGTGGTACATAAATTGTAAACAGATCATACCATCTATGCACCCAGCACGGGAACCCAAAGCATTTAAAATACAGTGGGGTGGCATTAGAACACACACACACCTTAGATAAGTTCCTTCTTGAACAATATCTTGTCACAGTTAATATTCCTACATATACTAATTCTGCCTTTAATGATACTATTGGCCAACTATACATGTCCTATCTCTGCTATACATGATTCAAAAGGTTCTGAAACTATTAATTTCACAAAGATTCACAGCAATATTCAGAATATCACTTTTAATACCTTAATGTTATTTTTGCAAACTTTTTTGACATGAAACTTTATATAACCTATATAAGATTTTCAGTGTATAAAATTTGAGGATCTTATGTAATCTTACAGTTTGAACTATATAGGAAATAACACTGTGAGGTATTTAATTAAATTTACAGTGGGAGGAAACACTATGAGGTATTTATATTAATAAATGAGCTGGAGAAAATGTTTTAACCTCACAAAGTTGCGTGTCTTCACAATACCGGTTTCAAAAGTATAGTATTCAGTTGGAATTTGAGTGAAGATGGAAGTAATACTATACTTTTGAAACCGGCAACTTTGTGAGGTGAGATGTTAAAACATTTTCTCCAACTCATTTATTAATAACTGTGAGGTATATTTTAAAGTTTACAATAAATTCTATGAAGTGAGGTGATATAGAATTTATTGTAAACTTAAGAAATCCCTGAGATGAATATTGATGCCATCAAGGATATTGACCAGTAGAGAATTAGATCCTGTGCAGAGTGAAAAAAAAAAAAAAAACATATATATATATAAACATCTCAATATAAAAAATGAAATGATCAGAAAAATATTTAACTTTAAGACCTGTAATGCCCTTTGTGCTGAAAACATTAGCTCAAAAGTAATGGAGAGTAAGAATGCTAACTGCTTCATTGCCAGATCTAAGGCAGTAGAAAACATTTTATTTGTATTAATAATGGCTTGGAAGCCCATTTAAATAAGATATCTATATACACAACTCCAATGTTTCTTATATAAAAAGGAGAGTTCAATCACAAATGGAGATCATCTTACAAAACGCACTGCACTTTAAAACTTTATAAGTTGTATTTAAAGGATAATTAATTTGATTGGTTACTCCATCCTTAACTTGCCCATAACAATTCCCACTTAATAGTGGAACAATTCTGCATCTCTATTAATGTTATATACTGTTTTCAATGTTTGTATTTAAATTAACATTTTCCAATCCTGGATAGAATCTAATTTAAAAAAGAAAAATTAATATTTGAACTGGAATTTGAACCCTGAACCTCTCGTACGAGTATGCTGTTCATTACACCATTCAAATGATACAAATGTTAACATTTTTTTCAACTTATACAATTCTTGTTTGTCTGAAGGCTAATAGCTGTCGCTACCATCACGCCAACTGATGTCTTCTATTCAGAAGTATTTTTATTGAGAATTTATACATTACTTTTTAGTGGTAAAGCTTCATATTTTCAATGTTTTTATTGAAATTAACATTTTCCAATTCTCGATAGAATCTAATTTAAAAAAGAAAAATTCATTTGAACCCTGGACCTCTCGTTCTCCATATGAGTGTGCTGTCCATTACACCATTCAAATGACAATACAAGCACTGAAAAGTAATGTATAAATTCTCAATAAAAATACTTCTGAATAGAAGACGTCAGTTGGCGCGATGGTAGTGACATCTATTAGCCTCCGGACAAACAAGAATTGTATAAGTTAAAAGAAATGTTAATGTATGTATCGTCATTTGAATGGTGTAATGGACAGCACACTCATATGGAGAACAAGAGGTCCAGGGTTCAAATGTTAATTTTTCTTTCTTAAATAGTTTTTATTGTATTTTTCCATGTCTATTCAAAAGAAGATTTCTGAATTTCAATTGACCAGAAGTTGCAAGTTCTCTTTATCGTTTGAAATATTTCCATGTCATCAATTGAGATTTTTATTTTGGCAATTGTTTTGTAGCTTGCTTTGTAATACTGTAGATCAAAATTACTGCTTAATTTATGTTGATAAGGAAATATCCTTTTTCATTCACGTATATTTTATATTTTCTAAGGTATTAAATTTGTACTTTCTTTTCTTCTTCATCTTTCCTTTGCGATTGCCAATATAGGGGGTCGAGTATTAGGTGAAAACCTCCATCTATCTGAGTCATTCTATAATTCACTCTATATATTTTCTTGCCAATTTGTTCCTCTTCTTTTAACATTCTTCTCAATTTGTTCCTCCCATCTGTATCTCAGCCAGCCTTTCAATGTCTTCCCTCTAATGGAGTAGTCATGTGTCTGTATTCCGTCACAGTTCAAGATATTTCTTATTTATGTGTTCTGAATGATGTATCTTTTAATTTTACTCTTTGTATTCTGCTCAAATCTTTCTTCATTGTTGTCCAAGTTTCTGTTCTGAATAACAGCAATGTTTTAAGATTTAATTTATACATTGTCTTTTTACAATTCAGTGGTATATCATATCTTCAATAGTATAAATATACAACAGGCTACTAGTATACAACTGGAAGAAAATAGTAAATGCTTCAATTTAAAAAGAAAAATTAATGCTTGGACCAGGATTCGAACCCCAGATCTCTGACTTTTAAATTAACATTTTCCAGAATTGGACAGTTTTAATTTTTTTGAATGAGTTGGAGAAAATGTTTTTAATATCTCACCTCATAAAGTTGTGTATTTTCACGATACCGGTTTCAAAAGTATATTTTACTTCCATCTTCAATTTACTTTGGAACCGGTATCGTGAAAACACACAACTTCATGAGGTGGAATATTAAAAACATTTTCTCCAACACATTCATTAATTGTAAATACCCCATAGTGTCACGTCCCACTTTGATTTTGATTAAAAATAATTTTAATTTTCCTTTCTAAATTATAACTATATCCAATTCTGGAAAATGTTAATTAGTCAGAGATCTGGGGTTTGAATCCTGGTCCAAGCATAAATTTTTCTTTCTAAATTAAAACTATGTCCAATTGTTGAAAATGTTAATTTAAAATATAACATCTAAATAGTAAATGCTGTTTAGTATCATCCAGTGAGAATTTCTCTAAATTTGAAATTATTGAGACTAGTCTCATGGTCTAAAGGCTGTTGTCTGCTCTTATAGTGGTCTGGACGAATACTTTGCATCCAAATTAAAAAATCGGAGGACAATGTGTTTAATCTTCTTTTTATATATATTTTAATAATATACACTTATTCTCTTAACTTGCTTTAATTAAGCTTCCATGCCTTTACAATATTAAATCAAATTGCAGAATTGGAATCAAACAATACATAACCATATGCTTCATATAAACATCCAATCCTACCATCATCAAATTCAAAAAATAAACTTTCAGTCATACTATCTTACTTGCTGACCAAATAAATTTAATTTGACATTCATATCATGGAATAAATCTAAAGCAATTCATGTCTTCACATCTTATCATAAGTAATGCCACGAGTGATTTCCAATTTATCTAGATAATTTGGAAATCAAGAGTGGCATTTGTTAGGACTATTTAACGAATAAAATTAAGCTGTTTACTCGCAAATCATTATTTAAATATAGTTATTATAAAATATTTATATATTTAATGTAAACGGTGATGTTTGAAAACAAATGAGAAGCGATAGGTACGCTTCATCTGCTTCTTTTGTTTATCACTGCAACCAGATCATACTATTTATTGCCAAATGAACGCAATATTATAAGAATGCTCTCTAGTGGACAAAAAATGAAACACATCAAACTGTATATTAATTCATTTCCGATGTCGTATGATGTAAATATGACAATTATATTTTTCTGGATTGTTACCTGGAAAAAAAAATGCATTTAAGAAAGTGCAAACAGTGGTTTCTTTTTTTGGTGGTATAATCAATTGCTACAAATGTTTTTATATTAACTCCCACATGCGGCATGTGTTGACATTCATGCACTATATATACAATCTGGTAGCCGTATTTCTCACAGGCTCAGTCACTGCAAAATAATGGTCAGACCTGTTCAGAAAATTAAAAAGGAGGAGCTTTCTTTAATATGGTAATTATAACACTCATAAATATTTCGTGAAACACGACTCTGATTGGTTGTAAAACAGAAATCATTGAAACGTGATTGGCCATTGAGTCCCATTTGGGGCATGAGTTAAATAGTCACATATAAGATGTCTTCACATCTTTTTCACATACAAGATGTCTTCACAACTTTTTCACATAGATGTCTTCTAGAATTTTTTATAACAATACCTGGCCAGCCAATCACAAATTACAATGTGGACAGGCCTTGACAGGGAGTTTGTAATTTGCAAGACACAAACAAAAGTCTTTTTTTTTAAACTTTTATAGGAATTAATCACTATGAGGTTTAATTTATGGTGAAAATAAATGTTTCTTACCTCTCCTCATATAAATCTTCTAAGTAGATCGAGCGATTTCGAGACCATAATGGTCTCATCGTCAGTACTTTTTTGGCGACTGATGTTATGTCGATTGGAAGAAACTATTCTTCTTCCCTCTGTTGGTGGACCGATGAACCTCTGGATTAGGTCAAAATTTGCAGGAATGTCGAAGTTCATAAGAAAAACAAAGGAAAACTTATGAACTTCAAAATTCCTGCAAATTTTGACCTAATCCAGATGGAGGAAGAATAGTTTCTTCCGATTGACATAACATCAGTCGCCAAAAATGTACTGAAGATGAGACCGTTATGGTCTTGAAATCGCGATCTACTTAGAAGATTTATATGAGGAGAGGTAAGAAACATTTAATTTCACCACAAATGAAAGTCAATTCACATAGAGATAATAAATTATAACAAAATTATATTTAAGGTCTTACAAATTACAAACATCACTTTCCATGGATGGAGCAAGTGTTTGGCACATACATGGTCCTCATCAAAACAAAACCATATGACCTGCTCCCTTTTCATGGTTATTGACACCGACGTACGATGTAGAAGCAGTACGCGAAAAAGTAGTTCCCTTCATTAAATTAAAAATATATCGTCTGAATACATTTGTTATTCTTCGTGAATGAAAACAATAATAATATTCTTCTTCTTCCTTCCAAGTATTAGGCCAAGGCCTGTTACGATCCTATAGAAAATTTTCCCTCCAGCGTTTCATAGGACGGCCCAGTGATCTTCGTCCTCTTGGTATATAATTATAAACAGCTTTGGGGATCCGATTTGAACTCATTCTTTCAAGATGGTGTTTCCAATTTAGTTGATACTATTTTTTATATTTGAAGAGAAAAATTTTCGCCTAGACCGGGACTCGAACCCGGGACCCTTGGCTTTCCGGGCCAAGTGCTCTACCAACTGAGCTACCGAGGCGAGTTACGATCTAGACGCAAATTTTTCTCTTATGTACGTTGTAATTCCCTCGCGCCAAATGCTTGAAACCATAGCTTCTATCTTTGCAAATGGCGGCTTCTTAGTTAAGAAGACATTTATTGGGAATTTAACACTACTTTATAGCCAGTAGGGCTTCTATTGACGATTTTATCGTCATTAGTTGATACTGTTTAATATATTCCAAAATTGGCGTAGTCTTCAATTCTTTTAAGATATCGGTGTTCCTTTTCCGATCCCATCTGGTGTAACCCGCTGTTCTGCGCATGAATCTCATTTCACAAGCCGTTATTCTGCTTTCAAAGTGTTATATAAACGTAATCTGGTGTTTTTTTGTACAAGGGATGGTTTCATAACTTGATTAATAATTCCTAAACTTTTATTATAACTAGTAACTTTTTCATCCCAGATAGAGAGATAATATCCAAGATATTTAAATTGATTACTTGGCTGCGCGGACATACGCTCTCCATACATCCCTATCCTGAGCTAATACTTTCCAATCATTCCCTGTATAATCTACTTCCCTCAAATCATAGTTAATGTTATTCTCCCACCTGATTCTTGGTCTACCAACTGGGCGTTTTCCCTCTGGCTTTCCTACAAGAAGCTTCCATACAAGTCTTTCATTCCCCATACGTGCAACATGTCCTGCCCATCACAGTCTACGAGACTTAACTGTTCTTATTATATCTGGCTTCCCCTCTAACTGATGCTGTGCCAGCGTTTATCCACTAATACATGATCTATCTGGTTCCGAGTTTCTCCATCTGGGGACGTCCAGGTGTATTTATGAATATCCTTATGTTGAAATGTTGTGCTCTTAACAATGAGATTCTTCGATGTGACTAATCTAACCCCATTGTCATTACTATCTTCATGAAGACTGAATTTGCCTATTGTTGGTTTGAATATATCTTCCCGCCCCACTTTTGCATTAAAATTTAAATTGATTAGATAATAATATTCAAAACATAGAAAATATTCTAAAATATACCTAATCAATAATTACAGCATAACCCTTTAGTGCCCAGCATTACATAAATGTAACCACCTGCATCTTTAAACAATAATACTCAAACTCATTGTTGACAGTATAATTTTTATACAAATTGCACATTGTTGTGATCCAGAAAGTGTGATCTTCCAGTCTGGCATTTGTTTTTCATTGTATCAGTTCATAGTGTGATACAATACAGTGGATGCATATTTATGACTAATTTTTGGATTGCATAATTTATACTACACCATGGAAGAAGAATAACTATAAATTAAATAATATATTAAATAATGAAGTTTATTATATACAAACATATTTAAAATTGAATAATATTCACATTTCTGGTACATTTAGTTGTTATGAATACTTAGAATTGGCACAGGGTGGTGTTGAAGTTTGCTGCAACATAAATGTAAGCAGATTTCTATATCAAGTGCCAGTACAATTTATAAAATGTTATTTTTTTCTTTGAAAATAATTTTGTGGTAGTACATTTTAGGATGTTTGTTAATTTTTATGGAACTTGCTAAGATCCTAGCACCAGGATTTACAGTCAAGGAAGCTCTAAGACTTTTAGGTAGAATTTTTTATTATATTTGAAAAGAAAAATATACGCCTAGACTGGGATTTGAACCTAGGATCTTTGACTGCCTATATCAATGCTCTATTCAAGTGAGCTACCTAGGCCTCCAATATAAATGCGTATTTTTCTCTTCTACATAGTTAATTCCCTAACTCCAAATGCTACGAGCCGTTGCTACGATTTTTGCAAATCTTTGTTAAGAGGACTTTTTATTGGGAATTTAAACATTATTTATAAAGCCAGTGGTGCTTCTTTTAATGTTCATATTATTCGTTTTTTATCACTCACCTCATATTGTTCTTCTTTTTGACTATAAACTAGTTTCGGAACATAGTTTCTGTTCCATCCTCAGTATCGTCACGACCGTTGTTCTGTCGTCTTGAAGAGCCGTCCTTCGCTCCTTCCATTGGCTGACTGAAAAACCTCGAAACCAGGTCATTCTCACCGGGAATTTCAAAGTTCATCAATTTCTTCCTTTTGCTCTTTTGAATGTAGATCTTTTCCCAAACAGTAAGTTCTTTTGGTTTTTCTATTTGTTTTAATAATTTAGCTTCTTTCTCGATAAGATTTTTTCAGACCATGCATGGGCAGCCACAGCAGATTTTTCTACTTCCCCTTTCTCGACATTCCTGAGATGTTCTTTCACTCTAGTTTTCAAATTTCTTTTAGTTTTTCCTATGTAGAATTTCTCAAATTCTTCACATTTAATCTGATAAATCCCTGATTTGTTTTCTTCTTATATATTTTTATTTTTATTAGGTCTAATCAATCTACTGATGCTGTAGTCATTTTTTGGGTGCTAAACCTTATGTTGAAATCTTTAAAAAATTTTTGAAACTTGTGGTGTTTTACTGGATGATATGTGAATTTTCTGAATTTTACATTTTCTTCTTTTACTTTTAAAAAAATGCTTTGATTAATAAATGTTTGTCTTTTGAAAAGAACACATAATCAACGTAGCCACAAAAAATTGTTTTGCAGAAAGAATCATACTCAAGAAAATAAACAAGTTCAAAAGACAAAAATTTATTAATCAAAGCACTCTTCTAAAAGTAAAAGAAGAAAATGTAAAATTCAGAAAATTCACATATCATCCAGTAAAACACCACAAGCTTCAACATTTTTTTAAATATTTCAACATAAGGTTAGCACCCAAAAATGACTACAGCATCAGTAGATTGATTAGACAAAATGAAAATATAAAAGAAGAAAACAAATCAGAGATTTATCAGATTAAATGAGAAGAATGTGAGAAATTCTACATAGGAAACACTAAGAGAAATTTGAAAGAGTGAAAGAACATCTCAGAATTGTAAAGAAAGGGGAAGTAGAAAAATCTGCTGTGGCTGCCCATGCATGGTCTGAAAAACATCATATCAAGAAAGAAGCTAAATTATTAAAACAAATAGAAAAACCAAAAGAATTTACTGCTTGGGAAAAGATCTACATTCAAAAGAGCGAAAAGAAGAAATTGATGAACTTTGAAATTCCCGGTGAGAATGACCTGGTTTCGAGGTTTTTCAGTCAGCCAATGGAAGGAGCGAAGGATGGCTCTTCAAGACGACAGAAAAACGGTCGTGACAATACTGAGGATGGAACAAAAACTATGTCCCGAAACTAGTTTATAGTCAAAAAGAAGAACAATATGAGGTGAGTGATAAATAATTCTACCTAAATGAGATACCTCATAATGTGAATTCCTAAAATAAGTACCGTAGAATGGGGTGAATGGCAACAGTTTTGAACTTCAAGTTTAAATATCAAAAGTACTATAAGAGATATTGAATTGAGACCTACCTCGGTTTATGGGTCTTCCCGTCCTCTACAAGCCTGCAGCTTCATATTTTCTTTTTATGGCAAGGTAAAATTTAAAAAAATTGAAAACATTCTGTTTCTATACACCCCATCGAGCAGGGTCAATAGAAACAGGCATTGTTTTTCACGTTTGTTTCTATTTCAGAGTTTGTTGGGGCAATAGAAACAGTAAGCATTGTTAAGGGATGGATAGAAACACAAACAAGTGGTAATCAGAGCAAAAAATTTAATTACAATATATCGTAACCGATACCCAAAAACAAAAAGAACAAAAGTGAGAATACAAAGTTTAGTCTAATAAATTATGAAGGCACTTAAGTCATCCTGAAAACAGATTTTGTCTTTCCAGCGAGAAGCAGACTTTGAGGTTTGAACAACTGGCATCAATTTTTTAATTACATCATCCTTGGAGAAAAATGATTCTTCATCAGTCAAGGAAAACATATTACTGCTGAGGGTTTTCTTGCAAAACAGTCCAACATAACCGTCATCTTGAAAGTCAGTGACTTTGGAGACATACATTCTAAATACATTTTTAGTTTTTCCATATACCTTCACGATTACAAAATCGTCAGGTTGGATTAATCTGTCAAGTTCTTTTGAAAGTTCGGCATTTGCAGAAGAATCGGATAATGTGAGATCTGAGTCACTGTCTTGCACAGAATAGTCCGAATCTTCTGGTGATGATTCTGAATCGAGTTTTTTATTTTTTCTTTTTCCTGGCACTTACACTTTGTTTTCTGGTACCTGTGGAATTATCATTGTCAGTGCTTGTACCAGCAACAGATGTGCTAGGTCCAGTCTGATCTGGATCCGGTGGAAAATCTGCCACAGAAACACTTTTTCCTGGACCAACATCTACTTTCACTCGCTTTTTTCGAGCTGGAACTGTTTCTGTGTGTCTTAGAGCTGTTAATAGTTCCTTGAAGGAAGCATCAATAGCAGCAACAGGAGATAGTGCTGGTGTTGTGGCTCTTGAGGATTGGGTTGATTCAATAGACAATCTGAGGAGGGTAGCATCTTTAGTACTTCCTTCCGATTTAGGGGCACAATACCACATTTTCTAAAGCCAGAAATTACATTTTCCGATTTGCATGATTCACACAGTTTCTTTAGCAAACTAGGAAACTTGCTCTTTTGAATGGTAGCTTCATTCTTGCCGGGTCCTTTTTTCCAATCTAGAAGGATTGAACGCCATGCCATTTTGAAGGCCGAAAGAATGCCACGTCTAATGGTTGAGTGAGGTGCGTGGAGTTTGCTGGTAAAATATAAAGTGGACATCATTTTCTGCACATTTTTAATGAGATCCAAGGACAAGTGGCTAGATAAGTTGTCTCCAATCATGTACTTTTTGCCAGGTAAACGTCTAAGATAAGGAAGGGCTATGGTTTCAAACATAATCAGAAAAACAAAAGTTGTCGAATCAACCACTTTTGGTCCTATTGTATCTGGACCCATCAGGGCCTCCTTCTCTCCAACTTTCATACAAGTGTAAAGATTTATAGACTACATATGGGGGTAAGAGGTGACCATCACCAGCAGCTGAAAACATGACAGAAATGGAGCATTTGGTTGAGTTCATCACCCTTTCTGGGTACTTACATCCACGCTTAGTTATTACTTTATGTTTTCCAGGATCATCAGAAAGGTTCGTTTCATCATAATTAATAATGTTTGATGAAGGAACGTCTCTGAGCTCTGCTTCTAGTCTGTCAAAGTACTCATTGATCGTTTCTGGGGAGACACCTGCTCTGACCTGTTTAATGTTTTGGCATAACCTTTGTGACAAGTCAGCCTTATGTCTATTCAAAAAAGAATAGACAAAATCACGGCCAGGAAGTTGTCTTTGAATTTTTTTATGGTTCTACCTTGGCGGTCAAGCGATTCTTTGACCAAAATTCGCAGAGTCCACGAATCAATTGGGTAGCCCCAGTCAGCACAAATAATAAGTCTACTCGCCACAGTTTTTTCCTCTTCTTCTGTTAAAAGCGGTTTGCCCTCCTTTTTCTTAATTTGATCACCTTTTTCAAATGTCTGTAGAGGACACTATAATGGATGTCATATTTTGCCGCTGCGTTTCGAAGGCTAAGGCCATTAGTTATGTCTTCAACAGCTGCCTTAATAACCTCTGGATCTTGTACTTTGTTCGGTTTTAATCGTTTGTAACTCCTTGGCATGCTGAAAGAAAACGGTCACTTATAGCTTGTGCCAGCTAATATTCCTCAATTGGATAACTATTGGTTGTATATTATATATTTAATTGTCTTTCAGCTGTGACATTGGAAAATAAACACAAAATAAAAACTTTACGATTTGTGGGGTGAATAGAAACAGCAAAATAATGTGTTTCTATTCACCCCACAGATTCAAAATATGGATCATAACCTAAAACAAAAATTGAAACAAAGAAATGGTTTTGTTTACACTATATTAAACAATGTGATATCTTCTACAGGTATACAAGGTATAAAAAATAGTACAATTCAAACATGTGAGGTGATGAGGTATGGTACTTACATGTAAATAGTTGAATGCAGGCTTTCACGGCCGGTAATCATGATGTTGAGTGATTCCGGGTTCTGTGGCCGTGGTCCATAGTTGGTGTTGATACCAGACGTTTCGCCCTCAACTGCGGAGGGCATCTTCAGTGGCGAGTGCTTCTAGGCGTGTTTCCTGGTCGGAAGCTCTACTTAGAGTGAACGCTGCGGGTGTTGTATTGATACTAGTGGTGGGAGCAGGGTGAGCGGGCGTGGCTCTTGCTGATTGGCTAATGGTCGTCTCCTTGTTGTCCCTAGTGTTGATGCATTTATTTTCTAGTGTACGGTACCAGGCCTTAGACAGTTTAATACCTTCCTCTTTCTGTTAATATTTTCCTTATGCTTGTGTATTTCTATAGCCTCTCGATATAATCTAGGGAAATAATAGGAAGTTGTGGCTAAAACTTGTGTATCATCGAATAGAATCTGGTGTCCATTCATAATGGCATGTTCTGCTACAGCCGATTTATCCATTTCTCCTTGTCTGCAGTTTCTTTTGTGTTCTGATAAACGGGTGGCTATACTTCTTTTTGTGGTCCCTATGTATGGTTTACCACACGAACAAGGAAGTCGATATACGCCGCAAGTGGAGAGAGGTGGCCGAGGATCCTTAGCTGAGCGAAGGCAGTCTTCTATTTTTCTTGTAGGTCTGTAAACTGTTTTTATGTTGTATTTTCGTAGGAGTTTTCCGATACGATCTGTGACTCTTTGTACATATGGTAAGTAGGCTATGCTGGTTGAGGGTGTGTTATCCATTCTGACGTGCTGTCTTCGTGGATGTATGGTTTGTCTTATTTCCTTGGATGTGTAGCCATTTTTCTGGAAACAATTGAACAGATGGTGTTGTTCTTGTTTAAGGTGTTGTGGTTGGCATAACTTAGTCGCTCTGTCGAACAGTGTCTTAATGACACCTCGCTTTTGTCTTGGATGGTGGTTAGAGTCTTTGTGCAGATATCGGTCTGTGTGTGTAGGTTTTCTGTAAACTGTATGTTGAATTTCCCCATTGCCAGTCCTTATTATTTGAACATCCAGGAAAGGAAGTCTTCCATTATCTTCTTTTTCCATAGTGAACTGTATTTTGTTTGTGTCTGCTGTTAAGGTGTTGAAGGAAACGTTCCAATTCTTCACTGCCATGTCTCCATACTACGAATGTGTCATCAACATAGCGAAACCAATGTTCTGGAGACTTGGGAGCTGTTTTTAGTGCTTCTGTTTCGAATTTCTCCATGAAAAAATTCGCTACTACTGGGCTTAGAGGACTGCCCATGGCTACTCCGTCGGTCTGTTCATAGTAGCTGTTGTTCCATTGGAAGTAAGTAGTAGTTAGTACATGCCTGAATAAATTGGATATTTCTTCTGTGAAAATCTGTCTAATGTAGTCCATGGTCTCATTTACTGGCACCATGGTGAAAAGGGAAACACCACATCGAAGCTAACCAGTATATCTTGAGATGTTACGTTTATATTCCGTAGTCTCTCAATGAAATGTGTCGAGTCTCTGATGTAGCTGTCCGTTTTTCTCCAAGGAGTGGTTTCAGAAGTCCTGTAAGATGCTTTGCCAGTAAGTAGGTCGGAGAACCGATGGCACTGACAATTGGCCGGAGTGGAATGTTGTTCTTGTGTTTTTTGGAAGACCATAGAGTCTTGGAGGTTGAGCTTCGGATACGCGTAATTTCTTCTTAATTCCTTCTGGCAAGGACGATTGCTTGATAAGATTGTTGGTTTTCGAAGAATACCGGATGTAGGGTCTCGCTTGATAGGTTTGTATATATCTGGTGTCAGAATCTCTATTATTTTCTCTTTGTATTCATGTGTATTCATAACAACTGTAGAGTTTCCTTTATCGGCTGGTAAAATAGTGATATTATTATCATTATTTAAAGTTTTTAGCGCTAGTCTCTCCTTCTTAGTTAAATTGCTTTTCGGTGGTTGGGCGCGACGGAGTATTCTTGCAGCTTCATAACGAATTTCATCAGTTGTTTTGCAAGGGGAGATTCTTGATGCTTGCCTCGATGTTAGAGATAATGTCCTCTACAGGTATTGATGTGGGTGTGATAGCGTAGTTGCCTCCTTTTGATAGTACAGATGTTTCTTCAGTTGAGAGCGGTGCGTGATGACAGGTTTGTTACGGTATGTTGTAGACCGACTGATTGCTGTAAGGGTCGCGATTGCATTTTTAGAAGTCAAATTTCTTCATCTGCGTTCTAGTAGACTTTAACATGGTTGCTTCACTTGAGTTGTATGTAATGCTGTCGATCTTGTTCCAATCTTGGTAAGGAATGCTGTTACTGATTGTTATGTGAAGTGTAAAGAGTTTTGCGTCGTTGGTTGCTAACTCCTTCCGTGTTTGTTGGATCCGTTCTCTGAGTAGAGCACGTTCAGTACGGTCGTATATGCGATGGGCTTTTTTAGATCTAAAAGTCCTCCGTTTGTTGCAGGAATTTGGGTATATATCCAGCGTCTCTGCACCGTAGTAAAAAAGTATAAGATGATAGTAATTGGGATTTCTTCTTCCGGAGTGTCTCCAGGTGTCGAATACGTAAATAACTTTCCTCCCGTAGAGGCGTTTAATAGTTGAATGCAGGCTTTCACGGCCGGTAATCATGATGTTGAGTGATTCCGGGTTCTGTGGCCGTGGTCCATAGTTGGTGTTGATACCAGACGTTTCGCCCTCAACTGCGGAGGGCATCTTCAGTGGCGAGTGCTTCTAGGCGTGTTCTCCTGGTCGGAAGCTCTACTTAGAGTGAACCCACGAGGGGTTGTATTGATACTAGTGGTGGGAGCAGGGTGAGCGGGCGGCTCTTGGATGGGCTATGTCGTTCATTGTTGTCCCTAGTGTTGATGATTTATTTGCAAGTACGGACCAGCCTAACAGTTTAAAATACCTTCCTCTTTTTCTGTTAATATTTTCCTTATGCTTGTGTATTCTATAGCCTCTCGATATAACAGTCCGGTCCTCAAACAATACCGTAACAAAC